>WEKY01015717.1:1513-20155 GCA_013390045.1 Picathartes gymnocephalus
GGGGGGGGTTTCAGCCCACCAATGTCACATTTTGGGGAGAATTTCATCCCCGCAGCGTCACATTTTAGGGGGATTTCCACCCTCTAATATCACATTTATGGGGGTCCAACACCCCAGTGTCACATTTTGGGGGGTTCAACCCTCCAATGTCACATTTTGGGGGCTCGTTTCACCGCGATGTCACATTTTTGGGGGGTCCCACACCCCCTTGTCACACTCTGGCCCTGCACCTGTCCCTCTCCCTCGCTGGCCCCATGGGCTGCCGTCGCCGTTGCAGCCAAAAATAACTTTTTGGCCAGCTCTTGCTTTTCCTAAATTAGTCATGGGGCAGGTGGAAATGTCACCTCCCCCCCCCGAAAATCCCCTGGGGAGCCCGGGAAGCCGCAGAGGTGTGCGGGATATAATTAAGTCGGGATTTTTTTCCTTGCTCTCTCCCCTCCTTTATTCCCCAATTCCCATCTGATTGTTTGAAATTCATCCAGGAGTGGCACGGGAAGGAATTTTTTCTCTGCTAAGTGGAAAGAAAAAAAAGGAGGGAATTAAATTTTAATTTTCTTTTTTCCTTTTCAGTCGAGCTGTTCAGAGAAAGGAACGTGGAGTGAGTTCTCCTGGAATGTCTCCCTTTGACTCTTTACAAGGAATTTTTGGAATGGTTTATTTTTTGTAAATAGACACAACTTCCTAAACAATTATGTCTCCAAAGAGCCTCCTCCTCTCCAGTTACCTCATATAAAATAAGGCTTTTTAAGGTAAGTTAACTCTACACCTTGTGGAACCTCTGCTTTAATTTGAATTATTCCAGATGTTTCTTAATTGGGGTTCTCTGAGTGATGTCAGGCTTTCCAACAATATTTTTCGAAGTCTATAATGTATATTTTTAAATAATATTTTGCCTTGTTCTTCCTTTTTATAAAGGGAATCCCCATGGCAGGATTAAAAGGCCACTGTTAAAAGTATTAAAGGTTTCTTGTCCTACAACAGGTCGTAAAGTGATGGTAAAAAAATCAGTAACACCAATATTTGGGTATTGGGGGCCCTGTTTGACATTTTGCCTTGAGGTCTTCAGCTTTTACAGTGTAAAATCCAAATAGCCAGGATTCCAAGGGAAATTTTTGAAGGAGTTTATTTATTTATTTATATTTATATTTATATTTATATTTATATTTATATAAATTTTCAGGTATTTCCTAAGTCATACAATACAGGATTCTCCAGATCATTTGGGATCTCCTTTGCCCCATTATATCCCACGGCACCATCCCACTCCCTATTCATATCCCCACTATTTCCAGGATTCTTTTCCTCAAATTGTATTTGACATCATTAACTTTTATTCAGGCCTGCTCCCGAGCTGTATTCAACTTGAATTTTTCTCTTTCAGACCTAAAAAAGAGGATTTGTGGCCTCAAACCTCCTTTGTCTCACCCCAGCTGTGTCCGTTGAGCTAAAATAAAAATGTTGTTTTTCTCTTCAAAGCTCTTTCTGCTCCTCAGCCACCAAGCCAAGGCCCAGTGATCTGCTCATGAATAAACATGAACTGCAAATCAGGACAATTTTAACTGTCAAAGGCCAGATTCTGGAGGTTTTGCCGGGGAGATACTGAAGGCAAGAAAAGAAATTGGGTTATAGGTAGAACCTGGTGAATTTATGGGTGGGAAAAGAACAAATGAGCTTTTCCAGTCTTAATTCCAGTGTTCCCACTGTCATTATTACTTAGGGAAAACACGAATAAATAATTTGGTTGTTCCTGTAGGCACCACTTGCATTTACACTTTCACCATCAATTCCAGGGTAAAATGATCATTCCAGAGAAATCTGCAGCTTGGATTCTTGAGTTTGAGCAAACTCAGGGAAGTTGGATTTCAAGGTAAAAAAAACTTGATAAATTGACCTCAAATTAGCTCCTACTCAAGGTTTTTATGCCTTTTATTGCTTTTCTCACCCATCCATGAGCTAGGAAGTTGCCTGGGCTAAGAAATCCAACTCCAGGGATTATTTTACCACTTTTCACCTCATGTGAAGGGAAAAAGAAACCAAGAGGCTCCAAAATTGTGTCAAAGTTCTGAGGGGACACCGGCCCTGGCCACCTCTGCTCCAGTTCTCTTTGCACTGCAGACCTGCTAAGCCAAATATTTTTGGAATATTCCATCCCAGTGAGTGGAATTTGTATTCAGTTGGATTTGCCTGCAGGGACGTGGCTCGGGAATTCAGGTGGGATTTTTAACCCTTGGGAAAATGAGGATTTGGCCCAAGTTGTATCAAAAGAAACAGTGAATTTTTAGTGTTGAAAGCAGGCGATAACCGGGAGCAGCAGGATTTGCCTGGGTTGTTTGGGATCAGGGAATCCAGAGCAGTGTCCCGTTATCTCCATAAGGAATGTCAACACTTCTGTTTTTGCTGGGAATGGGAGGATTGAAGGACACAGGGCCTGGTTGTTGGTGCTTTTGGCTTTTTTGAAGCTCACAGCTGCAAACCCTATTCCTGTCGGTGTCAAACTCATTTTTCCTCAGTGCAAAAACTCATTTAAAAGCTCATTTCTCCTCAGTGTGAAGCTTATTTCTCCTCAGTGTAAAAGTTTCTTTTCCTCAGTGTAAAAGTTCTCTTCCCCTCCTTGAAAAAACTCCTTTTCCTCAATGTAAAGCTCATTTCTCTTCAGTGTAAAAGCTCATTTCTCCTCAGTGTAAAGCTCATTTCTTCTATGTGTAAAAGCTCCTTTTCCTCAGTGTAAAACTCATTTCTCCCCAGTGTAAAAGCTCATTTCTCCTCAGTGTAGAAACTCCTTTTCCTCAGTGTAAAAGCTCACTTCCCCTCCTTGCAAAAGCTCATTTCTGCTCAGTGTAAAATCTCATTTAAAAGCTCATTTCTCCTCGATGTAAAAGCTCTTTTCCTTCACTATAAAATCTCATTTTAAAACCTTTTTCCCATCCCCTCAATGCTCCCGTGGCTGTTCCTTTCTTGTTTTTAGTCTCCTTTGGGGTGGTTTTTACTCACCCCTACCCCTGCCCAGGCACCAGCCATGCTGGGAGCTGGAATTCACCCACATAACTGAAATTCCCAGATTTCTGCCTGGCCCTGGAGCTGCTGCTCCTTTGGAGGTGACGAGTGCCTGGATTTGGAGATCCCATCCCAGCTGTCTCCTTCCTTCCCTCCCTCCCTCCCTCCTTCCTTCCCAGCAAAACCCAGCTCAGCCCAAAACCTGCCAGCACCGGTGGCACTAAAACATTCCCAGCCCTGGCAAACTTCACCCAAGCCGTAAAAATACGAGTTATGCAAATGCCAGATGTTCAGAAAGGCTTTTTTTAGCCCCGTTTCTGGGCAAGAGAAGCATTGGTCATCTGAAACTTCCTTTTTTTGGGGCTTGTTTATGCCCGGGATACGTTATCTGCCTGACACTTTACTCATACAAATGCCATTCACCAGGGAGCCTGAATCAAAGACAGGCAACGATCCCTCTCGGAGTGGTATTTTTAGAATACTAACGTTTACTAAAAGTTCGTATTCATGTGCTTTGTTCAAACGTAGCTAAATTTAGCAGGAGGCAGTTTAATATTCCTGGAGCCATCAGCGCATTATTCCCCTGGGATTGTTTAGTTCCTGGGTGCCCGGTGACCTTTCTGCTGCAGAACGTGACTCATTTCTTCTGCAGCTTTAATTCAGGATTTTAATCCTCCACTAATCATAAGACATTGTTTATGGGATGGGCAAGGTTATGCCAAGGTTCCTCCTGCCCGCAGGGGACGTCAGAGGCAAGGAACGCGAGTCACTTTCACTTGGGAATGTTGAAATTTGGGGTTATTTATTATTTTCAGAATTCCGGGGGAGTTGGGTGGCTCAGGGTCCTTGTGCAAGGCTCTGGAGCTTCCCCAAACCTCCCTGTTGGGAGAAGAAGGGGGAAACAGAACCGTGAAAGGGAGCGGAATTTGCTGGGAAGCTCAGCAGGCGCAGCAGCTCGGAGTGAGGAAATTGAGGGTAGTGGAGTAGCAAAGGGAATCCGTGTGAGGCTGAACTGGCTGGAACCTCGTCCTGGTGGCCGCCAGCCAGGAGCTGCCACCATCAGGGTGACATTCCCTGCCACGGCTGCTGCTGGTGACACCAGGCCCCGCGGGAGAGGTCACATGGAGGCTTTGGACAGGGCAGGACTGGGGAGGAGCAGCTGTGCCCGCGAGGAAAAGACAGATGAGGAAAAAAATAACCGGGATATCGCTGCTTTGGGAAGGGGGATCAGCCTGGAAAAGTGTCCTGGAGGAGAGGAGGGACCTTCCCAAACAGGGACAGGGGTCAGCCTGGAAAAGTGTCCTGGAGGAGAGGAGGGACCTCCTGGAGCAGGGACAGGGAACAGCCTGGAAAAGTGTCCTGGAGGAGAGGAGAGACCTCCTGGAGCAGGGACAGGGATCAGCCTGGAAAATTGTCCTGGAGGAGAGGAGGGACCTTCCCAAACAGGGACAGGGAACAGCCTGGAAAAGTGTCCTGGAGGGAAGGAGGGACCTCCTGGAGCAGGGACAGGGATCAGCCTGGAAAATTGTCCTGGAAGGGAGGAGGGATCAGTCTGGAAATGTGTCCTGGAGAGGAGAGGAGGGACCTCCTGGAGCAGGGACGGGGATCAGTCTGGAAAAGTGTCCTGGAAGGAAGGAGGGATCTCATGGAGCAGGTACAGGGATCAGTCTGGAAAAGTGTCCTGGAGGGGAGGAGGAACCTCCTGGAGCAGGGACAGGGCCCAGGGAAGGGCTGGAGCTGTGCCAGGGGAATTTGGGATGGATCTCAGGGAAAGGTTCTTCCCCCAGAGAGCTCTGCCCAGGCTCCCCAGGGAATGGGCACATTCCCAGCCCTGCCAGAGCTCCAGGAGCCTTCGGAAAACGCTCCAGGACAATTCCTTCCCAATATCTCACCTATCCCTGCCCTCTGGGAAGTCATTCCTTGTGTCCTGCCCCTCCATCCTTTATCCAAAATCCCTCTCCAGCTCTCCTGGAGCCCCTTCAGGTGCTGGAAAGCCACAATTTGGTCACCCCAAAGTTCCCACGTGGTTTTTGATGCCCTAAATTGAATATTTGAGCTACAAAATTGCAACCCTGACAAACTTTTCTATAGAAATTAAACAAAAAAGCAGAGGATGACCAGAAAAAAATGTTATTGATCCTAGGATTTGGAATTTTTTTTGGGAGAAAATAAAATCAGAGCAGAAAATCTGCTTCAGGCAGATAGAGAACACAAGTGTAGCTCTAATTTAAAATTAATTTCAATTAATATGCATTTCCTGAAAGAATTCACAGCGTGAGTACAGCAATGCTTGTTAGAGGATTAGACTTGTACCTCTTAATAGTCCCAATTCATTAATTATGTTAATGATTGATCTAAACGCACTCAAATTAGACATCTCACTGTAAATACTTGTTATTTTTAATATTAAAAATAATATTAAATGTTATTAATATTAAAAAGGGGTTGTTAGGGTTTGGGTATTTTTCTGTTTAAGTGACTTTGGGTTGGGTTTTTTTTTCGTATGTTTGGTTTTATAATTCATTTCCAGTCACGGTATTCATTGGATTATAAAAATAGTTGTAAAACTAATATGAGATTAAACAACTTGAGACAAGCAGGGTTCTGTACAGGTTGATAAAAACCTAAGGAAAGGAATTTTTTCCATGGCTCTTTCCTAAAGCTGAGAGAAATTGGGAAAAAATCCTCCAGAACAGGAGTTATTTTAGTGAAAACATTTGGAATTCTGCAGTGTCAGAATTTCCAGGGAGGCCTTTGAATGCCTTTCTTCAAGGGAACCACATCCAAACAAAAAATTTTCCTCATATTTTCCACGTGGAGCCAAATCCTAAATAAAATCCACCCACAGAAGGAAGGGCATGCAGGTTGGCTGAAGGATTAGTCTCATTTTAATCGAATATCCACAGATTTTATGGAATAATACAAAGCAGAACTCAGGGTACAGATGAACAGTCCGCTAGCACAAACCACCTCATTACAACCACTGCAGAAAATGACATTTCACACCTTTGTACACGTGGGCTTGGGGTGGAAAGGAACCAAAAAAAAAAAACCACCCCTGGAATTGTGATTTATTGTCATGGTGAGTGCTCAACTCGGCTTTACCAAAACCTGCTGCGTTTCTGGCTGCCAGGAAGGAAGGAAAGAAGGAAATACAAAAGAGAAAAATGTGCTTTTCTTGTGTTTAGAACCAGGTTTTTTGTCCCTTTCTCTTGTTCTCAGGCCAATCCCAGCTCATCACCGCCAGCCTTTCCTCGACTCCTGGGTTTTTGAATCCCCCAGACCTCTAAAATAGAGGATTTGTTGCCTTTCAAACCTTTTCTGCACCTCTGTGGGGGGGGAAAAAAGAGATGGAAAAATTGCCACGAGGGAAGCTCTAAATATCCACTCACATTGACACAGCACAGAAAAAAAAAATGGGATGAATTATTCCACTGGAATCGACGGCAGCATCCCAGCTTTGATTCCTGTGCCTTCCTTGTGAATCAGAATAAAAATTACTGGACAGTCCCAAATCTGGACGATTCTGTGTGGAAAAACCAGAAAAGTTGGATCTGTCTGGAGCTGGGATAAATCCTCGAGGAGAAGGGAAGGGAATTCCTGCTCTGGAATCAACTTTTCAGGAACAGGTTGGATTGTTCAGGCCGATGTGGAGTGAACTGAAGTCCGGCTTTTAAACACAGAACGAGTAAAAACACCAGGATTCCGTGAATACGGGGGTAAAAGAACATTTTCTGCAGCTAAAACGTGACTTCCCATGGATTCACTGGGAAGAAAAATCTCAGGAAAAAGTCAAATCAGACCAGAAACTGCTCGATGTCATCCATGGAATTCATAAATCAAAATCTTGATCCTGCAGGGATGGGTTTCTGAGGCAGGAACAGGGCCTGGGTGCACCTTTGGGACACTGAGCAGTCCAGCAGTATTGCTAAAGGGATGAAGTTTATTTCATTTTATTCTTTAAACATATTTATATATTTATATTCTGGTCAAAGTTCTACTGAAAATGCACTTTGACCAGCAACAGTGCAGATTTCTGCCCACCCAGCTGAGATTTGTCACTCCACCTTTGGGACAGGGACATTGGTCTGTGTTTCTGTCCAAGAATTTGTAGCTTTTTTTTTTTTTTTTTTTTTTTTTTTTTCTAAATCACACACAAANTTTTTTTGTTTTGCAATCAACACCTAAAATCCCTGGTTGGAATAAGTAAATGAGAATTAATTTTTTCTTTTCTTCGCTGCTATAAAATGCACTTTTGATATTTTTAATTTCTCCTTGATGGGGCTGCAGGTTCTTCTCAGTGTTGGAAAGACATAAAAACATCATCCGTGTGTCCATCCATCCATCCATCCATCCAGGAACATAAACTTTATACACTCATAAAACTCAGTGAAAAAATTAAAATCTAGTGCACACCACTCGGGGTGCTCTTCACAAAGTGCACTTCTTGAAACAACAACAAAAAAAATTGGTTCCAAGACGTTAAAAATTGACTTTTGTATGGAAACAGCCGCCTGCCTTCATCTCTTCAAGGGAAACTGGGGATCTGTCCTTTTCCCAGCTGGAATTCCCTTGCTCTGAAGGAATTCCTTGGAAAAATGTGAAGTTTCATTGTCAGATCTGTTCATTCTGTGGGGTTTTTTTTTTGGTGTTTTGTTTCTCCCTGAAAATGCAGGCAGAGTGTTTTTGGGAAAAAACCAAAACAACCAAAAAGCACATTCAGGTGTGGAGGCTGCTGAGGATCCAGAGCCCCACGAGAAAGGGGGATTCCTTATCTCCCACATCCATGTTTTCCATGGCAGAAATATTTTTGAGCATTTTTTTGATGCACAAAAGCTTTCCAGAGTTGGATTTTTATCCATCATTCAACGTTTTATCCACTTCATTCATTGTATAATTGCAAACTTCCCTCACAGTGCCCAGCTTGGGTCACGTCCTCGGTGGAAAGGTGATAGTTTTTCTCTAAATCCATAAAAACAAAGGAGAAAAAAAAAAAAAAAAAAAAAGGAAAATCTACTCAAAGTGTTCTCAGTGAAGTCACAGACTGTGGGGCCACGAGGAGCTTTGTGATTGTTTATAATCAGAACTGCAATTTGATTTAATCAGCAAAGTCCTTCCAGGGTGCTCCAGCCCCTCTCCAACCTGGCCTTGGAATATTTTGTCAATAATTGCTTTATAGTGAACTTGTTTGGTGCTTTTTTGGTTTTTTTGACATGATGGAAGGTGGGATTTTTTTTCTGTCTTCAGCCTCTGGGTTGGTGCAGTGCTCTGCTTTCCATGCAAAGTGTGGGCAGGAAATCCATCCATGCCTGGAGTGTGTGAGGAGAATGTCTCAAATGAGAATTGAGGTTTAAAAGTACATTTGGTGCTTCCTTGGAGCATCCAGGGGCAGAAGGATCTCATCCAGAGTGGTTTTATTCACCGAAAGGAAGAGAAAAGCAGCTTAGTGGCTCCAGAGGAGCCATCCCCACCTTCAGGAAAAATCTTGCTTTGCCAGAATTCTCCTTGAAGTGGTGAAGTGGGCAGGGAATTCTTCATCTGCAGGTGTTTGGGAGGGGTTTTACCTGATCGTGGAATCAGGGAATCCTCCAGGAATGGTTTGGAGGGACCTTAAATCCCATCCAGTGCCACCCCTGCCATGGGCAGGGACACCTCCCACTGTCCCAGGCTGCTCCAAGCCCCGTCCAGCCTGGCCTTGGGCACTTCCAGGGATCCAGCCTGAGGCCAGCTGCCTCGAAAATCAGGACTTTCCAAAGAACTTTGCCCAGAGAGTTGTCCCTTAATTTCTTTTCCCCCTCCTTTGCTCACAGAATCCTCCCGGGTCCAAACTCCAAATTCCGGGATCACTGTCACACCTGCACCTCTCAACTCCAGAACCCCTCCCTGCCTCCTGCACTCTCCACAGGGGTTCTCCAGGCAGGAATTCTGATGGATGAGACCCTCGTGAGGGGAACTTCCAACCTTTCAGCAGCTCTGGGAGGTACCAGCAGTGAGTGATTGTCCGGTGGCCACATCCAGACCAAGACACGGCGTGGAAAACCTCCCTGGCCATAAGGCTCCCCCTAAACCCAGAGCCCTGGGGGGGTGTGGGCGCTCAGGGGGAGGTTCTCTGGGGCTCCCATTCCACGGGGGATCCGTTCACACACCGGGATGGGACAAACCAGGAAAAAACCACGGGATTTCCTCAGGGGAACGAGCTCCAGAGGGGCCGGCGATGATGGAAGCTGGCGGTGCTGCCGAGGCCGTGGGCACTTGGAATCTTCAGGAAGAAACTCCCACTGGCTGGAAAAAGGAGGGGAAAGCTCTTCCCATTGCCTGTGGTTGTTATTCCCAGGGCTGGCAGCTTTTGGGGTGTCCTGGAGGAAGCTGGGGGTGCAGCTCAAAGCAAAAAGGGGCTCCGTGCTGGCCAGCAGCGAGTGAAGGGAAGGGTTTATAATTTAAAACGAAAATAAATTCTCTTTCTGGGCTGGAGATTCACGGATTGGAGGATGCTCTTGATTTACTACGAGGATACACAGTGAGTATTTGCACTGTGCCAGTGCTCTCCACAGACCGTCCCCAAAACACACCGGAACCTGTCCTGAAAAGTGCTGCTCTGGCTTCATTTTCTTGGGGTTTTGTTTGGTTGGTTGTTTGTTTGTTGTTGTTCTTTTTTTTTTTTTTTTAAAGGAGAACGTTTCCCAAAAGGTTAAAGGATTTTGCATCTTGGACACAGAGGAGGCAGGCTGCAGGATTTACAGGACTTGGAACAAGGTGGTGGCAAGGTCTTGTCCCCAGAGGTCGTTGAGGTGGGTGACTGCCAGGCTGCTCCTTCTCCTACTGCGTTCCTCTGTGCTGCTCCCACTCAGGACATGCTGGGCAGGAAAAAAGAGACACAGGAGCGATTTTCAGGCAGCAAACTGAGCTCAAAAATGTCACTATTGCCACTACATCAACTCAAAAAAAATGAGTGAATTTGGGTGAGATGGTTCACAAAAGTGTGTTGGGGACACAGATGGTGCCAGTCCTGGCTTTCCTGGGCAGAGGGGACAATGCCTTGGGTGACACCAGGCTGGGCCAGCCTGGGCCTAAGCCAGGCTTGGCTTTCCTGCTCATGGATCACAAATTCCAGGGAATCTGTCACAGACACACAAACAGCTCAAACCTGGTTTCCTGATCCTCTGCTGGGGGCACGGGCCTGCTGTGGAGAGAGGACACAAAATGAGGGGATCTCCAGCACAAACCAATCCCCCTCCCTGCCCTCAGCTCCTGCTTATTGCTTGGAACAGTTCAGCCTCATCCAGCGGATCTTTCCCTGTTCCCCCTCAGGAATCAGAATAAGAAGAGAGGCTGCATCACTCTGATCAGGGCCAAAACCTGGCCAGGTTATCCTGGGGAAGGATTTTGTCTTCCAAGCCCCTCCAGAATTTTCCTTCCCCACAGTTCCAGCCTTTATCAGCTCCCAGCACTCTGGGAATGCCCTGTTGGATCCCAGGGGTGCTCCCAAGCCATGGGGTTGTTCTCATCCCCAAAGCCTGTTGAAGGGAAGGATAAATCAAAGAGTCCTTACCTTTCCCTCTCAGCCATGTCTTGTTTCTCCTCTGCCCTGTAAACACAAATCCCATTGGGAATCCATCCCCCAGTGGGAAGGAGGGAGACTCCAGTGCTTTTTTTGGGTGATGGATGGGCCACTCCTCATCCCATCCCTCCCCAGATTAATCTTACCTTTCTTTTCTGGCCTTGATCCTCTCTTCTTCATACCTGCAAGAGAGAGGAAACGTCCTTTAAACGCTGCTGTTCCCTTCTGGTCCCGTTTAACGTCTGCTCTGAGGGTGGCAGCAGCTCCAGGCTGCCACAGCCCGAGGCTCTGCCTTGGCTAAGACCAGGTTTGCCCCAGGCTGTGCCTTCCCAATCCATGGATTTTGACTCAGCACCTCTCAGGGTGCCCGTGCTGCCCCTCCCCAGAGCCCCAGGCCCCTCTGGCACTCACTGCAGGACGCAGTCTGGGATCTGCACGTGCTCCATGGGGATGAGTTGCTCCAGTTCCTCCAGGCTGTGGACATACTGGATTTTATTGATAAACTTCACGCTGGCAAGGAGAGAGAGAGAAGCAGCGTCACACCAGCAGCTCCTAAAAACACCTCTGGAGGTGTCACTGGAATTATCAGAGAGATGTGGGACAAATGACAGCTCCACCTTGGCCTCCCCTGGCTAAGGGTGAGCTCAGAATCTGATGTGTCAGATTAAACACCAGGGAAGGGCTGGAGCTCTGCCAGGGGCTGGGATGGAAATCAGGCAAAGCTTCTTCTCCCAGAGGGTGCTGGGCATTGCCCGGGCTCTCCAGGGAATGGGCACAGCCCCAAGGCTGCCACAGCTCCAGGAGTGCTGGGACACCAGGGGTGCCCAGGGTGGGATTTTGGGATATCTGTGCAGGGCCAGGGGTTGGACTGGATGATGCTGTGGATCCCTCCCAACTCAGGATGTTCCTTGACTCTGTGATTCCAAATTTCCCCTCCAAAGCCTGCTGAGTTTGGGGATGTTGTGCCCACCTGATGAAGGGTCTGGAGATGGCCAGCACGGTGCGGATGAACCACGACGGGTGCACGATGATCAGGGCCTTGAGGTTCTTCCGCAGCCTGGGACAAGTCAGGGGACAAGGTCACATCCCGAGGACATTTCCTGAACTCCCCTGTCCTGTGCTGACAGGGGCTGTGCTGCTGGCCAGCCTCAGCTGGGTGTGTCCAGCTGAAATCCCTTGGAAGCTCATCCAGGCTCAGCAGGACACGGCAGTGCTGCTCTGCTCAGCTTTTTGGAAATACCTTTATAAACAAGTTACTGACAAAATATCCCAAGGCCAGGTTGGACAGGGCTTGGAGCAACCTGGGATCAGGGGAGGTGTCCCTTCCCAGGGCAGAGGGATGGAATGAGATGATTTTTGAGGTCACTCCCGACCCAAACCATTCTGGCACCTGGTAGGTGTAAGGAACGTGGGATTGGGTCAGACTCGTTCCTGTTGAAGAACAAGAGTTGTGCATCTGATTTTCCTTGGAATTTTAGGGTGGGAAAAGGCCTGGGAAGGATGAAGAAGCCCTGCCACCAGGATTCTCACCTCCTGTCAATCATCTGGTAGCATTTCTTGAGCCAGCCCAGGCCTGGCATCCTCCTGCGGGGCGTGGCCCCGTTCAGGTACACGATCATGTAGTCCTCGGCCACCAGCAGCTCCAGGCTGCTGATCACGTACCTGGTGATCAAAAGGGACCAAAATGAGACTCAAAAAACATCCTTTCATTTTCTCCAGGTGCTAGTGTGCCACCCTGAAACACCTCCAGAGCCTTTCTTTACAGGCCTTGGAAGAGGTTTGTCCTCTCGGGGGCTCCCTCAGGGATCAGCAGCTCTGATGGACACCCCAGCTCCACTCCCTGCCCAGAGCAGCATCTCCCAGCTGGGGATTGCCCCAGTCACGCTCCAGCCCGGCTGTGAGTTCATCCCTGGCATAATTAACTGGAATATCTGAACGGTTGGCCTCGTTGGAGCTGGGGCTGGTGTCCCACCAGTGCCACTCGCTCCGGTCTGCAGCTGCAAACTGGGAGTGCTGGGCTTGCATCCAGACCGTTCCCAGCTGAGATTCCTGCTGCCACGAGCACAGGGAAGCTGTGGTGGTGTTTGCCTCGCCCTCCTGTCCCTCCCAGAGCTCGGCAGGCACTCACAGGAAGAGGTTTTCCATGATGTAGTGATAATCAGCCAGGTTGCTGTCTGGGAGGTAGCAGGCAGCAAAGACGATGATGGCGTTGAGACCTTCTCCGTAATATCCTGGCAAAGAAACACAGGGAACACTTTCCAGGGACAGATGTGGGAGCTGAGGGGAAAACACCGCTGGAATTTGGTCCTGGAGTGGTTTTTGTGTCTCTGCTCAGCTCCAGGTGAGTGTTTCTCTCTTCAGACCTTTTTCACCACGAGGTTTCCTCCTGGTTCTGGCTGCAAGGTGGATTTGGGGATTGGGGAAGGAATTTGGGGGTTTCAAAGCTGGGTCGTTCTTGGCTTGGCTTGGATTTTGGAAATAGATCTGGCTGCACATGTGGGACCCTGCAGCAGCTCAGGGACTGGTACAGATGTTAATTCAAACTTCACTACAAGCCCTAAATATTTTTAGCACTTTTGTGCTTCTCTGCCACCCAGAGGCACCAAACAAACAGCCATTTTCCCCCTCAACAGGCTCCATCCAGCCTTTGGGGTCCCCTCCAGGGTGACAAAGAGGGACCCAAAGCCACCCAGGGAGCCCGTGCTCACCTCCGTGTGTCACCACTCTCATGTAGGGTTTGATCATCTGCAGGTCGATCCTGTGCTCCTGCTCGCCGATGATGACGGTTCTCCAGAGCCGCCCGTTGGTGGCACTGCCATCCTCCGTCCCCCCGTCCCCGAACAGGTCTGCGCTGTCCCCAGGCATGTTCTTGGCCGTGGCCACGGGGGTGTCGTCTGGGAAAGGGACAAAGAGTTCTGCCTTGAAGGGAATGTGGGCAGAGCTTTGGGGCGATGCTCTGATTGAGTTTCACCTCCAGCATGTGTGAATTTAAGGGTTTTCATCTTGCTCTGTCGCCCAAATATTATGGAAATAACTTTAAAATCTCCCTCTGCTTGTCAGTGCTCAGCTGCTGGTGGTGAATTGTGTCAAAAAGCTTTAAAACAAGGCTCAAAATCCACCCCAACCCCTGGAAACGTTCACCCAGAACCAGCCTTTTACCTTCCCACTCCAATTCGTTGCCATTCCCCAGGAATTCCAGGGAATCTGTCTCATCAGGAGTTTCAATATCATCCACGTTAATGTCCAGGTCATCCGGTGTGTCCAGGAAGTCGTCAGAGAGGATGGAGCCCTCGCTCTGGTCCAGGGAAATGTTGATTTCGGGTGCAACGAGCGTCTTCCGCTTCCGATGGGCCCCGTTAAAATTCAAAGTGTTGGGAGGAGCTGGAGTTAAAAGGAAAACAATTGTCAGGGTGTCCTGCTCCTGGATGCACAGAGCAAGATACCGTCCATGGTGGAATATGGGTCTGGAAGCTCCCAGGACTGGGAGGCACTGGGATGGAAGTGCCCACACCCCTGAGATCCCAGTTTCCTTCTCCAGCTTCTTGGGAAAGACAAACAAATCCAAATCCAAATCCCTGCTGGTTTCATCTCCCACATGAGAAGTTTTTTTGGGTTTTTTTTTTTTGTGGAGGATCCAAGGCTTTGGATGCCCTTGGCCTGGGTTTCCTCTGGGCTCTGGAGAAGGTTGGTACTTACAGGACGTGGTCTCGTCTTCCGTGGGGCTTCCCAGCGACTCCATCCCCGTCTCTTCTGGGAGGGGTCTGCAGGACACCAGGGAAGAACACAGCAGAGAGCAGAGAGGGCTTGTTTAGGAGTAAATCATTCCGAGAGAAAGGAGACAGCAGGGAAAAAACACAGCCCCACCTGTGCTCTGCCCTGTCCCCAGCGAGCTCACCCCGAGCGATTCCCTCAGGGATTGGCCCAGGAGCAGCCCAGGATCTGTGCTTCCCTCCTGGAGTGCTCTGTGCTCCCCTCCCAGCTCCAAACTGTCCCTGCATTTAGCCAAGGGATGAAAAATCCAGCCAAGGATTTTTGCTGCCCAGGGTGTGCCATGGGAAGGCCTTGCAGTAAATACCTGCTTTATTCTTTTAACTCTGTCCGGCTTCTGTTCTAGGGAGCCTCTCAAGGCATCACCCCTGCCCAGCGAAGAGCTGTGAAATCCAGCTGGGACAGCCCCGCAGGATGGATGGAACAGGGATAAATGCAGGAATGTTAAGGATGAGGAGGGCCCTGTGCAGAGGTCGCTGTCCAGCAGCCTGACGCGACACAGGAAGGGAGGTGACAACGGGGACAGGACCCAGCCCCGCTCCTCTTGCTGCTGCCGCCACAGCGGGGCCGCCAGCCAAATGAAACCCTCTAAATATGTAGATTAAGGGATAATCCTCTGCCGCTGGTCGCTGGGTATTTATGAGAGCTGAGGACTCGCACGGGCTCCCTGCGCAGCACCCGCGGCTGCCGGGACGCTCGGGAGCGGCCGGAACAATCCCTCCGTCCCCTCCAGCTGCTCGTCCCCTGTCCCCAGGCACGCCTGGCTGCTTGTTTATCCACCCAGGAGCCCGCGCCTGGCACGATTCGGTGACACAGCATCAGAACGGGGAGGCGAGGGAGGGCAGCTGCTGCCTCATCCCGGCATCCATCGAAGGACAGCATCCGGCAGCCAGAGGTGAAGGAAAAACCTTCCTTACCTTCCCCAAGGCTGCTCCAATCACTGCCTCCCGCGGAAATCCTCCTTCCCGAGCGCGCTCAGCCCCGGATGCCAAATTCGCGGGGCTCAGCACTTTTCCTGAGGGTCGGGGGGAGGCCCCGCTTTGCTCCGGGCCGGTCCCCGCGGCCCTGGGCCAGCCCCCGCTCGCAGGGGTGGAGCGGGAACGCCGGGATGGATGCAGGGAGGGATGCAGGGATGCAGGGATGGAGGCAGGGATGGATTCAGGCATGTAGTGATGGATGGAAGGATGCAGGAATGAACGGATGCAGGGATGGATTCAGGCAGGGATTCAGGGATGGACGCAGGCAGGGATGGATTCAGGCATGGATGCAGGCAGAGATGCAGGGATGGATTCGGGGATGGATTCCGGGATGGATGCAGGGATTTATTCAGGCGGGGATGGATTCGGGGATGGATGCAGGGATGGATGCAGGGATTTATTCAGGCGGGGATGGATTCGGGGATGGATACAGGGATGGATGCAGGGATTTATTCAGGCGGGGATGCAGGCAGGGATGCAGGAGTGAGCATGCTCCCGCTCCGCGCCGCCCGCTTCTCCGTTACGGCATCGCCGCCCCGGGCCAGCCGAGCCGGGGCCGGAGATCAAACCCCTGGCAGCGGCAGCGAGGATCCGCCCGCTCCTCTCCCCCGGCTCCTCCTCGGGCGGGCAGGAGCTGCTCCCGCGGCCCGGCTCCCACGGAGGGCCGGGAATGCCGCCCTGTGTCCTCAAGGAGCGCCTGGGTTCTGTTTTCCCGGCCCAGATCTCTGTCTAGGATGTGGCTTTTCCTTTTTTTTTTTTTTTTTTTTTTTTTTTTTTTTTTTTTTTTTCTCTCTTGGCTTTCGGGGCAAGATTGGCTAATGGCAGGCAGGCAAAAAATAGCTCTGCAGCAAATCAGCTGCTGGAGAGCTGCTGTCCCACATGCAGCAGCTCCTGCCCTATTATTCCAACGTCTCCAGCGGGGAAGCGGCTGGAAAAGGACAGTTTATTTATTTTTATTGCGAGTAGAACCCGGCTGGCCTTCCCTCCTTTGCCTGGGGGCTGTTTGGGCTCTGTCTCGCATCGTTGCTGATTGAATCCCTCTGGAGGAGGCTGGGGAGCCTCATCCCGGCCCTGCTCACAGCCCTTTGCCTCTTCCCAACTTTCATTTTCAAGGCTTTTCCCGGGTTTGGTGGTGCTGGGGGCTTTCCAGGAGGGATTTCCCTGGGAGGTTTGGCCGTGGCTGGGGGGAGTTCGCTGCTGGCAGGGGCAGTGTGGGACAGCGCTCCCAGGGGATGCTCAGGTTGGTACCAAGGTGTCCCACAGCCAGACCAGCTTCGTCCCAGATTTTCCAGGGAGCTCTGGGACAACATTTTCCCCTCTACAGCACAATTTCCTGTCAATATTCTCCGAGCAGCCCGCTGTGGTGGAAGGAATCCCCACCCTTGGACGGGAGATGAGTTTTAAGGCCGCTTCCAACCCAAACCATTCCACGCTTCCCATCCCTTCTCTTTTCCACACTTCCCTCTCCTTTCACTCCGTTCAAAACCGGGGGGAGCCTGAGGCTGGCACAGACCCAGCAGCTCTGCTCTCAGAGGGAAATCAAATCCACCCTGGGAAGCCCAGGGCTGGCCGAGCCCCCCGGGAGGCAGCGGAAGGACAAACCCCGTCCTGTGGGATGCAGCACAGAGGGGCTCACACAGGGATGCAGCTGGAGCTGGGATGAACAGAGCCAGGCTCATCCCGGGGGAACAGGAGCCCTTTTCTCCATTCCTGGGAATACTGGGGCTCTGTGGGTGCAGCTGGAGGGGGGTGGGACAGCCCTGAGAGCCCCCGGGCAGCTGCAGCTGCAGCAGGGGCTGGGCCTGGCCCTGCTCCGGGTGCCCAGAAGGGCTCAAAGCCGGATCCTGGAATTGGCAGCGTTGGAAAGGAGCTGTGGGGATCCCCCAGAGGGTCACCTGGAGCAGGTGATGCAGGAATTCATCCAGGTGGGTTTGGAATGTTTGTGGAGAGGGGGAATCCCCACCCTCCCCGGGCAGCCTGGCTGTGGGAACAAGGCTGGGAATGGGGCTGGGAATGGGGGTGAGCAGAGGGAATTTAGAGCTCGCTGGGATGGGTTTTGGCACCTCTGTGCAGCTGCTGAGGTGGCTCTGAAGGTGGAAGGTGCCACTTTGGCACCTCCTGCCACCCCCACACCTCATTCCCCATAAGGCTGGAGCCCATCTGGATTCGCTGCATCCCGGTGGGAAATTCCTGGCACAGCTCCCCCCTGCTCTGTTTGGGAAGGCACCGCTCGATTCAGAGCCTGGGAAGGAGTCCATGAATCCATGAATCCATAAATCCACTCCCAAACGCATCCATGCACCCTCCATCCCTTTATTTCTCCCTATACCCACCCTCATCTCCCCGTGCTCCAGCTCCTTTCCCTCCTTCCCACTCTCACACGGGGCTGCCAAAATCATCCCAAACTCTTTGATACACTCAGAGCAGCTCCAAAAATTCCCAGCTCCTGTTGGAGTTCAGGCTCCTGCTGCCTCTGGCTCCGTGCAAGGACCCTCCCACACCACGCCCTGATGGTTTCTCGCAGGAAAAAAAAAAATAAAATTCTCCTGGTTTTGGTTTTGTTTTTCGGGGAACACACCTGGGGAAATCCTCGTCTTGCCATTCTTCCTTCACATCCACGTTTTCCATCCTCAGCGTGGCCTCCGTGGTTCCCATGGCTCTCAGGGAGGGGCTGGGGCCAGCAGATCCCTCCAGGAAGGGCTCGGGCTGCAAAGGGGAGGCAGAGAGGTTGGCACGAAGCATCCTGAGCTGGCAGCAGCCCCGCTCCGTGGAAAAGCAGTGTGAGAGCTGCTGGTGTGGGAAAAACAGCAAAACATGGAATTTTTGGGGCTATTGGACACATGTTGGACCAGGAGGAGGAGGTGAGGTCGGCCCTGGGTGAAAGCTCTGGGTCTGTTCTGATCCCAGCTCGTCTCCCAGGGGAGCAGCTCTGAAATCCATCCACACCTTTTTTTTTTCCTTTCTTGCTTCTCTTCCAATCCCAATCTCCACAAAAATCCCCCTGTGCTGAGGGGGAGGAGAGCAGGGCCTTGGGAGATTCCCAGATCCCACATTTCTGGATCAGGTGGAAATTTCTGGTTCTGCAGAGAGATTCCTGGGACATGGAGGGGACGAGGAGGCCTCACAGGGATGTCCTTGCACACCCCTGAGGAATCCCATCCCTGCCTTGCTCCAGGTAAACCAAACCAGACCCCAAACCCCTGGAGCAGCTCAGCTGGAGGCAGGCGGGGGCTGTGTTCCCAGTCTGGCCTTTCTCCTGCACTTTAGGAACAAGTTCAGATCCAGCAATCCTGGATTTCACTCCCTGACACCCCAGGGACCCTTACAACCACTTACATATATATA
>WEKY01015720.1:0-10506 GCA_013390045.1 Picathartes gymnocephalus
TATTAACAAAACTAAAAAGAAAAAATGAAAAAAGAAATAATAAGAATTAGAATAAACTTCTAGATGTTTCTTTTCTTTCGCTTCATTTGTTTTTCTTTACTAACAACTCTTTTTCTATCAACAATATAAAGAAACAAAACTTAGAGATCTTTAGTCCGTTTACTATTTTTAAAATAGACTTTTATCAGTTTAGTTGGGAAGAACAGCCTCTCTTGCTATGTCATGGACACTTTCCACAAGAACACAGTTGTTTTGTAGATTCAGTTAATTGGCTCCTCAGGTCTGCAGGAAGCTGTGTCCAGAGGAAGTTGTAAGAACCCTTGCAGGTAAAAAAAATTACTGTTTTTTTCCAAACTACCACACACATTTTTCTAGGAGTGAAAAGTTTCCAGATTGCCACAGAAGCTAATTCATAAATTCACGCTTTTAAAGTACTATTTTTAGGTAACTTGTTATTACTAACTCACTCCAACATTTTCGTATCTCACCAGAGCAAGGTTATTGCAGTATGTTGTGGATTGGATAAAGGAGGTCATAGCTAGTGATGATGGACTACAATTCTTTTTAGCTTCAGGCAAACAACTAAGAAATAACTTGTATGCTGTGAGTCAACTATCGCTTCCAGACTTTTGAGGAAACAGGCATGTGTTTCAGCAGTGTTTTTTGCCTGTTACCTTCCACATATTTATCTGTTCTCTGTAGCAAGCCAAGCAAAAGCATGGAAAAACCTTGCACTTTATCATCTTTTCTTCTTCCATTCATAGTTTTCCTTAATTTTTCCTAACATTTATTATACTGTTTGTCTCTTCCCAGGGGAAATTTTGAAGTTTCTGAGTCGTGCTGCAAAGACAGAATGTGAAGTTTGCTCCACCAATACTCTCTTCAATGTGTAAGACAACAGGAAATATCATTCCTAATATTTCTTTGCACACTATTGGTAGTCTGGAAACATTGAATTATATCAAGATTCCAAAGCAATCCCCAGCCTAGGCCTCTTGCAGGGTTACTGTGCAGTTGCCCCTTTTTAGTCACCTAAAAATTGCATGATATGCTATGCTTGAAATACACTTACCAGAAGGGGGTGTGAAGAAGAGACAGGCTGATCCAAAGTACAAAGGGAAGTACTTGAACTTTTATGAACATGTTTCACTACAAAACCTGAGTTTGAGTCCTCAGACATGGTGAAAAATTTGCATGTTAGGTAGTGATAGTATAAATCTGGGTAAAACTTCTAGCTATGAGAAAGCCAGCCTCCCATTCACAACACACACACAGGGATATATAGAAAATGCTCCTTCACAATTATAAATTACACCTTTGATGACCAACATCAAAAATGCAACATTCTCCTGTATGGACCAGCTCAGCAAATAAGGCCCCTATAGGCTTGCCTCCATATTCCTACTGTTTTTGTATGCAGCTTTCTTTCAAAGGGATCCATTTAATTCTACTAGTGGTATGGTTGCAGCACATTTTATCAGACTTTCTTAACCGCAGATTCAAAAAAGTAAAGAAAAGGTTCAGATTAGTAAACACATAACACTTTAAAATTCTCAATGGCAGCCTGCCTACTGATTTTTTTCTGTTGCAGCAAATGGCATGAAATATGTAGAATTTGCTAGAGCTCTAGTAAGAAGGCTTTTATTCCAGTAAAAGGGAATATACCCAGGAGCTGCCTGCTGGCCATACACACTGGGATGCTCTTTTTATTGTGGGCCATGGCTCCCCTTTCCCTGTACTTCTGACAAGCAGTCACACATCTACACTCCCCTGAAAGTACCTCTAGTGTCTAGCAAAAGTGGAATCATAATTGTCTTTCTTCTGGGCACTAAAGTAGTTGGATAAGATTTTTGAAGGTCCTGGGATATGTCATGCTGTGTATGTCACCAGTATAGTAGGAAGGTAGTTGCAAATGGGTAGGAGAAAAGAGAAGGAAAAAAATAAACAAATGAAAAATTCTGATGGACTTATGTAGCTTCTGTCTTGTCTTCTGCAGTGGCATTTAGTTTAGTCTGTGACTTCCTTCTTGAATCTGTCAGGGTAGATCTTGTCAGGTCAGGAAAAAACCCCCAATGATATTTCCTGTTTCCTCTGAGCCAGGTTGGAACAGTAAGACAGTGTCATAATGTTCCTCTGAAGCAAGAACACAACCATGCTATGAATAGGATGCTGAGCAAATTATGCAATATAGATCTGCAATTCCAGTTACTTCTGTACTCAGGTGGAAAACATATGAATCATGAACAAATTGATTGCATCTTTCTAAAGCCTGCTACCTTTGTAATCCTCACTGCTTCAAAAAAGAAGGGAACATTACCATCAACATATATATGTTAACAGGGGATTTTTTAAAAAAAATATTTGTCTGATGGAAGAGCGTTCTTGTCTCTTTGTACATCAACTACACAAATATCAGATGTGCTCAGTACTTCCAGCAAAATATGTAGGAACATCTTTTGCACTTATATATAAGCATGGGCCTATCTTGCAGAAACATATAACCAAAAAATTGGCAGAAGTGGCCTGGTTTGAAAAAAGAGATAAAAGGCATAAAAGAAAAAGTGTTGAATTATTTTCTTTTTTTTTTCTGAAAATCTGTATGCTTTCCAAACTTTCTATCAATGAAAAAGCATTTCAGTAACACACTTAGGAAAAGCAAAATTATCCTTGTCTAAGTAATGTCTTTTTCAGTGTAATACCAGTTCAAACATCTTCCTTTTACATGCCCCTCTTAAAAGAAATCTGTACCAAATAGATGTCTGTAACTCCAAATCAGAACAACTTTAACTGTGATTTTACAGTTGCAATTCCTATAACTCCAAGACTAGCTGAGTTTGTATTTCTACATGTGGCATTTAAATAAGTGACAGCATTTTTTGCATCAATACCTGAATGCACATCAGACAGCAGCAAAACCCATCCTGAGGTCTCATACACATACCAAATGGATTAGTGAATGCCAGTATTACAGAAAACCTTGCATGAAATACGTCAAAATATTGATAGGAAAAAAAAAAACCACCAAACCACACAAACCCCAGAAAACCATTAATTCTTTAAACTCTTCAGGGACATGGGCTGTTAAGGAGACAGGACACCCTGATCACAGTTTCCATCATTTATCCAACAGGCTAAGAAGGAGGGTCAAGTTAGCAGCTGACAAAAAAATAGGGAAATTCCCATGGTAATTAATGAGATATAGTTTCCTACAGAATTCCTACAGAATCCTTGTCAGGATTTCGCTAGAGTTTTCTCAAACATAAGTCATCTTATGAATATTGGAAATATTTAGAAAATTATAATAGGGGAAAACATATTGCATTATGACTTTTTTCACCCAGATTTCCAAGATGGTCTCAGCTACAAATTGCCTGAAGCACCCATAAGAAAGATCAAAACCACAGAAATGAAGGTTTTTTTTCTTTTTAGAAATAACAGATTGTTATTATGCCAATGTAAAATGTTAGCATTTTGACTATTTTATACCAAAAGTGCATTTCAAGGCAGCACAGAAATCATTATCCAACCAATATTTCTCAAGATTACTGGGACTTGCTTGAATATTTGCTCAAGAGAAGTTTCTTGTGAATTGCCCTTTAATGAGCTACCTCATGTGAAATGGCAGCAATCAGACACCTGGCACATCCCTCAAACTGTGATGAGGTTAGCTGTTTTGCTAGCTTTAAAAATTTGCTTCAGAACCCCAGGGAAGAATTCAGATGGTTAATTAGAATTTATTTGACTCAGATAAAAATCCCCAAATTGGCCATGACCTGGCTTCAGCAAATGTGAAGATCCATTCTCAGAAATAATTCCTCTATATAGGAGGTTTTTAGTTACATTATGTTATGCCCATCATTGTCTACTCACTGACTTAGGAGGGGAAGGGTGAAGCTTTTCCACTACAGAGGTCAGCTTTTTGGCTTCTTCTTTTGCTTTCTCCCTCTCAAATTCTTGCAAAAATACAGGATTAGGAGAAGAGGTTAAGGTTGCTGACAACCACTGATCATTTGGAAGGATGATTTCAGCTGTGTCCTAGAGTCTCCACTCATTTTTTCCACAGAAGTATTTTGTCACAACTGTCAAGATTCCCCTACCTTCCCAAGTAAATCATCCGAATGATTTGTAGAAACTAGCTGTAACTCCTCACTCAGCAATTCAATATGTAAGGTAAGGTTCTTGAAAAATAGAAGATTGAACTGATGGACCACTTGATTTGAAAACTATCAGAGCCCTTCTTGGAGTAGCTGTGCTCAAAGCAGATGAACTTGGCCTGCTGCTGCTGAGCATACTGATTGTTGACATGAAAGTGTGGACTAGGGTGTAAAAAGACAGTGCAAACATCTGATGACAGTCCTGAGCTCAGCCAAAATTGGAGAGGGCTGTACCTACTGGTGATTTTCATATGAACTTCCTAAATTTACATATTTGAAGAGGAGAATTTGGCCTACCATGCAAAGAGAAACACAGGAGGTAATAGTATAGCTAGGTAGTTACAATTCAACATAGAGAAGGACAAGCCATTTATTTGATATGCAAAATTGTAGCTGCTGAGACACAGATGATTTGCAGAGAGAGTCCTGGATTTAGGCAGCTATTAACAGAACAGTGTGGTAAGGTTGTAATGAAGTATCCAGCCCTACTCTTTCAATTGCCTAGAACATGTGAGCTTCCCCAGCCCCTCTTCTGCATCTGTCCTGAAAAGTGTGGTCTGTTTTCATAACAGAAAAATAAAAACCATCAAGCTGTGCAGCTTTTGCAGTTAACAAAAAAAAGTCAAAGAAATAGAACCAAACAAAACAAGACCAAAGAAAAGAAACCAAAGCAAAAAACAAACAAACAAACAAACAAAAAAAACCCACCAACACAAAAAAACCCACAACGAACCAACCAACCAACCAACCAACTAACCAAACAAAAACAAAAAAAAGAAGAAAAAACCTCTCCGACCAAACAAAAAACCCAAAATAAAACCAACAAAAATCCCCAAGCAAGCAAAACAGAAACAAAAAATAATCCAAACCAAAACAAACTAAAATCCCAAAACAAACAAAGAAACAAACAAAACCAACAAAAATAAAAGCTGACCTCATCTCCACAGAACTGAACAGAACTGTTTCTCTGTAACTGATTTTCTTTTGGTGTGTCCAGAAACAAACCCATGGTATGTCCATCCCTCCACTTCCTTAATTCCCTCTCTTGCTTGGATGCAATCTGCTTGTCTCAAAACAAACTATTCATTTTCTCCATGGCACACAACCCGGCTTTCTCAGTACTTATTCTCCCCAGATAAACTGCAGCTTATTTGTCTGCCAAAGATGTTTTGGGTCCATCCCCCATCCCAATGAAGGACTGAGGACAATCCCCACCTTGAATTCCTGTACACTATCTACAGCTATACCTGGGGATAAAAGAATTAAATCTTACAGAGAGTACTGGTTGTAAAGAAAGAAGTATTTAAACTAATGATGCTTATCCCCATTTCCAGCTACCACTATTTCTGGAGCCTCTTGATTCACAGCAGGACTTCCACAGGTCATTTTGCCAACTAGAAGCAGCAGGAAATATTAGTCAAAAAATAACATGTAAATGCTGTAGTTCCCTACAGCCAATGTTCTATTTTAATAGAATGTTCATCTTCATTACATCATTTCATATTTATGACAAAACTGCTTGTCACTCAAATGAATCCAACTGTGCTGCATCCTTCCGTTTAATTTGTTTTGGTTTAGGTCAAAAGCAAAACAACTGTCTGAGGTTTGTTTTTCTCTACCAGTGGCTGGTAAATGCAAGAGAAAAGTTAATTTAAAAATGTTTATCAAATCTCAATGCTTCACTTAGCTTGACTTTTTTCTGAATGCAATGTCACTGATTTGTATAACTAGTAGTGTCTGACAATATTTCTCTCCCAGTTTTTCCCGCTCTCATAGTATCCTGCAGCCTCCACACTAAGTCAGGGACATTTTGAAACTGAACTCCTTTCTCGCTTAAGCAGGGGTGATGTCTGAGAACTCATTGTCCAATGACAAATCAGAGCAGTGAGGTAGTACCTCCTGTCCAAAATCCTTTTCTTGCCTTCTTTTCTGTCCAGTTTGCTGCTAGTTCTTTTTTGGTAAACTAGTACATTGAATTCCAAGTTCCATCATTCCGCGATCAGCAAACTTCTCTAATTTGGGTTTTGAAAACATAACTAGAACCTTTGAATTATGATATTTCAAAAAGAAAATGCCCTGAGTTTAACGGCAAACAACCACAGTAAATCAATCTCACTATCCTTCAGTTGGGCTACAGGTGATTTATAAGATTTAGTTCTGGCTGAGGACATAATGAAGCAAATCTTTCTTGCATGAAGAAGAGGTAAATGCTGTATCCATAGCATTTTTTTCAGCTTTTCCTCCAATCCCCAAGAAACACTTCATTTGGCATTTCTTGAAAAGGAAATTGGGACATGGGAATTGAATAAAAATGAGGAAAATATATTCCTCCCCTTTGGTGTTTCAGCATCACATATAACCATACAATCATAGAATCTCTCAAGTTGTAAGGACCTCACCCATAAGGACTATAGACTGCTCCAGCAGGATTACCTAAAACTAAATCACAAGACTATGAGAATCATCCAGATGATCCTTGAAATTGTTCCTTGACAGCATTTCTGCCCTGACCACTTCCCTGGGGAGCCTTTCTCCAGTGACAATACACAGTTTCAGTGAAGAACCCTTTCCTACTGTAAAATCTGAGCTACCTCTGAAACATCTTCATTCAGTTTCCTCATGTCTAATTGCTTTGTGACATGTGATGAACTGCAGGAAGTAGTTGTCATTTTTTGATAACAAGGCACACAGGGCATACCTTCTAGCCCTTTCAACAGCTTTGTTACATCCCTTTGATTGCATTTTATTACATTCACATTATCCTTCTCAGATGGTGGAGCCCAGCACTGCACACAGCTCACAAAGTGAGGTGGCACCAGTGCTGACTATAGCAGAATCAGCTCCTCTTTTAACTATCTGGCTGTGCTGTGTTTGGTCCCCTCAGGATGCAGTTTGCCCTCTTGGCTGCCCAGGCATGCTGCTGGCTCACAGTGAGCCTGCTACCAACCAGCACCTCCAATCCTGTTCTGCAGGGCTGATCTCCAGCCACTCTTCTTCCAGCTCATACTTGTCTTGACCTACACTGTCCTAAGTGCAGAATCACATAATCACAGAATATGCTGAGTGGGAAGGGACCCATCAGGATCATCGAATCCATTTCCTGTCCCTGTGCAAGATACCCAAAGAATCACACCATATGCCTGAAGGCATTGTCCAAATGTTCCAGCGCCAACCATCCTGGGTGAAAAACTTACTCCTGATATCCAACCTAAACCGCCATGATTCAGCTTCATGCCATTCCCTTGGATCCTGTCACAGGTCACCAAAGAAAAGATATCAGTGCTTGCCCCTCCTTTTCCCCTCATGAGGAATTTGTAACTGCAATGATGTCTCCCCTCAGTCTCCTCCAGGCTGAACTGACCAAGTGACTTCATCTGCTCCTCATACAGCTTCACTTCCAGGCACTTCACCATCTTTGTTGTTGTCCTTTGGACACTCTCCAATACCTTTATATCTCTCTTTACTGTGGTATCCAAAACATGCTCTCAGCACTCAAGATGAGGCCACCCCAGTGCAGAGCAGAGCAGGACAATCCCCTCCCTTGCCCGGTTGGTGATGCTGTGCCTGATGCCCTGCAGGACACAGGTGACCCTCCTGCCTGCCAAGGCACTGCTGACTCGTGTTTAACTAGTCATTGACCAGGACACCCAGGTCCCTTCCTGTGGTATGGCTCTCCATCACTTCATTCCCTACCATATACATACAACCAGAATTGTCCCATCCCAGGTACAGAATCTAGCACTTTGGTTTATTAAATTTCATGCCACTGATGATTACCAATGCTCCAATCTATTCCCATCCCTCTGCTAGGCCTCTCATATGTCAAGAGAGTCAACAGCAAATTCCAGATTGGTATCATCATTATAATTGCTACTGGGGTGTTCAGTTCCTGCATCCTGATCATTGACGAAAATATTGAACAGAACCTGTCCTAGGATTAAGCCCTGAGGAGCACCACTGGTGACAGGTCAGCAACCACATGTGGTCCTATTCACGCCGACATTTTCTTTCAATCAGTTTTTCATCCAGCTAATGGCCGACCTTGTCATTTCGTAGTTGGACAGTTTGTCCAGAAGGATGCTCTGAGAAGCAGCATCAAAAGCCTTACCAAAAGCCAGAAAAACTACAATCACCATCTTCATCCATGAGGCAGGCAACCTTGAAGGATGTGAAAACAGTTAAACAGAACTTACCGGTGGTGAAGTTCCTGGGTTGACTGTACCTGATGCTTGCATTGTTCTTTCAATAGTAGGCAGCATGATCTTCATAATTTTTCCAGGAGTCAAGGGTAGACTGACAGGGCTGTAGTCACCCAATGTATTACGGACTAGATGTTTGCTGGACATTTTGTCCTGAAGATTGCTGTGAAAGACAGTATCAAAACCTCCTGAAATTCACTAAAAACCCACATCTACTAACTTATTTTGGTCAGCTAGATGTCTGGCCTTGAGTTAAAAAGAAAATCAAGATGCTTAAGGAGGATTTTCCCCTTGTGAACTCATCCTGGCTATGACTAATGATCGAGGTCTCTCAAGTGCTTTTCAGTAATTTCCAGGGCAACCTTCTCCATAATTTTACCAGATACTGAACTGGGATTGGTAGGACTGTAATTAACAGGATTCCTTCTTGCCCCTCTTGAAAACTGGGACAATACATGTTAGTTTATTATCTACAGGGACCACTCCAGACTACCAGACTGTAGAAAAATAATGGGGACAGGCCCCATGGTGGCATATGCCATCTCTTTCAGTAGCCTGGGACAAATCCCTTTGGGCTCCAGGGGTCTGTGCACATCCAAATGGAGCAACAAGCCTCAAGCATTCTCTGGGTTGGCTGTGAGTTTATCATCCTCTCTAAGATCCGCAGGACTTCCGTCACAGGACTTCTGGGGTGCCAGGCCCCATCACGGCTGTCAAAGACAAAGGTGAAGAAAGTATTAGATGTCTTTGCCTTGTCTACAATCTGATTTGTGAACTGACTGATTTCCTGAAGTAACAATGTTATCTCTCTGATCCTCTTTTTCCTGTTAACATTTTTTTAAAGTCTTTTTTCTCAGCCTTCACAGTGCTGGCCAGCTGTGAAGGACTGCAAGAACCAACCCCCCAGTTTGTGGTGATAGGAAAGGCCTCTCCTAGGATGCCCTGCAGTTCTAAATGTTTTTA
Organism: Picathartes gymnocephalus; assembly: GCA_013390045.1. Taxonomy (NCBI): domain Eukaryota; kingdom Metazoa; phylum Chordata; class Aves; order Passeriformes; family Picathartidae; genus Picathartes; species Picathartes gymnocephalus. Next base: position 9,317 of record WEKY01015720.1, read on the forward strand.
TTTCCCTGATTGGTTTGCCTACCTCCCTGCCCCTTTCCCAGAGAGAGCCGCTGGGCTGGAGTTCGTCCTCACTGAAGCCACAGCACAGCGGTGGCAGCCGGGGAGAGAGAGCAGAAGCTCCCTTCCCCTGTTCCCGTGGGTTCCCATCCCCTAGCCACGTCCTCCCTATCCCTGCATTGGCCCACACACCTTGGCCTCTCCTGTGTATGTTCCCCCCACCCCTTGTCTCCGTGGGAAAAACCCCTGCATGTTCCCAGTTCTGGGTTCTCTGTTTCTGGTTCCCTTCACGTGTGGCTGCAATAAACCCCATGGAACTCCATAAGAGAGCCCTTCTCTCCATCAGAAGATTACAAAGTTATCCGGTGTGTGTGTGTGTTTGCTGGGAAGCGTGTCTCTGACGCCGAGCATCTCCTGGCTGGAGAAGCTGCTGGAAGGTCGCAGCACCTTACCAACAACAGCACCTCTGCCGTGACAAGTGGCGCCCCAACCAGGGAACTTCCACTGTCCCTGGAGGTGTCTCTAGAGCAGCTTTCCACTACTTGGAATTTAAGCCACGTTCAGCGTGACCGAGGAGACCCTCCAAGTTCTGTTGGAGCTATCTGAGGGGGGACCGGCAATCCTTCCTGGAGGGAAGGATCGGTCCAGCCTGGCGAACCAGCCCGATGATTTCTGTGACCCGGTTTGGTGAGCTCTCTTGGGATCACTTTTATGCTTTTCTTTTCTATTTCTCGGTTTTGGGAGAAACATGGGTATGGGTGCTGAACTGACCCATCCACAGCAGGAAGTGTATTCCCAAGTTGCAGGAGCTCTTGTTGAGGGGGAGAGATTTCGTTTTTCTGAGACGCAGTTGAAGTGCTTTGTTTGGTGGATTTTGAAACACTTTCCTAACATTATCCGGCAATTACTTCTTAAAAGGGGGATCTTTCAGTTGCTAAATTTATCGTTTATCTTGCAGCATTCTTAAAGCTGTATAAAGTGGGGAAAGGATTGTTTCCGTTATGTTTTGGATCCCAGTTAAAGAATCCTTCCCTGTGCACCCCTCCCCAGTTTCCCAAGCCCTCTTTCCCATCTCAGGAGAGATGGGGAGACGGATACTGCCCTAAGGTGNATGGGGAGACGGATACTGCCCTAAGGTGCAGGGCTGCTGCCATCTCCCTGACATGTCCAGATCTCCTCTGTACCCCTTCCAG
>WEKY01015725.1:0-14004 GCA_013390045.1 Picathartes gymnocephalus
TTAATGAGTTCTGTACTAACTTTGGTATAGAGCTGTACTGCTACAGTCTGAAATCACAGTGCAGGGCTTGAGGAGTTTAGCACTGCAGTTCTTCCTATGGATTAATGAAAAAATCCCTGAAGACATTTGTCTTATGTGTTTTATTTATTGAAGAAAACCTACTGCAACACGTGGGAACAGCATGGCTTTGCTGCTTTTTGCTCAGGACCCTGTCACATCTTGCATCAGGAATCTCCTCGCCAGGAAAGCGTTTACTTCTGTGAGGTAAACTGTGCAGGATCAGGTCCCTCTGGCACAGGGACTTTGTCATGTTCCAGTTCTGCTCAGTCTTACGTTGGTGTAAACCAAAAGTCACTGAGAAGAATAATAGAAATGTAATCCAGTGAAAAAAAGTTACTTGCACAAAACAAAAGAGTTACTGGTAAAACCTCATTAATAGTAGGGACAACTTATGTTGTAATTTAATTAGACGACCTCATTAAAGATGGTTCCCCAGGAGCTAAAACAAACACAAAGTTGAGTTGCTTAATTATCTTTGTCTTGGAGCTTTTAATAGTGTTCCCAGACTCCGTGGGAGAGGAAGGAAGAACAATATGAAAGGATTAGAAATCCACTATTATATCATTTTGTAACCAAGTGGATGGCTGAGAGTGAGGGATTTTTCAGCTAGTGACTGTGAACTCAGAAAGAGGAATAGACACTGTGAGAAGAGTTTGTAAATCACAGTCAGCTAAAGGTTTGCCCAGCAATAACTACTGAGAAGGCACAGAGGGGATTCTTCTTTCCAGGTTTCAGAGATGTCATCCCTATACCCCAAAGCATCACAAGTTTGGGTTTTTCCCAAGCTTAATGGCATAAACACATTCAAATCAAAGATAATATGAAGCTACAAGACTTTTAAAATGAGAAAGGATTGGCCCTCTGATGTCCCTCCTTCACTCTTTTTATCCAAATAATATTTTTGATACAGCTTTTCCAGGGTGGAATGCAGTGCCTGTCAGTCCATCCACACCGGGAAGAGAAGTTTGAGTAGGTGAGAAGGAGCACTGTGAAGAAGCTTATCAAGTCCATTGAGTCGAGGAGGTCACAGTAGGATCTGATCTCTGTAGAAAAATCTTTCTCAGTGTAGAAAATAAATGTTTTCTGCTGTTGCTCCTTTCTCCCCAGCCTGTGTGCAGTCTCAGTGGGGATTAGTTTAGCTTCTGGTGCTCACCTCTTATGGGAGGAACTTTTGCTTGCAGATAGTCAAAGTACATCCCAACCATAAAACTGGACAGGTGTAAATATCTACGGAAAGCACTTTACAAGAAAAATCTGTATAGAAACAGCTTGTTAAGTTCCCTGACTATTAGGTCTTCCCTAGGCTGGCTGTTAACATACTAATTATAAAGGAGAAGTAGATTAACTGCATCTGCTCTTGCAACCTGCAGTGGTGATCCCTGTGTGTCTATATTTCCCCTGTGTGCCCTTCCAGCACTGTGCTCTAGTCAGACTAGGAAGTTCCCAGTTCCAGGGACTGTTGCCAAAGGGTTGGAGATGTTCACTTGTTTACTCGGCTCAGAGACTGCCAGACGAGCTTTCATTTGCATGGATGAGGCATGTGGTCCCAAAGGTTTCCTGTGAACTGCAGCTGGAGTCCCAGCATCACAGAGGGCAATGGCCTGGGACTGTACAAACTGCATAAACCCCTTGGTCTGGCCATTCAAGAAGTCCCACAGCCCTCCTTGTGCTGTGGCTGCTCATTGCTCCCTGGAGCACAGGGATATGAATAGATGCAGTAAGCCAAGGCTTTGCTCCAAAAAGATGCTCAGGAGCTGGAGATTATCTGAGCTACACTGGACTCCGGATGTTCTGCAGTGGGTAAAGCATAATTCAGCCCTTGATTAGGCACCCATTACATTTAAAACCGTTTTCTGATACCATAGGAACCATCATTTGTGTCTTTGTTCCCACCTACAGAAGACTGATCTATAAAGAGTAAATTATAAACACAAGCCTTGCTAGCATCCCTCCTGCTTGTATCCAGCCCTGAGTGGAACACCCCCTTCTCACTGCTGGAAAGTGCAGGGAGTGATAAAGCTAATCATTATCTGTGAATTGGCTTCACCCTTCAGTTTCTGAAATAAGTGGCTTTTATGGGATTGAACTGCAAAGGGGGGGCTGCCACATAACAGGCTTGGTGCTGTCAGCAATAAGAAAACAGAAGCGTTTGAGGTTATTTGCGGTAAGCCTTTTTCAGAACAAAACCCCTCACTTAGCCCCTATGTAGCGTGAAGCCTTGTAGGCAGCTGGTATTTTTGCCTTTGTTTTTGGTTAGTGACATAGTGTCTGCCCTCTCCATGCCAACTCATTTCCAATACATTTTAAATTGAATTGGAGCACCTGGCTTTAGCTCTGCAAGGTTGTGGCTCATCATCTAATCATTAGACCTTTCAAGACCAGAAAAAGAGAGGTACAATATGGCTTTCAGGCAGTCTTAAAAAAAAAAAATCCAAGTCTAAAAGCTTTAATCTTAAACATAGCAATACCTCAGTGAATTTGAGCTTTTGATCTGAGGCAGAATGTGTTTCCAGATTCATTTCACGCTGTGCTATTTCAGTGAATATAACCACCTCACCAAGGGGTCCCACTCCTAGGCCTTCTCCTAGGCCTTCACAGAAACTTCAGAAAGCAGCCTTAGTGTTGGAACTGGCAATTTCTGTTCCACTCGCACCCCTGCCACAGAGGCACTGGATGATGGACCAGCTCTGTACTGCAAAGTGTTTTGGAAATTTAACTGGTTGCGAAGGCAGCAAGTTCCTCATCACACGTGTTTGCGATTGCTGCAGTATGAAGATGCTTACAGTGGTATAGCTCGTTCAGATAAATGCAGAACGTCAGTAAATGCAGAACTGCAGTGAGTTAGTGTGTGTCACTATTGCTGTGCTTACCCTCGGACTGTCAACAGCACAACTGTGGTTGTCTTTAAACAGTTTGAGCTGCTCCTGGTCTTGCGGGATGGTTGGAGATGTCACTCAGGCAGAGCCCAACCCAGAAAACAAGACTGCATTGTTATAGTGGCCATTCAGGCTGTTGTTTCTGTAAGGCATCATGGTATTACTTGGAATAGAAATTAACTGAAATATGGAAAGTTCTTCTTGTGTTGGATGTGTGACAATTTGATGAAATATTAAAACTTTTCATTATTTTATTGTGTGTAAAATCACTGAAAGGACTTTATTTTGTATTGAAAAATTACCACAAGAAGATTTTCGATGGTTGGATGCAGAAATGCCTAGGATACTATGTTTCTGCCTTTTCTGCCCCTTTCAGGAGAGTAACCACTGCTGGTTTACTGTGTTTGCTAGCTCAATTTCTGTTCTAGGGTGTGAGCAGGGGTCAGGTCTGACACCCTGATTGGCCAGTCTTTGATGTGACTTTCTCTAGACAAGCAAGTAGAGTATTTACTGCCAAATACTTCTTTCTCCCATTATCTGTCCTCCATGTTCAAAGGTCACAGGAAGTAAATGGTTTGAAATTGTATTCTTTTTTACCCATTCATTTCAGATAAACTTTGACATTCAGAATAGCTGTATTTTCCCTACTGTGATATAATATTGGCAATGCAAAGCCAAATAGTGACACAGAGCTGATGTCCAGTGTTGATCTTAGTCTAGTATTTCAGAAGTCTCCAGCCAGGAGAATGCAGATGATTGCAAGTTTTCTGATGAGAACATGTTGCCTTTTTTTTTAATTCAGAAATGACGACTTAAAAAAACTCAAACTTTATCTTGTGAGAATGTACCAGTTCTGCTATGAAACTCATTTGGGGGAAGGTTTCTCCTGTCCAGGGCGGAAATTTGGGTCAGAAATGTCAGGCATTTCAGCAGAAACAGCCATGTCCTGGGTACAACATCCAACAACGACCATGGAGACCTCAATGCTGTTTCTGGGCTTGGCAGCAAAATCCTGGCCTCCTGCCTCCCAGGCAGCTGCTGACTCCTCATCTGCTGGCTGGAAGAGGAACAGTTTCTCTCTGCTCTGCTCTTACGGCAAAGATTTTTGAAAATACTTGCCTCCATCCTGATTCAGAGCAGAAAAAACCCCTATGAAAATACTTGTGAGATTGTTTTCAGCTATCCTGGAGTCTGAATAACTTTTCTAAAAGATATGAAGACTTTTTTTTACTTTTAATTTGCACTAGTGCATGTTTTACTAATGAAATTAGTGTCACAGTATGTATGTACAAAGCATGGATCTGGCAACTGGAAAATTAGTTTCAGTGCTTCCCTCTGTCCTGGCACAGGTTCCTTGGCATTGCTGACAGTTTGACAAACATTTTTGTCAGCATCTGTACCACTTACAAGTGAATGGCTGTTCCAGCAGTTCTTTCCCACATCCATATGTCTCCAGTGGCTGTGCCCAGACTTGCCAGTGTCTGTAGAGCTATCTATGGTATCATCATCCAAGGGAGCTGCTCTGAGATTAAGTGACCTGGTTGTCTTTAAGACAGGTACTTCTCTTGCTGATTAACCATGTGACTGCACACATGCTCGTACTGGCACAACCACTGGGATGGCACAGGGATGGGAACAAGCAACAGGAGGGGAGGGAAGGCTGTCAAAACCAAGTTCATCAACATACGATCTCAGTTTTTCTTTTGCTATGATAATAACAGTTATTTGTCACAGAGAGATGTTAAATCCATGGTAGAAAACAGCAGTTTAACAGCTATGCAGCCATAAAGCTGCTCATTAATATTTTGTCAAGCATGTCTCTGTGTGCTTGAGTAGATGTAGCTCAGTAATTACAGATTTAGAATATTTTATTGCCAGCTGTTCATCAAGATATGAACCAGTTGGATAGTTACAGGTGAAGTTTTCATTAGGATTTAAGCTCCTTAGACACTCCTGAAAATGTTTTCTGCCATCCTGCTGTCTAATCTGCTATCAGCATAGCAGAAATAACATTAATTAACGACTGTTATAATCTCCTTCACAGACTGCAGAATGCATTTACTATTGCTGTTCATCGGGCTGAGTCCATCACAGGGCACTGCTGGTGGTCTGGAGCATCAGCCCCTGCATACATGGGAGCAGGACATACTCAGCGTTCTGCCTAGGAAGCGTGACCTTGTTCTCTAAGAGCAGGGTCATCCTGCAAAGTCTAGCACTTGCGCTCCAGCTGTAGGACAGTGTCTGTTACCAAATAAGACTTGTGGCACTCTGCGTGCTGCTTGTATTTAAAACAAAAGGTTAGCACTGAGAAAGCATCCTGCATGGCCTGCATGTCTTCTGTGCTGCTACTGTGCCATTAATAAAATGTGGTGGTAAACTAGTAGGTTACTGAAGTGAATGGGTTGGGTATATTATGCAGTATCCAAAAAGAAGGAGGCTCAGGGGCCCTGTTGCTCTCCTTTCAGGTGGCTGTAGCCATGTGGGGGTCAGTCTCTTCTCCCAGGTAACAGGTGATAGATAGGATGAGAGGGAACAGTCTCAAATTGCACCGAGAAGGGTTTGTATTGGATACTAGGAAAAATTTCTTCATGTGAAGTGCCATCAAGCATTGGAACAGGCTGCCCAGGGAAGTTGTGGAGTCACCATACCTGAAGGTATTTAAAAGCCATGTAGATGTGATGCTTATGGACATAATTTAGTGGTGGACTGGGCAGTGCTGGGTTAACGGTTGGACTTCATCATCTTTGAAGTCTTTTCCAACCTAAATGATTCTATGATTCTAAACATGTTTTGTGATTTGTAAAGGAGTATGATTGCTGGGCTTCCAGAAAGGCCATGGAAACTAGTAGGTGTGAGCTAATGAAGTCATGCAGAAAGAGTATGAAGTGAAAGAAACACTAATATGTATACTGTAAAGTTGAAAACACTATAGAAATAAACCAAATTCAGATAGCAAAAGGGTGTGAGTCATTAAAGCACTACTGGTGTTGGACAGCTAATCCAGAAGCTGCAGGTCTGGGTGGTCTGGACCCCACATTCCCTGCGGGGCAAGACTCCCTCCAAGCCCAGAGGGGCTGCATGCTGTTGCTTGCTTTCTTCTTGGATATCCTAGCTGATAGTGCATATCATGCCATTTGAATGTACCTACCTTTTTACTTCCCAGGGAATGGCTTTTACACTTGAAGAAAGGCTACAGCTGGGAATTCATGGCCTCCTTCCTCCTTGCTTCCTGAGCCAAGACGTTCAAGTCCTTCGTGTGATGAAAAACTTTGAAAACAAATCTAATGATCTAGACAAGTATGTCAAAACCATCTTATTTCCTCTCCCTTTCCTCTTTCCTTTTCAGTTCTTTAAAGCCTCAAGGAAAAATTGTAGATTCTGCTTCAAAGTACACATTTCCCTCTGAGTCACTTTTTTTCAGCTGTCCATACTGTCCAGCAGCAAAATCATAGAGTAGTTCAAGTTTAAAGGGACCTGAAAAATCATCTACTTCCAAGCCCCCTGCCATGAGCAGGGGTACCTTCCACTTGACCAGGTTGCTCAAAGCCCCATTCAGCTTGGTCTTGAACAGTTCCATGGTTGGGGCATCCACAGCTTCTCTGGTCAACTTGTGCCTGTGCCTCACCATGCTGACACTCAAAATTTTCTTCCTAATATCTAATCTAAACCTCTCCTCTTTCAGTTTGAAGCCATTCCTCCTTGGCCTATCAATACATGCCCTTGTAAAAAGTCCTTCTCCAGCTTTTATTTAGGCCCCCTCTAGGTACTGGAAGTTGCTAGATGTCCCCAGCACCTTCCCTTCTCCAGGCCGAACAACACCAACTCTCTTAGCCTCTCTTCATAGGAGAGGTGCTCCAGCCCTCTGCTCATCTTTGTGGCCTCCTCTGGNTCCCTCTGATCATCTTCATGACCCTCCTCTGGACCTGTTCCAAGAGGTCCACTGATGTTACTTTTTTCTACCACTACATTACTAGAGAGCTCTGATATACTTTGGGTACAAGAAAAGAGCAGAGCTCTGAAGGTAGAGTGAACATATGTACTTCATGTACCTATCTGTATGCTCTTCAATACATTCACTAAAACATTGGATGGAAGAACAGAAAAAAACTATCAGTGTGTAGGAAAAAAAAGAAAAGAAAACAGAAGCAATAATGTGTATTGACTAATTTTTCTGTTTCGAGTTTTCATTGCATCCAGTATTGTTGATCAGGGTTATTGATGGAAGGTGCTGTTTGATTCCTACTGTGATGGACAGTAGGATTTGCATCTCCATCTCTCTCAGCTGCCATTGATCTGAGGACTGAGGCAGCAGGGCTCTTACCCGGTAGACCAATTGCATTGGCTTTTCAGTGTCACAAATACCTATGTTGATCTTGAAAATTATATATTGATAGCTTTGTATGATGCCTTTTGATGCAAATTTCAAAATGCCAAGGTTGTGCGTGGGTGTGACGTCCCGCCCTACTGAGTCTTTGTGAGCTGTCACTGAGGGTGGTGGAGCTGATCAGGCCCTCCGGGAAATTTTGCTCCAAGTGTCTGCTCCTGATGTAGCACAAAGGAGTGTCAGGGCTTGGGAGAACTGAGTGCATGCTGAGTGAGCCAATGACTGCTTTTTGTGAAACTGTGAACTACCATAAATACTGATATATAACTCTTTTTTATTATTTTAAAGGTATATTATTCTTATGACATTGCAAGACAGGAATGAGAAGCTTTTTTACCGAGTGCTGACCTCTGATATTGAGAAATTCATGCCCATAGTTTACACCCCAACAGTTGGCCTGGCTTGTCAGCAGTATGGTTTGGCTTTCAGGAGACCACGGTGAGTGAAGAGACTGTGTTTACCTTTTTTTTCATTTCATGTGAATGTTCCTTTTGTATCGACACCATCTTTATGTGGGTGGCCCACAACATCCAAAAACTCAATCCCTCATCAAAAAGTGGACCAGCAAGCAGCTTCATGTGTGTACATTTGATAATGAGCTGGGGAGTCAAGGATAGCTCTGACTTCTTCCTATAAACAGTGAACAGAGTGGTTTTGTTCTCAAACAGTGCTGTATAGTCCCCAAACAGCTTGCTGAACTTAGGGCTGCACCCCTCCCCATCTGCTGTCTCAGGAGCACTGAGTGCCCTCTGCAATGCTGTTTGAGTAATTGTTGGGTTTTGGATACATTGTGCTGATTTTGAACTTTTGTATGCACTTCCACAAACTACCCCATTAGAATCATTTTCATAGATGATGCTCTGCATCAGTGCCTCCCTCTCTGCTCAGAACAGTCACTGTATAAATTCATGCAACATTAAACACTCTGTACCATGTTGGAAGACCCCGTTCTGCTATAATTCTTTTTAATGATTAATGCTTAGATAAATCTGTTGTTAGCTTTCTGAAGTACATTTTAGTCCTAGCCTGAAAATTCAATGGTAGGGTTCAGTTTTCTCTGCAAACTTCTAAATTTTTTTTTTTGTCCTTGAAATGTACGAGTAGTCAGATGAACATTTCAGCTTTTGCTATATAAATTTGCAAAGTGAAGGAATGGAATAATACCATTTTCAAAGCATTTCACAAGCATGGGGTTTGATTGCAGTTTCTGCTGAGAGTTGTGTTACAAATGGGGAAACTGAGGCAAGTTCTACTGAGTCTGGGTCACAGGGAGTCCCTGAGGCACACCTCAAAGGTGTAAGGGCTGTGTAGACAGATAATTAATAACATTTTATGTATAAGATTATCTTGGCAAACATGCTTGCTTCCTGCTTGTCATGGAAATTCTTAATAAAGCCAGTGTATTCCTTCACATGAGCTCTTCCTCAGGATTGCTTTTTGGCTTGTGTCTGTGCCAGGTAATTGTGTTCTGTGCCCTGATGTGCAACTCATGAATCTCCTGAGCTGTGGNTACATGCCCTTGTAAAAAGTCCTTCTCCAGCTTTTATTTAGGCCCCCTCTAGGTACTGGAAGTTGCTAGATGTCCCCAGCACCTTCCCTTCTCCAGGCCGAACAACACCAACTCTCTTAGCCTCTCTTCATAGGAGAGGTGCTCCAGCCCTCTGATCATCTTCATGACCCTCCTCTGGACCTGTTCCAAGAGGTCCACTGATGTTACTTTTTTCTACCACTACATTACTAGAGAGCTCTGATATACTTTGGGTAAAAGAAAAGAGCAGAGCTCTGAAGGTAGAGTGAACATATGTACTTCATGGACCTATCTGTATGCTCTTCAATACATTCACTACAACATTGGATGGAAGAACAGAAAAAAACTATCAGTGTGTAGGAAAAAAAAGAAAAGAAAACAGAAGCAATAATGTGTATTGACTAATTTTTCTGTTTCGAGTTTTCATTGCATCCAGTATTGTTGATCAGGGTTATTGATGGAAGGTGCTGTTTGATTCCTACTGTGATGGACAGTAGGATTTGCATCTCCATCTCTCTCAGCTGCCATTGATCTGAGGACTGAGGCAGCAGGGCTCTTACCCGGTAGACCAATTGCATTGGCTTTTCAGTGTCACAAATACCTATGTTGATCTTGAAAATTATATATTGATAGCTTTGTATGATGCCTTTTGATGCAAATTTCAAAATGCCAAGGTTGTGCGTGGGTGTGACGTCCCGCCCTACTGAGTCTTTGTGAGCTGTCACTGAGGGTGGTGGAGCTGATCAGGCCCTCCGGGAAATTTTGCTCCAAGTGTCTGCTCCTGATGTAGCACAAAGGAGTGTCAGGGCTTGGGAGAACTGAGTGCATGCTGAGTGAGCCAATGACTGCTTTTTGTGAAACTGTGAACTACCATAAATACTGATATATAACTCTTTTTTATTATTTTAAAGGTATATTATTCTTATGACATTGCAAGACAGGAATGAGAAGCTTTTTTACCGAGTGCTGACCTCTGATATTGAGAAATTCATGCCCATAGTTTACACCCCAACAGTTGGCCTGGCTTGTCAGCAGTATGGTTTGGCTTTCAGGAGACCACGGTGAGTGAAGAGACTGTGTTTACCTTTTTTTTCATTTCATGTGAATGTTCCTTTTGTATCGACACCATCTTTATGTGGGTGGCCCACAACATCCAAAAACTCAATCCCTCATCAAAAAGTGGACCAGCAAGCAGCTTCATGTGTGTACATTTGATAATGAGCTGGGGAGTCAAGGATAGCTCTGACTTCTTCCTATAAACAGTGAACAGAGTGGTTTTGTTCTCAAACAGTGCTGTATAGTCCCCAAACAGCTTGCTGAACTTAGGGCTGCACCCCTCCCCATCTGCTGTCTCAGGAGCACTGAGTGCCCTCTGCAATGCTGTTTGAGTAATTGTTGGGTTTTGGATACATTGTGCTGATTTTGAACTTTTGTATGCACTTCCACAAACTACCCCATTAGAATCATTTTCATAGATGATGCTCTGCATCAGTGCCTCCCTCTCTGCTCAGAACAGTCACTGTATAAATTCATGCAACATTAAACACTCTGTACCATGTTGGAAGACCCCGTTCTGCTATAATTCTTTTTAATGATTAATGCTTAGATAAATCTGTTGTTAGCTTTCTGAAGTACATTTTAGTCCTAGCCTGAAAATTCAATGGTAGGGTTCAGTTTTCTCTGCAAACTTCTAAATTTTTTTTTTTGTCCTTGAAATGTACGAGTAGTCAGATGAACATTTCAGCTTTTGCTATATAAATTTGCAAAGTGAAGGAATGGAATAATACCATTTTCAAAGCATTTCACAAGCATGGGGTTTGATTGCAGTTTCTGCTGAGAGTTGTGTTACAAATGGGGAAACTGAGGCAAGTTCTACTGAGTCTGGGTCACAGGGAGTCCCTGAGGCACACCTCAAAGGTGTAAGGGCTGTGTAGACAGATAATTAATAACATTTTATGTATAAGATTATCTTGGCAAACATGCTTGCTTCCTGCTTGTCATGGAAATTCTTAATAAAGCCAGTGTATTCCTTCACATGAGCTCTTCCTCAGGATTGCTTTTTGGCTTGTGTCTGTGCCAGGTAATTGTGTTCTGTGCCCTGATGTGCAACTCATGAATCTCCTGAGCTGTGGTGAAGTCGTTCATCTAGTCAAGCCTTGTTCCTATCCCCTCCTCCTCCTCAGTGTGTATGAGGAAACCAGAGAAGGATCTGCACATTGTACAGGGAGAGGACACTTACTTCTTCTGGGCATAAGTGAAAGGTAGCAGAGATAAGAGAGCCCAGATTGTGTCTCCAGGTGTTGAGCTGTGAGCACTGTCAGGCAGAGAACACTGCTGGTTCTCAGCTAATCAATATTCATGCAGCAACTGCTGATTCTCAGCTAATCAATATTCATGCAGCAATAACTGCTGTACAGCCACTATGTCTTTGCCTCCCAGCTGCCTTTACCTTAAGTTAAATGAGTTAAAACAATATTTGGGAGCTTTGCTTCTTTTATTTTCCATCCATCGTTATCTTCAGGAAAGCAGGGATGTCTTTCCACATACTGAACTCTTTCTGCAGTTGTTGCTGTTGGAGAATTCCCCTTCCTGTAACTCACGTCTTTCTCATGTTTTAAATCCACATTATTTTACCAGTGTGATAGGAACGTCTGTTCTCTGAATTTGGGCTGTGTCTTTTCTGGATTCCAGCCCATGGCAGCATCTTCAGGAAAGGGCAAATGACCATGTTCTTGGTACACTGGATTTCCTGTGGAGGGGAGTTTGTTTCCCTGAAGATACAGAATGACTTTCAGCCTAGATTCAGATTTGGTTGTAATCAAGGTTGTTTCAGCAGAATAATGTTTTGTTGTGAAAAGGAAAGAGCTGTTACATCATGTAAAGTGATGAGACTAAAATGGGAAATGTTCCTATGTCCTTTTTTTTGCCAATCTGACTCCTACTGTCTTTGAGTATGTATTTTCTGTCCTGGACCATGTGAGGTACATTAGGAGTTGGCCTGCAAGGCACACAGTTCAAGGTAGGATGCCAATAGTTCTGCTAAAATCTCCGTTTTAAAACCCCACATAGTGCTCCAGCATGGATGGATGTGCCCATATAGCACAGCTTATTGTGCAGTCTGTCTGTGGCCACAGCAGCAGCAACCTTTGGACACAGTTAGCTTCTTCCCCATGCTGGGATCTTTCTCAGCCCCATTAGTGCTTGGCTTTATACTTGAACGTTGAGCCTGGAAAGATTACCATGCACGTAACTTGCTTACAAAGCAGCCCTTGTACAATAGCATCTAAAACTGTCCCAAGCTGCCCAGCAGGGCTTCTCTCAGAATCATTTATCAGAGGACATTTACTGGTGTTTGCATGGCTGCAGATTTTGGTTGTGAGATACTGTTGTAATTGCAGGACTCAATGCCTCTTTTCCCTTTCTTGGTCTTTATATACAAATCCTTAAAGGGTGAACCTCTAACCTGTACTTTCATGGGGCCAGTGGACAGAGTTCTCCTTCCACATCAGGGCTCCAGCATACTCCCCACTAGCAGATTTATCTGCTCCAAATGGAGTGAGACACCTGGTGTTCTTTTCTTTCAAAAAGCTATCCAGCCAGCAGTCTAAATGAACAGACTTTCTATATTCAACAGTGGAAAAGAGCTACTAGGAACAAAAATACCTGCAAGCATTCAACTCTTCTCATGCTTATCTATGATGCCCACAGTCTCCCCACATCTTTTGGTGGGCCAGGCATAGTTCCTGATGCCCCAGCAGGTTCTCTGCCTTCCCCAAACTCCTACTGCCTTTCTCTTTACTAGTTGCTTTTAATTTTTCAGGCAGGATATTTTTTTCCATTGACCTCAGACTTCTTCCTATGTGATTAAGCCTCAGAGGTTTAGAATGACTGAAATAGAGGTGGAACCATAAAATGTATAAAAATTACATCCAGGCACTGTTGCCTAAGAGCTATGAAGTTTTTGCTGGAAGGTGTCTGTGTTGAATACATTTTTCCTATTCTTGTTTTCCAGCCAACTCCCTGGTGAGTTAACAATATTTGTTTATTTAAAGCCATGTAATAAACATTACAACCTTCAGGTTAAAGTACTTCATTTTATATTTTGAATTTTTTAAATAAAAAATATAAATAATTATGTAATTTGTAAGTACAGGTTGAAGTACTAAGCAATAGCACCTCCTTTGCAGTAATGATTAAGAACCCTGCCAAAATCTTTCTTCTGTGATCAAACCATGTTAAATAAACACAGAAGAAGAGTAATATGTCGAAAGAGAAGTCTTCCTAAGCACAGGCCCTGTCTGCAGCTGTGGCCAGTAACAGGAGGAATACAGGACTAGGATAGGCAAACATGCTCATTTATTGGGGATTTCTCAGGGTATGCTCCTCCTTGTTTTGTGTCTTGTGGTTGGAGTTTTGTTATGAAAATCTGTTGCTCTCTTTGACTCACAAGGTCTGTAATGGTTGTGAGGGGATCCAGATGTGTATGCACATTGTCAAGGCCAAAGGATGGGACTGGAAATAGAGTCCCAAGGTGACAAGACTTGTTTCATATAAAGAATATATATTTTGCAGTGCATGATGATCAAGGGTGATCCAGACTTAAGGGAGATTTCTTACAGAGTTGTACAGCTTCAGACCCTATGTCTGCACGTGCGCAGCTTTGCAGTCTGTCTCTTGCAATCCATTCCTGGCATCCCTTCACTATTCCCTCCCACCACCCCTGTGCCTCCACAGATGTCCATGCTGCTGTGTAACGATGGTTCAAGGATAAATCTGGGCAGATCCAAGTCCTTTTTGGGCCAGGCTGGCAGTAATCCAAATAGCCAGTTCACTGTCACCTGGACAGGAGCTGTGCTGAAGCAGAAGCAAGCTGCTCAAGGCATGGGGAGGGCAGGTTTGCTGATGTTCAGCAGGAGTGATAACAAAACTAGCTTCAAGTGGGCTATCCTCGGTACTAAGGGATATGGGAAGTGTTTGCTTTTTAAAGCCCAGGAATCCCTTATCCTCATCAGAAGTTTGGTAGAAGGAAAGAATGAAATGTAAGAGAACAGGGCTTGCAACTTCGAGACAAGGGAGGGAGGGAGGGAAGGAAGGAAGGAAGGAAGGAAGGAAGGAAGGAAGGAAGGAAGGATGAATCTTTTTTCGTTCATCTCTCT
>WEKY01015731.1:0-13935 GCA_013390045.1 Picathartes gymnocephalus
GAAGGGAAGGGAAGGGAAGAGAGCAGTAAAAATAGATCTGGATGGAGACCAGAGACAACAAGAACTGGCTTACAGGAAATTGTCCTCATCAGTTAGTAGACAGAAAAAATTTTCCCACTTATTACATGGATCATGTAGGGATAGGATGGTTTTACACTCACTCCAAAAGGCATGTTATCACAGGACAACCTAGCTTGCAATCTTACATGGCTGGGAAGAAAGGAAACAGAGTGGCTGTCTCTTTCCAGTCCATACCAAAGAAGATGCTTTGTCCACTTTGTTCATTTGCTTAGCAAGTTTCAGGTACTGAGTTTTAAAATCAAAATGTTTCAGTCAACATAAGGCATCAAAACACAGTCAACAAAACAATAAAAGAAACACTACGAAACAAAGGTGCAGAGTCCCTGACTTCAATGGCTCTACTCATATAAGGGAGCATTACTCATAACACCTCATTCATTCAGGTCTTCACATGCTCGTTACTTGCAGAAGTATTACATGTATTTTCACTGTACCACTCTAATTGAGCTTAATAGCATATTACTTAACCAGGTCCACAGCTACAGGGGCAAAGCCATTTAATACAAAAGTTTCCTAACCTGCCAGTATGAGGGTTTTTGTCACAGAATGAGGAAATATTTGCACAAATGTGGCTGCTGTTGCAGGGTGTTGTTGGTCTAAGCTGTGAACGAACAAACAGCTAAATCTCCTCCCAAAGAGCTTTTGTGATGTGCAATGATAATGACAGACAATTTGGCTATATCATCTGACTAGGACTTCAAGCAGCTTTTACTAGTTACTCCTCAGTGCTCTGCAGGCAGTAAACCATAGGCTTCTCTCAGATTATGCCAACTCTTCTCTGAAAGCTTGTTTTTGTTTATGAAACCAGTTTTCCCAAGAGCAACACTACTAATGCGTATCTAAGGATAGCAGACTTGCTGGATGGTTCTGCAGCATGCTAAATGTATCGTTATATTGCTTGAGGTCACCCAGGAAATCAACAGCAGAACTGGGCTTGGAGCTCAGCCTGCCTGAAACCCACAGTGCTCAAACCCAGTCATGGTCACAGATACACACATACATGCACAGCAAACTTACAATCAATCCTGATACCACACTAACAAAGAACAAGAAAACCTAGGACTTTTTTCTACTACTTGCTGAGCTTCCATGACCTCACTGAGCCAATTTTTCAGGCTGGTTCTACTGTTTCCATTATGTGGCTCTGAACTATCAAGCTGGTGAATGGCTTTTCTAGAAAGTCAACAACTCCCCCATCCCCAGCACTTTTTTTCTGTACTTGTTAAGGACAATATTCTGCTCCCCACACACTAACTAGCACCTTCTTCCCCTAACACTCCCACTGCTGTCCTGAAAATCCAATGCTGCAGCAGTTTCGCTCTCATGCAGCCAGCACAACAGTGAGGGACCTGCAGCAGTGCTAAATTACAGAAGTTTGCTGGGCTGCAGACACGGGTGTGAAGGCCAAAATCTAGACCCATAAGTAAGGACTGGTCTGGGGAAGAAGTTATATGAAAATGCAAATTTAAACATGTAACACATAAAACATCTGGTCTAGGAAGTGTAGGTGAGCTGGTCAGACTCCCTACCTGAATGTACAGGTATGTGGCACTGTTGTCACCTCCTGCTGCTCACTCTCAGAATTATGTAATAGTCAAAAACTACAGTAATTCAGAAGTTACGCTTTAAAGTCATTTTTATGTCTAGTTTAGACCCCCCATAATACAATCATGCAACAATTGCTCCTGTAGTACTCTAACAAGTATCTTGTTCCATTTGTTATTTTAAAAGAAAAACATTTCAAAGAAGTATCCCATAACATGCAGAAGTGTGCACTTTTCAAGTACTTGTCATGAAATTGATATTGAAAGCTCAGGAGAAATACTCAGGTCATAATCATGTGTGATAACAGAAATCCATCTTCAAACAGCCAGCAAACAGAAGAGAAATTAAAGTTCAAGATGTTTACGACACTGTCTCTCCCTTTCTTCACCTGTAGCATTTAATACCTGAAACCAATGCTGTTCATATCACATGAACACGTGCTCTTACAAAATGTGGGGCTGCACATAGTGTATCTCTCTAGCGAAGAGTTTTTAAAGCAATTTTGCACCCTGCTCATCAAGAGGCAGGTCAGGTGCTCCCCCAGGCCCCACAAGGCTCAGGTCTGCTCTGCTCCCCTCACCTGGGGAGACGTTGTCTCCTGTATCACACACAGCTACAGATTACTGCAAAGTGTGAAAACTGTAAAAGAAGACGGTCATGACAGAACTCTGAAGTTTTTCACCAACTCTTTATGTGCAGACCGTAGTGTACTAACCTCATCACACCAAACTCCCATGAATTCAAACTAGCACATAAGGCACAGCCAGTCATTGTCGGCCCTGTCCTCCTTGTCAAGGACGACACCAGAATACATCACCTCTGGAATCACATCTCCAGGGAGCTGTGGCACTGCCCCTGCCCTGTGCTATGGCATGGCTCATGTACCTGGCTCTGAGCACTGACCTTTTGGCTGTTTTTATTTCCTAGCTGCTGCACTCCCTGCAGCTCACACCATCCCCGATCTAACCTCGCACAGTAAACAGTCACAGCCTCTTCTCTGCACTCAGACAAAATTTTCATCTGCACTGCTTCATTTGGCCTGACTTTCCTAGATTTTGTCATTCCTGCCTGAATAAGCTATTTCTACATCTCTGTAGGACTTTTCTTTCCACATTCTCATCTCTATGAAATGTCTCTTCCACTCCATCTCCTTCAGCACCTAGGAAGCCTACAAAGACCTCAGCAGCTAACCTGTTATAGATCAAAACATCCCTGCTATTTACCAATTTGTTTCAAAGCACAATACTACAAGGATCTCTGCTCTGCCCTGAGGAGCAGGAGAAAGGTCATCTTTACTGTCTTCCTGCTGATAATCCAAGCAGTCTTTCCTTTTCAATTTGCAATCAGCATTCAGAAATTCCGTGGTTTAAAAGTATGACCTAGCACGACGCAGCACAACCACATTACACAAGACCAAGAGGAGACACACAGTCACAGAGGCTCTGTGCAGAGACACAGTGCCACATAAAACACACAGGCTGTGTTTCTGAAACACAAGATGTGTTACGGGGCCAAGAGCAGTGCCCATTTCCTGACAACTCACCAGTACACCCTGGTCCACTCCTCACTGGTGGAGAAGAAGGTCTGCAGCAATACTTGTAAATCAAGGGGAAATCAGAAAACATCTCCAGAGGAAGGCAAGATTTAGAGAGAAGAATTAAAGACAGCTTTAAGTCAAAGTGGTGAATGCGACAGTTCCCATGCAAAGAGTCTACTGGCATATGAACTGAGACACACTGAATCCACATAACCCTTCAAAACTAAGTAGCATACTTGCAGAGGAAATCAATCAGAGCTGAAGAAAGTAGCCTTTCTAGAAATGCAAGCACTGACATTTTACAGGCTGTTACTCAGGATTTCACAGCTAAAATATTTTGTTCAATCTGCCTGGAAAAGAGACCCAGAGCAAGGCGACCAGACCAGGCCCCAAACTCTTTCATTAACACAGAATCATTTTTGCTTATCCCCTGCTCCAAAGAGTCTATTTTCAGACTCACTGGGTAGATAACAGCCTTCTGAGATCTGCTGTCCTTGTGAAAGCTGGTATGAAAAACACTCTGTGGGCTTAAATTCCCCTTCATTAAGTCTGCACCTGCAAACGCATAACTCAGACTTTCACCCCGTTCCTCCACGTCTTTCTGATTCCACATATGCCATTACTGAATTGATATCTAATTCCAACTGCTGTATATAGCCAATTAGGGAGCAAATACTACTTCCTGACGAAGGCAGACACAGTCTAATAGAGGCAGGCAGTGTCTACTCTGCACCACCACGGAGAAGAACGCACTGACCACTCCCTCAGCCTCACAGCATGGGTTCAGCCTGCACTGACCTGCCTGCAGGGCTCTGTCGTGTTGCACACTGATAAAAGGTTCTGCAAAATGCCATCCCCTGCTGAGGCTACAAAGGGCTCTGTGCAAGAGGGAAACCACAGCATTTGTGGACAGGCCACCAGTATTTCCAGACCTGTAAAGTTAATCTTAGGCTTTCCTGCTCAAAGACTCTAAATTGACATTTCATACAGAAAAATACCCCACGGCTTTTTTGAAAACTTCTGGTCCAAGTCTCAGTCATTCCACTTAGTCTAAATGTCCTCCTCGTTATTTTTCCCCATTTGCAAGAGCAAGTTTTATCTACAAAGTCATGCACTTTAAAAATGCCCTGAAACCACAAATCACAGTTGCTGTGCCCAGACACATGATTCATAACCATAACAAAGTTGTTTGAGGCTTGCCTACTCTCTTCTGCATTGACAGTCATACTAAAGACGAGGTGGAGATTGCCTCTCCTGCAAATATACTCTGTAACATTGAAGAGACCTAGGTAACCTTCAGCCTCAGCTTCTTTCCTTAGCTGCCTGAAGAGATTACAGTTTAAAAAAGACTGCATCAAGAACATCAGTGGCCAACATCCATGACCCATCCTATGAATACTGCTCCCAAAGAGAAGTGCTCGCATCTTCAAAACTCATCTTCTCCATGAGAAATACAGGAAATGATTCCATACACAAGAGCAGCCCCCCTGTGCCAGTCAGGTCTTTCCACAGTCACAAGGACTCCCAGAAGAAGGGTGGGTGAGGTCAGCATAAAGGAAACTGAGATCCTGCTCCTGACTTCTAGCTACAAAAAATATCGGACTTTGACCCTACTTCAAAAGAAATTACCTACCACACCGCTTGTCCAGGTGAGCTGCAGGGTCTAAATGGCACATTCTCCATGAAAGCCACGAGGTCTCCCCCAGCTCGGAAGCCTCTCCATGTGTCGCTCAGCTGAATTTGAACCTTCTTGCCTCAGCAAACAGGCTGCAAGGCGCACCCATCTTTACACCTGCTGCCTTCAGTGCAGCCGCATGAGAGAGAACAGTTTGACTCTGGGGGTCCCGGTGTGGTGTCCTCCCACCAGCAGGGAGCTGGCTCTAGGCGTCTCCCATCTCTCTTTTGACTGCTCTCTGGCCTTTCCAGGCAGGAGTAACACGAGCACTCGGGCACTTTGAGTTCATCCATCAGGTCCTAGCACGGAACTCGGCAGGAGTTCGACTGCCAAGCTGCTTCTGTTTGCACATTTGGTTTTATCATCTTCCTGCATGAAGAGTCTTGCATCAGTACAGTAGCCAAGAAAACACAGAGCTGCTTCAGCTGACACGCAGCGGAACACACTTCCCTAACCTCCTTTCTTTCAAAAGATTGCAGTTGCCCCAAAGAACACAGTGAAAGCCATATTTTCCCACAGGCACGAATAGATTACAGCAATTCTCTGAACTGCAAATTATTCTATTCTTAGTTAATGATTAGCAGTGCTGTAGGAACAGACAAAACACTTCAAACTCAGCTCTAGATTTTGTTCTGAAATACCCTTTATATGCAAGGTGCTCTCCCGGGTACTGAACTTATGAAAACAGAATCACTTTTGTCTATTCACTGAGACACCGGAAAACCATTTTAAACCAAGGGAGGGAATTGCCCATGATGAACAGAAACAAAAAAGCCAGGTTCTTGCACTACAGTACTTTTGTAAAACTTCCTTCTTCCATCTCACATGGTGACAGATGAACACTGAAAGCAATTTCCCATCGTGTTCTGTCCGCACATGGACATCAAATAAATCACAAGATGTAGAAGACACCTAGAAGGCTTTTTTCTATTTCTTTTGGTTGTACAGGTGCAGAACATAGTTACGACACTCATGCTACTTCCCACTCGGCCCTTGAAGAAATTAAAGGCATATAATGTAAAAAACACAAAAGATACTGGGGAAGACACACTTGCTACATTTGTGCAAATACAGGACATCCTTCAGGTGGCTGGCTGGCTGGCACAGAATCTGGTGATATTCTTTCCAGAATGGCTTAATTTACTTTCTTAAATGGTTTATTTGCATAAGACTCTGAGACACCTGACAGCAGGCAAAAAGCAGCTGCATCGGCAGGTGCCGCACTGATCTCAAGCCTCAGTGCTGATTATCAGCAGCAGAGATGCTGATCACAAGGAATACTTAATTGCCTGCTCACGGTCCCCAGCTATTCTCCCAGTTCTAGCACCTCCTTCTCTGCTGTGTACAAAAGGAGCTTTTTTTTCATTCCCAGAAAG
This sequence comes from Picathartes gymnocephalus, assembly GCA_013390045.1. Classification (NCBI taxonomy): domain Eukaryota; kingdom Metazoa; phylum Chordata; class Aves; order Passeriformes; family Picathartidae; genus Picathartes; species Picathartes gymnocephalus. Next base: position 6,215 of record WEKY01015731.1, read on the forward strand.
GGCCCGCCATGGGATGGCAGCCGGGGCCTTCTGCTGCCCGCAGAGCGTGCAACAGCGCTGCCTGGGAGGAAACATGGGAGACTCTGTTGGCATCGTTGCTAATGGCCAGGAATCAGGAAGGCCAGACTTGACACAGGGGATAGGTTAACGCCATGGAAAGCAAGCAGAAATCATGGAGTCACGCTGCTGTGTGACATCTTCCCAAACCTTAGCACTGAGCCAAAGATGAGGTTCCTCAAAGCTCGTCCTTGCACCACTACCCTATCTGACTGTTCTAAACTTAGTCAGCATTAGACCCCAAAACCATTTGACCTGCCTGACCAAAAAGCAAGCAGACCCTCCACCATATGCTCACTGTAACTGCCAGGGTCCGAGACCAGTGGTAAATGAGAAAGGCAGAAAGGCTTTCCTCTTGCTGTGCGACACATGTTACTCGGTAGCTCCATGCTGTATTTCTGAGACTCAAAAGCCCGGTTTTGCTGTCTATAACTGCATGTGGGTGCAAGTCTATTGAAATCAATGCACCAAAGCAATTTCAGAGATAAAAAAGCATCCAGCCCTGTTGCTTCAAGCCTTCTAGCAGAAATACAACATGTACAATTGCATTCTGACATGAAGAGCTTGAGTACAGCAATCTTTAGCTTCATCTCTTTCTTATTATGAAAATGCATAATTGTCAATACAGAACACTGGCAGAATCAGTCAGAATTGTATTTAAAAGTCCAGGCTTTCTAGCTCAGCACCCCTGGCCCACATATGAAACTTGCCTTTCTATTTGCCTGAAAAAAGCATCAGCTCTTCATCCAAAGCAAGAGTTTCCTACTTGATGGGTTGGAGTCCATATTTTCTCCTTCTGAGCACATTGTAAAGAGTCTCAGAGGCATGCACGCCTGCTCTAATTAGAAACAAAATACAATTTCATGCACATATCTGGCCACACTGTTATTGTTTGCACTACGAAGCTATTTCTCAGTTGTTAGATCAGGATAAGCTGCAAATTAAGATGTACAGCAGAAAAAGCCACTTTGATGGAAGAGACAACAAAGCACTGCATGAGGCTTAAGCGATTGGAATCTGATCCCACCTGGGTCACAGACTTGCCTACTTATTGCCTGCAGATAACATTAATATCTTAATGTTCCTCATTTCCTCACATGCAAACTGCAAACACTAAGGGAGTCTCCTAATGGAGACACTTTGTACTTCAGGACTGGAATCTCCAAGAAGGCTCCTTCTTCACTGCCCCAACTCTGGAACAGAATACCTGCACAAGAGAGTGGCATTTTTCTGGCTTCTAAATTTGGCCCCCCTCATCACAAGGCGGGCAAAGACACAGAGCTGTACACTGTACATGGCTGGAAAAGAGAGGCTTCCCTCCACCCACAGTCTTGGATGAGTTCAAACTCATTTGCAACTCCTGCACCTTTACATTCACCTCCCATCCCACCTCCATAGCAAGAATTTTTGTGCAGGCACTATTCCCTGACTGGTGTTTTTGCAAATCAGGTCCAAAAGCCTTTCTCAAATACGAACACTCAACCACACGGAGCCTCACCACCCACCTGGCTCCTAACCCCATTACACATATTTCCATAACCTTTTCTATAGAAAGATCATTACTTAGTTCAGCAAGTGACTCAAGGAAAGAAAATAATTAACAGAAGCTTATAAAGGTCTGGATTTCAAATGCAGCACCATTGTGATGCCTTGAATTTTCTCTGTCTCTGAGATTTTGATCAAATAGTTAGAAAGTGCAGTCTGAGTGAGACAGCTCTGTCAAGAGCACATGAATCATTTGAATTCTTGCCTACAGTTCCATATCACAACTAAATCTCTCCTAGGAATGCACTTAAAAACTAAGGATTGAGGTTTTCACATTTTCAGCCACAGCATTCCCACTGACTCTTATTCAGATGATGGGTCTTTGGAAGCTCAGCTCAAAGCAACCACAATGAAGTGTGAGGAAAGTGCATTTATATCAATGTCTGGCAATGTAAAGCACCACATTTTACTGTACTTGCATTAAAAACCTATGTGATGGAGAAACACAGCAAAGCATAAGCAGCCCCGTATGCCAGCAGTGGGTAAATATGGACAACAGAGACATGGACGTCTAAAAAAGTATTTTTCTCTTTTTTGATCAGAATCAAAACATTATTTGGTCCCCTAGAATGTACAGTTGACTTGATTTTATCAGGATTTGAGACACTAGTCTTAACAGCCTAGGAATTATAAACTTGACAAAGTTATTTCAGCTACACAAAAATATACAGAGATGCAATACAGGATGTATGATTTGTGTATTCTTAAAAGTGTTACAGGTTTCAGTCATAGAACAAAACAACTGTATAATATGTTATATACTATATTATTTATTTATATGTATTTACATATATATACACACACTATATTATAATAGTAAAAAGGAAAATCAGTTCCAAGCAAAACCAGTTGAGATTCACATGAAAGTTTTAAAGTCAATAACTCCTGTCTTCATACATTGCTCAGACAAATGAAGTGAATTCTACAATCCACCTTTCAAAGACTGAAAATCAAGAATTTGGTGAATGGCTTCCCATTAATACCATATGCTTCCAAGGTGAGAAGCAGCACAAAAAGAAACACTGTATTACCTTTGGATGATGAGGCATGTTCATGCCTTCAGCATTTGAGAACTGGAAGAAAAATAACTGATTGTTCCTATGACTGTAATATCTTTTTCCTCAGGATGTCAGATGTTCTCTTACAGACCTGGCCACACGAGAACATCTGACTTTGCCTTTAGGCGGAGCTTCAGTGAGACACTTCATGCGGTCCTATCAGATTGAATAGCTTTAGCCCTGGTTCTGTTAACAGTAGAAAAAACTATGAGTGACTTTATGGAAGAAAGACTTTTGACATATCAATTGTTAAGTGGTAATGTGTCCAGAAACCTCTAAAGACATAAGAAATGGAGATAAAAATCTATGGACAGGATATGAGTTGCGGCTCTAAGCAACAGAATAGTTTCTACCTCTGAGTGCTACACACACTGAAATGCTCTCTCCCCACCTGTAATAAAACACACTGAAGATGTAAAGGCATTACAGCCACTATTTTCAAAGGCTGTAAGTGAAGCAAATCTTGTAGATAAAGACAGTATCTCCTACACCTGGGGGTAGGGAGAAAAAACACACACTGAAAAACATTTCAGGAATAGAAACTTCTATCCAAGTCTTCACCATTCACCTGAAAACTTACCTATTTTTCCTGCTCTATCAAATAATCTCATAAAAGATGTTTTCTATCTCCAAAGAGACTTGTCTTGCTTAATTTAAACCTTCCAGGTTAGAATTAAAGGGCATAACATTTCTTCCACAACATTTCTTCAAGACTGTTTCAGAAGGTGTCACTGCTGCACATCACAAAAGAAGTCTGGCTCCTACTCCCACTGAAGTAAAAAGTAAAATTCCTACTTTTTGCTCTGGAGAAGGATCTAATCAAAAATGTTTGTCCTATTGCCTTCCAGCCTCCTGGTATGATATGCAGGAGGTAATAAAGAATGTGGTTTTGCCCCACTGAATAAGGTTAATAAAAAGTATTGTAAGGACCTACTAGTTGGTATAGCAATTTATTCCACATAAATTAATGGCATCTCAGAGTGTTTGACGACTAAGCATTAAGTAGATGCAGACAGTTGCAGTTCTACAATATGCTGTTTCCTTTTTAAAAAAGTTGTGTGCCACCTATTCCTTCCATTTTTCCTTTTTTTTTTTTTTCTGAAGACACTGCTGGCAATGGAATTAGTCATTAAAAAAACAACCCACAAACACTTACTTGGTTAATTAACTAGCACTCAGGAGTTGCTGGCATCAATAAGAACAGCTTCCTCAGATACTCCCTCAATAAATACTTAGGTAGCCTCTGAGTTTCACATCTGGCATTTGGTAGAACGGTAACCCAGGCATTTGTTATTACTCAGAAAACTGCATCTTTATACATCATACGTCAACTCAGAGAATGAAAAGTAAAGTGGCCCTTAAAAGAACACCTATTTCTGCATATTGATAACCTCAGGCTTTGGATTATTTGGGCAAGTGGAGTTTGGACATGTAACCCAAATGCCCAGACTCACCTGAAAGAGAACTAAACCAACAACTCCGTTCTGCTGCTGTGCAATACCAACAGACTTGTGATGACTTCAGTAGAGCCATGCCAATGAGAAATCTGGTCCGTCAGACTTCCTACTACAAGCACACCTGGCTCAGAGTCATATGGGTGCCAGCTGCTTCGTCTCCAAAAATTCTACAGCCACCACCTTCATTCAGCACCTCCTACTTTTTTTCCTCCCTGATACAGGACTTAGGGCTCCCCTGGTCCCCATCCTACCCACAGGCTTCTGGGGAAGAAGACATCACACCAACATCTTTCCTACTTTTCCACTTAGGAACACAGGGACCATCACACAGTTCTGCAAGGCCACAAGCTGGGGCTGGTTGATGTCACAGTTCGATGGCCTCCATCCTGAACTGCTGGATACAGCCCAGGTCATGTGTTTTTCTAACTCAGCAGCATAGTGGCTGGACCACAGCCCTCCCACTGCCCAGGGCTAAGAGGACTGCCCACTGAGAGTGCAAGACAGCGTGCTGCACATCCCAGCAAAGCACTGCTGGGGGCAAACACCAGAGGACAACTCTACGTGGAGAAACTCTCTCTCCCTCTGGCGCACACCCCACTGCAAGGCTCCTTCTTACAAGAGGAGAACTTGGAACAACTAGACAAGGAGCACTTCCAATCAATTGGTGGGTATTTTTTGGGGCTAGCTTAAGTTGCTTGCAACTTCAACATAAATAGTGAAGGCTTAGTCTAAATATCTTCTACCTCACATGATTCTCTCTCAAAGAAATTCTCTCCAAAGGATGTTGGATGTAATGTCGATGCCTTCAACAGGTAGGCCTGACTTACTCCTTCCTTTTTTTTTAATTTTAGCATGAGGTGACTATCATACAGAAAACCTGTCACAGAGAAAGAAGCAGGGCTCATGTTGCAATATACAGTTTGTCTGTGCCCCTGGCTGAGCTGTCTGCCAAAGACCTCTGCCAAATCAGATACAGCATGCGTCACTGGCCAGGGAACTGCCCAGGCTATAACCCGAACCAACCAGGAGACAAGGCGGGAGCTTCTGAATCTTCCTATATAAAGGGGCTCCCAACTAACAAATCTCTCTTCCATCTGGCAACCACGCTGAGGGTCAGTGTCGTTTCTTTCTCCTCCCGGGTCCCCTCTAACGTAACATGTGGTGCCCCGTGTGAGGACCTTCTGCCTTCAGAGTGGGAGGAGACCTCTGGATCTCTACCACTGATCTTCAGAACAAAATCGACATGGGAGGATTATTCTCTCAAGCAGAGCCCCCGGCTATCAAGGTATGGGAACATTTTCTTCAAGTATTTAGGGAGGACTATGATAGAGAGGAACTGCTAGACCTCCTTTCGCAGGCCAAAGACCACAGGCTGGATATTTCAGCAGAAACAGCCTTGAATTTTAAAATACGGACTCAGAATAGCTGTGTTGTCCTGCATTCTGCTGCCAAAGATGATCATACTGCTACGGCAGTTATAAAACCCTGCCGACTTATATTAAACCTGATCAGACTGGTGCATGGCTTAAACTGGGAACCAGATGAACGGGGAGTGGGGCACACCCCCCCTCCTCCCCAGAGAAGGCACCCAGTTGAAACCCCTGTGAAACCCCCCTGCGGCCGTGCAGCTTTAAACTGATATCCCACAATGGCATGGACCCCTGGGGAGCCCCTCCACACGGACATCCCATGCGGAACAGCTGCGGCAAGCCACGGACCCCCGAGAAATGGCGGGCAGCCTGTGCTGCGCGGCAACACGGTGGATTTCGCAATACCTCCACGTGGCGGGGACCCGAGCACCGACCACGGTGCAGGGGCCAGCTGCGCTGTGGGTCGCTATGGACCGGCGGGCGACAGCGCCGCGGCACCGCACGCAGCAGCCGAACGAAGCGACCCAATTCCGGGCAGACAGCCAGCGAGCGCCACATGGCAACGTGGTGCATTTCGCAAGGCCTCAACGCGGCTGGGACCCGGAGTGGAGAGAGGCGAGGGGTGGCGCCGGGAACCCGAGCACCGGCCACAGTGCAGTAGCAAGCCCCGCTGGAATGTACTACAGAGGCGGCAGTGGCACCACGGAGGGCGGTGCCGTGGAGTGGAGCAGGGCGCGCGGGAGCGGCATGAACCCGAGCACTGGTCACAGTACGGTAGCGAGCCCTGCTGCGATGTGCTATGGAAGCAGTGGCGGCACCGCGGCGCCACGCAGGACCGCCAAGCACAGCAGCGCGATCGCAGGCAGCAGCCGCAGCGCGGTCCTGGCCAGTGGCCCGGTGCGGAGCTGCCCTATGCCGGTCCCTCAGAGATTGTACCACATTGCTGCATCCCCGCCAAGCTGTTACCAAGAGCAGTGCAGCCCCACCATGGCCCCGGGCAGCTGGCAGGGTCGGGCAACCCCTCCGACATTGATCATATGGTTCGGTCTTCGTGGGATCCACCAATGTCTCCTTGGGGCATGGCCCCGCCTCGAACCCCGCCTCTGGGGGATGCGGCCACACCCCTGGACCAGCCCAGATGGGGAGTATGGTCCCCTATGACCCGGCCTTTCTGGAACACGTTGACGCCTCATTGGGGCGTGGCCCTGCTTCTGGCACCATCTATGGAGATGCTACCACACCCCTGGATCAGCTTCCAGGGGGAGTGGCCCCACCTCAACCACCACCTCCGGGGGGGCGTGGCCACATCCCCAATCCTGCCTCTAGGGGATGCAGCTCGGCCTCCCACCCAGCCTCTGAGACGGTCAGCCTTCGCAGCTGACCCCGCCCCCACCGGGGGCGTGGCCACATCCCCAATCCTGCCTCTAGGGGATGCAGCTCGGCCTCCCACCCAGCCTCTGAGCCGGTCAGCCTTCGCAGCTGACCCTGCCCTCACCGGCTGAAGCCGACATGCAGTACAGCACATGGGCAGATCTCAGACACGGAGCTGAAAGCCCCAGTGCCGCAGCAACGAACCCTAGCATCACTCCTGGACACAGCCTTGCTCCTGCTGCATCTCCACCACGTCTACAACTGAGACATGGAGGACTCCAAGGACTTGCACCCCCGATGAGCACGCAAGACCCACAGAGAGGGAACACAAGCCCCCGCCCCGCCACTAACATCGGGGATCAAGCCTTCACAGCACTACTGTGAACATCAACACCTTTGATGTTCCAGTCAGAGTCTACCCCTACCCGTGATCCCCTAGTCTTCTGGATGGAGGTAAAAAGGCAGGCAAACCAAAGTGGGGATTTAGAGGCAGCCGAACTGATTACTGTGCCCCTATGCCCACCACCCTCTGAGAACTGGTGAATCAAGGGTTTAAAAGAAACTTAAACAAATTAAAGATTTAAAAATTGTAATGCTTAGGACTTAGGTGGGCAATATTAGGAACTTTAAGTTGGGAAGGCAAGATCATTAAGATTAGTTATTTAGCAGATGGGACTAGTTGGAGCTGAAACCATGTATTACTGAGAGGACATATTCTAGTTAAAGCTGAAGCTATATATCACTCAGATGACATATTCTTGTTTAGAAAGTAGAATAGGGAGTACAACAAGAAGGATGAAACATTGTAGNCAACAAGAAGGATGAAACATTGTAGAAGTAAAGAAACCGTAACAACCCCGGGA
>WEKY01015732.1:14437-32093 GCA_013390045.1 Picathartes gymnocephalus
AAAAAAAAAAAAAAAAAAAATCAATCCCAGGATTTTATCTTTCCCAGCCTAAATCAGTGCAAGAGTTTATGGCATGTGCACTGCAAATCTGTATTCAATTACTATTGCTAATATAATTTATGCATCTTCTTCTGAATTTAGGAAGTAAAATTGTTTATATGCAAAATTAAGAGTTATCCTCTATCTCCTGGTTTTTACTACTTCCACTTTTTCACCTTACTTTCTCCCTCTTCTTTCTAGAGTTTTTATATTTCTTTAAAGGTTTTTATTTTCTTTTTTTTTTCTTCCGTATATCAATATTATTCACATTCCTTGTTAGCTTACTTTGCTCTCTATTTCCCTGGATGGATTATACCAGAGTGAATTCTAATTGTCAGTTCTTCCACTATTTCAGTCTCCCCAGTATATTTCCTCAGTGCTATAAAAGATCAGCCAAAATTCCACTGAGTATTTCACATTCCCTCATGGTCAGACTTTCTGACATCAAACCTAGTACATTTCTTTCTCTGCCAAGAAGTCTCATAAGTACACCAAGTCTGAAGATTTTGTGTTTGCTGCATAGTGCATATTCTCACTATCAACTGTGTTTATACCTGTCTCAAGTCATTGCATTATGCACAGAACTGCCTCTAACCATGTAGGTTATTTAGCAGAAAAACAAAAAAAAAGAACTAAATAAAAACACTTTCCCCATCACCTCCCTCCCAAAAATTTATAGTTCCTTGGAAACAAAAATCCTCTTAAATTTTGCTTAGTTTCTTTCAAAATAAGTATCAAGGTAATTACTTTTCCTTTGATAAAGATTAAAGCCAAGCTCTTAGAGACCTTGCTGAGTGTACTGCCATATCTGCTCTAACTGCCCAAGAGATCCGTAGCTACATCAGTGAATTACCTGACTGCCTTTATTACCCAAATTTCTATCAAAACTTTCTCGACTGCCATTCCAAGCATTTATGCCATTTTTCTCAGCAGATTCTATTTCATTTCTCAGTAATGTTACTATTCTTGCCTCCTGTTTTCTTTTCTTATCTGTGCCTTATATCCTGACACTTTAAATCATCATGCTCTGTATTGATTCAGTAAAGTGCACTGTTCCACTCATTTTGTCTTGTACATATAAGTGAAAATCAACAGAAGTGTTTATGGAAAGTGAGGAGGACTGACAAATATGTCATTCTCAATTCTCAAGTTTTACCCTGATTAATGGGTGAGTGTTCAACAATATGAATAACTACCCATGGGTGCCTGGCTGAATAGGATTTTGATGCCTGAGCCCCTGGTGAAATCAATGAAAATTAAAATTGTTGTCCCTAAATAGCTTGGTATTCCTGTCTGCTATAATAACTACCAATAGGACAGATACAAGTTTCTCTATGATATTTAAACCTGTGTGTGAACAAAACTCAGAATCTCATAAATTTGCAAAGAGTTATGAAATGAGAAGGATTGTTAAGAGCCCGATCCCACAAATTCCTATGGTTTTTTTGGTCTATAATAATAAGTAAGTAGATAATTTTGTTGATTTTTATCGCTAATAGCTCTGCTGCCCGGCGTGCCTCGGCTGCGCCGGTTGAAGGCAATCTCTCTGGGGACCTTCTCTGATCCCCAGAACCCCATCGCAGCCACAGAGAGCAGAGCCGATAGCAGCGTGAAGAGCAGGTGACCACCGCGAGGAGAAGTCAAGCGGGGAGGACGCAGCAGCTCTGCATACCAACTAAGATTTATTTAGCTGATGGGGAGAGACTGAGTCAGGCCACCAGGAGTTTCACATAGAAGGACCGAACCTCCTATGCTCTGCTCCGGGAGACCCCGAAACACAGGTGACAGGGGGTTTTCTACCCCTCAGACTCCAGGGGTGGAGGCACAAACATGACCAATTGGGAAAGCCCAAGGGTGTGGTCCAGGGGTGAGGGACAGGTTACACAGCAAACGGGAGAACAGGGGAGTGGAGTTACACCTGTGAGGGCCAATGCATAGCCAAATGACAGAGATCTTTCTAGAACTTGGGGCAGGGGTGAAAGGAGAATGACAGGGGAGAGAGAGGGATTCTCTTGCTCGACCAGGGGAGGGGACAGATAATTGACAGGGAGAGCATACAGGGTCCAAACAAGGGTACATGGAACAAACCAAATTACAATTAACCAATAAACACCACTGCATCAGATTTTGATCACAGTTTTTCTTCTTGTGTTTTAGACCCTCAGGAAGACAGTATCTTTCCAGGAAGACCTCTCATACTGACTGTACTATAGTGATGAAGTCTCATCATCACAAGACCCCAGAATCCTGCAATCTACAGTTCCTATGAGGAAATTAAGAGCTTCAGTGGATGGAAGTATTACCATGATGCTGACCTGAAAGAAAATGTTTTATGTACATTCTCTAAAAGAAAAGTATGGGAAAAAAAAAAAAAAAAAAAAGGAAAAAGGTGGCAATCTGACATTTACCCATGAAAAATGTCAATATCAAGGAAAACACACATTCCACATTCAGTAGATTTTGATGGAAATTTATCAAGTTCTATTCAAAATCCCAATATATTAGAATATCCTTAAAAGGAGAGAGCAAAACTTCCAACCAGATAAGTTTATTTTTAAAAATGCAAACCCAGTAATTATGTAAAATAAGAGCAATGTTTTACTATATCAAGTAAAAAAAAGGATTAATTTCCAAAAAAGCTTGGTTTTCTCTTCTAACTTCACATCTCTTTTAATCTGACGAATTAGTGCGCAAAGATTTCCATCCCAAATTTTTCACTGAGCATTGATAACATACTGCCAGTTGTCTTTTTTTTCCTCAGGATAGGAAGTAATTGCAGTTTCAAGGTGTTTTTTTAATTATTATTTTGAAGTATCTCTTATAGCTGCTTGGTTTTGTTCAATATAGAGGTGCATATCATTTAATACATTGAACATCTGCAACATATTTGACCTGGGGGAGAAAAACAGCAACCATAAGATGAATGCTCCTGATGCAGCAACATAAATATATTACTGACTATTAAATGTAAACATTTATCTCCATAGTTACTGCCGCATGGCATCTTACTTTCCACAGCTATTTATAATTCTATATAAAAGGTCTCTTAGGAAAAAAAAAAAAGTGGTACCTTTTTATAGCTATTGACTTTTTAAGTGAACATCGCTATACTACCCTATTCTGAGGCAAATATTTTCTTAGCAGAATTTTTTTTTTTTAATAATTTCTATTCCCACCTCATAAACAAAAAAGATATTTTAGGTTGACTATTCCATTTGTTTATGTTATGCACAGTCTTCAATACCTGTGAAAAGTGAGTTAAAAAGAGATGCAAAAGTATAATAGGGTGCCTATAGAGATGGTGGATGCCCCATCCCTTCAATATTCTAGGCCAGGTTACACGGGGCTCTGAGCAATGTGATGAAGCTGATGTTCCTGTTCGTTGCAGTGGGGTTGGACCAGGTGGCATTTAAAGGTCCCTTTCACCCCACACCATTCATTCTGTGATCCTATCTATATTCTACACCTAAACAGAGAAGATGTAAGCAGCTACAACTACTGCAAGGCAATAGGAGGCCCAAAGGATTACTTCCTTATGGTGTCGCTGAAAAACTCATGTTTATGCAGTAAAAACAGCTTTCACTCCAACAAAGATCCGAGTGGCTGTTTACTTAGTAGATTAATGATCTTTCAGAAGCAGCTTCCTGTTTGTGCCAGTGATAGGGTTAAAGTGTAGACAGAGTTTCTGTTTTCTCTCTCAGGATCTACTGGCAGCTGTTTCAACCTCTGTAGAAGTTACAAAAACAAGTAAAACCTCACACTGCTCACTGCTTCTGGAAGCTTGCAACAAAGGAGCATCTTTGTGCATTGGCTTCTTGCCTCCAAAAAAGGGTGGCCCTCTTTTTAAGTCGTCCTTTTTCTCATACTTTTTCTGAAATATGATAGGTATTTCTTTAGAAGAAAATATTTTATGTTGGTCCAGTAATTCTGCAGTAGTCCATAAAAGCTTAATTTCATTTTATTTAGTTCATGTTCTTTCTGAGATTTGTGGCTAAAATATATAACCAGCTCAATAAATTGCACTCAGCAGCTGATCCTCCTCTAAAGTATGTGCACTCCTAACCCAGCCCACTGCAAGACAACACAATTGATTGTAAATGTCAAAGGAATAATTTGCATGTAATCGGCATTATTTGGCAACGTAGTTAGGCCAGGAATAAGTGGCTGGGCTGTGCCTTACCCTGCTATGTCTGCTTTATTTAAGCACATGTGTTTGAGCCTTCTGGAAATGCAAAATACCCATTTAAAGTTCATGTTAGTGACAATGAAAAAAGTATCAAATACATATCAACTTTTCTAAGAAGATGATGCCTGCAAAGCATACAGTTAAATCTTTTGTATTTCTTTCTTTCTGTTCTTAATTCCACATTTCTCCACTTATTTCCTGGAACAATGCTGTTTTCTTCATTGCCCTAAGAGTTATACAAGATTCAGAATGTGAACAGTTAACTCATTTCCTTAATATATTCCCTTTTTTTAATCACCTTTCCTTACGGTCACTGGTCTTTACGTCAACTCGTTTCTCTTATGCTATGCCTTTAATACACTTACCCTGCCACTTACATGACTGCTCATCTTCCTCTGTCACTTCTTCTAAGTCTAAAAACCGTCATGTGTGCCATCAGTGAAGCTCACATATTCATTTATCATTTGGAAGCAGGCTGTTATTTTTTTCTAAAATCTGATCCCTTAGCACTACAGTCAACCAGTTATTGCAGCAATCATTTCTCACATTCTCCCCTCTAAAGAGGATTAATCCTATCTTTAATACTAATTTTCCCTTCCTCTGGTAAATTGTAGGGGAAAAAAGCTGTTTGTGGTCAGCACTCCTCAGGCTGGCAACTCTGCACTCTGGTTCCAATTTTTTTCCTTCTTTTGAATGCACAGGTGCTGTATTATGGTTAGGTTCTAGAAGCAATCAATCCCTTTTCAGTCAAATTGGTAGGGGAAGATATATTTTGTTGGGACATTTGACTGGTACTGGAGAAGTACACATTTTGTTACAGGTTTTTCTGACTGTGAGCAGCTCATCTCATTTCTCTGCACCTCAGTTCCAAGCCAATAACATAGAAGGAAAATATTTTCTTCTCATTTTTTCTCAGAATGATCATAGAAAAAAAAATCCACTTTAATAAGTATCAGTTAGAACTAGAAAGCAAGTATTAAATACTAATTACAACTATCTGCTAATTTCTCAGGGAGAATAGCAGCCATAGTCTTTTCTGCCTAGTTTTCTTGAAGCAACTTCAGAGTAATGAGTGATATTCTTACCTGGTTTTTGACACAGAATAGTTAAATGAAGTTACTCCTTTCACAAAATAATCCTTACCCTTTTCCAGAAAAAGATGAAAAAATTTTAAATAACCTTTTAAATGAAATATTGCCGTAGTCCAGCACTTTAAGGATGAAAGTGCAGTTTTCTAAAAGGTCAGTTCAGTCCCTGAAAACGTTTTCAGTTTAGACAACACATTATGAACTCTGTAGTATCTAGTGGCAATTTTCAGCACCACTAACAATAGGAAGTAAATTCCAGTCACTCACAGTAAGATGGCAATGTGGTGACATTTGATGCTTGAATATGTGTGCTCTGAGTTACTGCAAGAACCTGCCCGATGAGGGGAGAGAACCTTTCCCTAGATAGCTGCATGAATTTTAGATATAGGTGAAAAATAAAACCAGAACATGTTATAAAATGATTGCAAGTCATCAGCCTGCATGGCAGTTTCCCCCACCCTCATTTAGCAAACAAGAATTGAAATTTATCAAATTAATAAATCCCAATGAAACCAATAATCTCACATTTTCTGTACAATTTTATTTGACAGATCTTTTTATCTTTTTCTTCCAGTGAACCACTACCATTATGTTTTATTTTCCAGATGTATGTCCTTGCTCTTTTAAAACTACAGCAGTTCCACTACATGGTAAAGGTATAAATCTGTAGAACACTATTCTAAAGTGCCTGCTTGTTTCATAATTCCACTTCCATATCTTTCGTTGTTCTAAAATATATTGAACTGTCAATGTGAGGGTCAGGAGATTAGAACACTTTGTAGCTTCTCTGCCAATGCGTTTGTTTAACTTGGAAAATAAGCTACACCACCAAGAGAGTGATGAAATAAAGGATACATAGAGTCACAAAGGCATAAAAATTTTAAACACTGTATGCCGCAGACATTTCTTAAGAGACAGAGTGCTATATCCACATGTATTTACTTTGGGCAGCCATCAGCCAATAGTCTTAATTAAAATTTGGAAAGAATACAAAACAGCACACAAAGATTTTGCAATTGAACAATGAAAAAATTTTTAAAAAGTTATTCCCTGCTTTCAGAGTTATTGTCTCAAAGAATCATCTGCTTTTTGACCTTGATAGGTTACGCACATTGTCTGACCCTGGTTTACTGTGAGTTTAAATTTCATTTAATCATTTGCTTGTACCTGAAAATCAGCAAACCTTATGCGGCTTTCTTGGAATTTTTTGAGTCCTTTCTGGATTTTCATAGTATTGAAGGCAAACATTACGTGTTTTCTTATCATTTCCTAGGAAACAGACAGAATGAATATAAAATATCTTGCAGAACTCCTAAAAGGACAAAAGATCATAGGGTAATATTTATTAATATCTCACTTCAGTTTATACTTAAAAATATGTTTATACTGACAGATAAAATGCACCCTTTCAAATTAGAACAATTTTATGAACATTGATAATGAATTAGAAAGCCATAATAAAGTGTGAAGATGAATAGCTTTGTATTTGTGTGAGAGACAATACTAAAATACTGTCAGAGAGAGAGATCATCTATGATGGATCTTTGTTAAGCCCAAGAGATGAAGGTGTTCTAAGAGGCAAGGAGAAAGGGAAATTGTGAACATTTTACCTTATATTCAGGTATATGTGACTTTGTGGTAACAATCCAAGACTTGCTATATATGAAGCTTCACAAAACCTCTAAAACCTTATTCCTGGACCAACTTTGGTTCACAGTTTGTCTAAAAATGATGAAGCTCACAGTCCGAGTACACTGGTAGAGCTGAGGGGTAACCAGAAAAATTGCAAATCAAAATTTACTGTTGAATATACTTATCAGGCATCTGCCTGCAGTGTACCATGGAAAGCAGAGATCACAGGGCACCTCAAACAAATCGGAATCTTCTGAAAATACCTCTCCACTCTGAGGAAAACATCCAGACAAATGATCATTTGTACCTCCCTCCATTTTTATTTAGGCTTGGGGAAACCTCTTTATGAGTGGTTATTCTGCAATGAGCTTCAGCTATTTTCCCCTTTTTTCTTACTTTACTTGTTGTCTCCTCTTGTTGAAACATTTATAAATGTAAAACAATTAAAATTAGAAGAGCTAGAATTCATTATAAGAATGAGGCTTAGAAATCATACACTGAATAAAGACCAGCGTGGTTTTCCAGTTAGCTTAGTGTTTAGATGTCAGGTTCTCTGAGGGAGGAAAGAGGGCAAAGCCAAGTTCTTCCCTAAATTCATATCCCTTGAAATCTCCCTGAAGATGATGAAATATAGCACATTTATTTTTTGGCATAACTTTTACAAGATACAGCTTAATTTTTTTTTTTATTATTATTTTTTTATAGGTGACTTTGCCCTTTTTTTGTATTTGAGTATTTCCCTGGACACATCCATTAAGAACCCTTCTGCAGAGGTACCCGTTGCTTTCAAGAAGTCACCTCTCTCAGAATTGCAGGCTCAGATCTGTCCGTGGCACAATTGTTACCATTCAATCACTTCCAGGCTTATTCCTCACCTGTATCTCATACCTAGCAGGAGGTCCTTGTAAAAATCCGTGTGGTTGATATTTTTATCAAATATTTTATTCAATATATATGTTCTACAATCTCTAGTATCGGAACACAGATGAATAATGAATTAATAAATACATGTAAAATTTGTCACTTTAACTCTGTATATTTTCCTGTTGACTTATATAGATATATGCTGAGGATAATCATATCTATTTTGAGATCCAGTTTTTGCGTAAACTGAAGGTGAGGAGAGAAAGCCTTTGAACTTGCTGGATAGATGGGAAGCCACCATAGAGAGAGAAATTGGGTTTGTACTGCAGCAAGTTAGTACTGTGCTTTACTCAGAAAGTTATGTATTTTACACACAAACACTGCAGGCAAAATGAGTGTGCCTTGAAAAAAAAAAAGTTATTCTGCAGGGTAGGTAATTCTGTGTATTTTGATTTTAATGTTTTGGGGTTTTTAAATTGTCAATTTTCATAACGTTAGTGTGTAAATTGGTCCTTTGATCCTTTTCATTTTTTTTTCTTTCTTTCTTACTAGTTTTCAACAGGACATGTCAAAACAAACAAAACCACACACATATTAAAAAACAAACAAAAAAAATTAAAGCACACAAAAAAAACCCTTAGAAAAATGTCTGTGATATTATTTTCCTTCAATATCCCCAAGAAGAAATTAAAACTTCAACACAGCGTATGGCAGATGTTACCAAAAAAGTGCACATAAAAAGATTTTTTGTATCCCACTAAGCACCTATCTAATATAAAACTAGAGAATATTTCTCGTCTGATTCCATTTAAATATTGAAACAAACAAGTTATACCACTCAGTTTAAACCTCAGGACTAGATCCAGGCAGGCAGAGCAGTGAATAAGTTTTCCCAAAACCTAGAAAGTAGCACAACTAAAAGTGCCCCAAAGGAAGCGAAATTCTCACCAGGAGTTCATGTAGAGAGGAAAAAAAGAGAGTACGCAAAAGAGACTTCTAATGCCTTAGCAGAAGAAAGGATCTAAAGGTATTGCTCTTAACTTTTGACCTGGCGCTACAGTCCTTTGAGACCTCTACTTCCTGGATGAAAGGGAAAGAGAAAGAAAAGATGGGTCTCAGTCTCACCTAGACACACAAGAATACTACGTTCTTCAATTCTGTGACCTTGACTATGTGATTTTCCTTGTTGGGGAAAATAAGCAGCAGCAATCTGTGCATATAAAGTAGATGTCAAAATTCAGGCAATAGTGAAATAATTTGGGATTTTTATATATTTAGGCTTCTAAATAATGCAGATTTCTAATTACCCAGAATTTTTTAAAGTAGAATTATTCTCAAATCACGCTTAAAAGAAGGTCAAAGTCTTCAAACATCCACTAAAGCACTTCATTTTAACATATAAATAGTTTTAGAAATCTGTCTCTCTGAAAATGATTTCAGAGACTGCAGCTCAGCTTTCATTCGGGTATTTGTTCATATGTAATCTGGATTTTTCTTTTTAAGTAACTGTGTAATCCAGGGAGAATATACTATTTACCTACATATCTAATCTTACTTACATAATGTAGTACATTAATCCATTAATCTGAATTTATCTTATTCTTTTCAAACTAAAGAGATGTTAAAGATACCTAGTTGGAATTTTGATTCTGTTGTAGTTATTTTATTTCAGTGGATTTTAATTAGTTTTCATGTGCTTGTGCAACAACTTGTGTCCTATATTTCTTTAATTTCCTTAAATGAATATTTTTTCTTTGTCTGGGATTCACAGTTTTTCTTTCTTAACAAAAAAAAAAAAAAAAGAAAATCAGTATTTTTCTTTTCCATGTATGAAGTTTACATTTAATTCTCTAAGATATTATGTCAAGTCATAACATATACTGGACTTTTAGGTACCAATATCTCTTCAAGTAAGAAAGAAAAGAGAAAAAAGAAAAAAATTCAGTATGAGATTTCTGCTTGAGAGCTGCTAGTTATGCTGCTGATTAAAAGGTGTGTCCTGCTCAAACTAGACTTATAACGTTAAAAAAAGGTGGATGATTTTAAGTTGAGCTCTCATAATAATTCTCTTCAAAGGCTAAGACTTGTGCATCAATTCCATATGAGATGATAGTCACAGAATCACAGAATGTTTAAGATTAGAAGGGAGAACTGGAGGTCGTTCTAGTCCAACCTCCCCGCTCAAGCACAGTTCCCTAAAGCACATCACTCAGGACTGTGCTTTGGATTTCTCCAGGAAAGGAGATACTGCCAGAATCTGGGAAACCTGCACGAGTGCTCCATCACCCTCACAGGAGAGTTCTTTGTTACGTTCAGGTGGAACTTTCTGGTCCTCTTTGTCATGAATGTGCTGGTTTTGGCTGGGGTAGTTTTAATTTTCTTCACGGTGGCTGGTATGGAGCTGTGTTTTGGATTTGTGCTGAACACAGGGTTGATAATACAGAGAGATGTTTTTATTATTGCTGAGCAGGGCTTGCACAGAGCCAAGGCCTTTTCTGTCTTCATACTGCCACACTGGTGTGGAGGCTCAGTGTGAATGGGAGGCTGGGAGGAGACACAGCCAGGACAGGTAACCCAAACTGACCAAAGGGATATTCCATGTGACATCATGCTCAGCATATAAAGTGGGGAGAAGAAGGAGGAACGGGGGCATTTGGAGTAATGGCATTTGTTCTTCCAAGTAACCATTACATGTGATGAAGCCCGGCTCCCCTGGACATGGCTGAACACCTACCTGCTCATTCCTCGTTTTGCTTTGCTTGTGTGTGCAGCTTTTGCTTTCCCTGTTAAACTGTCTTTATCTCAACCCATGAGTTTTCTGGCTTTCATCCTTCCAGTGCACTCTTTGATCCTGCTGGTGGGGAGTGAGTGAGTGGCTGTGGGGGGCTTGGTTGCTGGCAGGATTTAAACCACAATGGGGTTCATTGAACCCAAGAGAAGTTTCTTATAATATTGAAAGCTTAGATACAGAATCACAAAATATGCTGAGTTGGAAGTGACCCACAAATATCAAGCCAAATTCCCTGGCCCTGCACTATCCCCAAGAGTCACATCCTATGCTTGACAGCATTGTCCAAACACTTCCTGAACTCTGTCAGGCTGGTGTTGTGACTACTTAATGGGGACCTTGTTCCAATGCCCAACCACCCTCTGGGTGAAGAGCTTTTTTCTAATATCCAACCTAAACCTCTTCTGACACAACTTCAGGCCATTCCCTCGGGTCCTGTCACTGGTCACTATAGAGAAGAGATCAGTGCCTGCCCCTCTTCATCCCCTCACAAGGAAGTTGTAACTGCAGTGAGGTCTTCCCTGTCTCCTTTTCTCCAGGCTGAACAGACCAAGAGACCTCAGCTCCTCCCCATGCAGCTTCCCCTCAAGGCCCTTCACCATCCTTGTGGCCCTCTGTTGAACACTCTCTAACAGCTCCATGTCTTTCTTACATTGTGGCACCCAGGACTGCCCCCAGCACTCGAGCTGAGGCTGCCCCAGCACAGAGCAGAGCGGGACAATCCCCTCCCTTGCCCGGCTGGCGATGCTGTGCCTGGTGCCCCCCAGGACAGGGTTGGCCCTCCTGGCTGCCAGGGCACTGCTGACTCAGGTTCAGCTTGCCATCGACCAGGACCCCCAGCTCCCTTTCCGTGGCACTGCTCTCCAGCACCTCATTCCCCCAGTCTGTCCATACATCCAGGGCTGTCCCATAATTATCTGTCATTGAAGAAATTTGAAACCACATATTCAATACAGTGTATGACTGCAAATGAAATAATTTCCAATTTTAATTTTCATTTTGGAGTTGCTCCAAAAAAAGGTTAGATGGTGGATCAAATGAGTAAAATTTTGGTTTGACCATAAGACTACATCTGTACTAAGTCAGCACAGTCCAGTTTTACATACATAGCCAATGGCTAGATGCTCTAACACATAACATAACTGAAAACAAATTGCTGAGAATGGTGTTTGAGCTAACTCCCTGGCTGTAGGTGGGCATTGCTTGAGATGGACTGAGCTCCCAGAGGACAGAGATGTGCTAAGGAATAACAGGAAGGGCAACTGTAATGCCAGTGCCTGGGCCCCTTCTCCGGCCTGGGTGATTTTACTGCAAACCAGCACAGTGTAAACGTAATGAGAGTGTTCAGTGAAAGAAAAGGAAAATATACAAGTTTTTGAAAGTCCAGCTAAACAACTTCATGCTTAGCAATCCCTGTGCAAAAATGAACCTCTTCAGCTGACCTTTATTTATATCTTGGAGACTTTTTGCCTGTGTTTTAAACAAAGACATAATTTATCCAGGAGGCAAGATGGCATTTCAGTTTCTTTAGAAAATAATAGATAACTAGAAAAAGAGAGAAAACATCATCTGTTTTTGCTCTATTTTTTTAAGCAGGATGTTTTAGAAACCTTATCTTAGTAAAACAAATAACCTTCTCCTTCAGCTGTGAACAATAGCAGCAAAAAAACCTCTACCAGTCTTAAAATCTGAAGATTAAAACACTCCTTTATAGTAATAGAAAAAAAAAACTGTAAAGCTTTAGAAGATGCAATGACTGAAGCTCCAGCCATTAGTGAATTATGATAAAAAAAGAAATGTCCCTGTGTCCAGCTTTAATTGTTGTTCATTAGCTTGAAAATGCCACATAAATGTGAAAGATCCAGTTACTAGATTAGCTATGTGTTCTTGCTAAAAGACACATCAGTCATAACTAATTTCAAGTTGTTTCCATATGGGGTCTTAAAAGGGAAATGCAGCTTGGTTTTTGTGCTGCAGATGGCATCCAGCGAAGACTCTTCTGTGGCTGAGCCAGCTGCAGAACTGTCAGCCCTACCTTTTGCCCCATCTTTTCAGAAGTCTGTTTGTTTGCTTTGTGACAGATAAAGATGGGGGTAATTGTTGTTAACACGCAAAAGAGAAGAACAGGGTACAGATTTTACTTATGCTGCTTGATTTCTATTCCATCTTTCCCCCTTTGTTTTTAAATTCAATGTATCTTTGGGTGCCCTAACCAGTTTCACATGCTCATCCTCCTCCAGTCTTGTTTACCTGTGAAAAACGAATAACAAATTATGCCATAAGAAATGCTTCACTAATTCCCTTGAAGGTCAAAAACCTAGAGACAATGTTATCACTGAGCTCTAGCACTGAAGAATATCTTAGACATCAACTTGGAAGATATTCAGATTCAGTTGTTCCATCATTTGTCACATTGCATAGAATGCAAAGACTGAGTGAAAATTTAAAATGATTGCTGTAAAATTAGTTTTTCTCACTTTGATTTGATTACAAGTTCAGCTCCAACAGAATTTCCAGCTAAAATTTCAAAGACTATTTATATAGCTCCTCTAAAGGGAAGAAGTACTGAATATGTCCTGTGTCAGCTTATGCCATAAAAGTATTCATGAAGTCCTTCTTTTGAATGATGTAGACTCAAAGAGGGAGAGCAGATTTAACTTGAGTCTATGTCATCCTAGGTAAATTCCTGAACTGCTAGATAAAACCTCTCAAAGATTTTAGAACTTTTTCTGTTTTTCTCAGGGTTTTTTTTTGTTTGGGTGGGATTTTTTTTTTTAAATTTGATGAACCCCTTGAGGCAGTAATAAAATTCCCCCTGTTCTTTTTTCCCAGAAACTCCTTTGTGAATTCAATACGAAATATCTGTCCTAGTAATAGGCGCTACCAAAAGTCCTATTTGCCTTGACCCACACCCTGTAGAGTGGTTTGAGTGGTCTTAATTTCCCCACTGAGTTTTTAAAACCAGCATAATCTCTGATAGATACCCACTATATTTTATTTTTAAATGTATCTGACATGCAATTTTGTTTGTTTGTTTGTTTGTTTGTTTGTTGTTTTGAGCGAGGTTCAAGGGGGTTTTTGTTTCTTTGTTGTTGTTTGTTTGTTGGTTTTTTGGAAGAAGAAACCTGCTTGGGCCAACTTACATTTGTGCCTAAATGACATTGATGTACAGAGATGTTCATATATGTAACAGCCTTATAATTGCTGTATCTTTCATTGGAACTCCATCAAACATTGACAGTTCTGCTTTTAAAGGTACACAGTCTGGAGGAACATAACAGTTTTCTTCATCCATTTTGACAGCTATGCAACAGACAGCAAGATGCTATCTTTCAAAATCTGATTCTTTTATTTACACCAATGTGGTTCTGATTAACTCAACTTGCTTTTATGGAATTAAATAAATAATAAATTGTACCATTATAAGGAAGACTGAAGATCACAGTGCATTTGAGAACATTTACTACATAGTTGAAGAAAAAGAACAATTATACACCAAATCGAGGTTTTAATTTTCATTTTTCAAATCACAAAATTCTGCAGCATTTAGGTACAGCTTCACAATAGAAAAAAGTAAGAAGGGAGGAAGAGAGGAAGAGAGGGAGGGAGGGATGGAGAGATGGAGGGAGGGAGGGAGNAACACTTGTTACTAAACCCGCCTGATCTTATGCCTCCTAACACTCCAGTGAGTCAATTCGGATGCCTTTACAGTACATCTTGTTTGTCCAAGGTCTACAACAGGAAGGGATGAAAGGCGGAAGGAAGGTGCGGAAGGAAGGTGCGGAAGGAAGGTGCGGAAGGTGCGGAAGGTGTGGAAGGAAGGAAGGAAGGAAGGAGGGAAAGAAGAAGCAAACCCCCCTAATCAGGGATAAAACCCCCTTTATTCTTATCCCATTGACACTTAGAGCTCCACTGACTTTGCCAGGTAATTCTGGCTTATACCAGAACAAGAGAAGAACCAAATGAAATGCACCTCTAACTGTAATATTTGCACATGTAAGTATGAACACCCAATTTCCAGACCATTTTTGTTCACTATTAATAGCAATCTTGTTGTGTGGGCAGATATATATTTCCAGAGTTTTTTAACATAATAATGAGATGCTTGTGGTGTAATTCTTTATCTACACGTAGAGCCACATATATAATTTTGGAAAACTTCATAGCCATGTATTTTCTTTTCCAGGCACTCCCTTCCCCTCTGTCCACGGTTGTATACCACTGTTTTCTTTGCCCTAGATACACACAAAATGGCTCTCCAGTCTTCTCTTTGCCATAGTACAAAAAAATCTCAAGGTTGTCCTGAAGTTCACTTGCTGAGGTTATGCCGGGCATTGAGCGCACTGACGTCAACATGCCGAATATTAGGTGCTGCTGGAATTGAATCTTTAAGGTTTAAAATTTTCTCATGAAATTTCTCATCCATTATCATTCCTTCACTTTGGATAAAACTCTCATTATGCCTTTTTATTCCTAAAATAGGCTATTCATTCTTTTATAGGAATCTTTAACGATTTTTAAAAATATTGCTCCGCTTCTAAATTTTGATGCAGTTTTGTAGTGTTGAAAATTTCCCATTGCCTAATTTCACACCATTGGGTGTCAGTATGACTCCCAAATACAATTATTTTAAATTTTAAATAATTATGGCTACATTTTTAAAGTTAGATTTGCTGCCAAATTTTAAAACTTCCGTTATCCTGTGAGAATGCTGACTTCACCCGCAACTGACAGTACTCAGGCCCTCTGAAAACATTGCTAATTTGATTTGGGACCTAAATAGGGAGGCAAGTGTTGGAGGGTAGCCCCTTAAACTAAAAGGCTGCTGCTCTGAAGTCAGGCTGCCTCTAACTTTGTGTTTTACCAGTAGGCTTTACCCCATCTCACCACATCAAGGATATAAAGAAAGGACTTCCCAGGTAAAGGATTTTGTGTTCATATGCAAGTACATTGCTGAAAATTGGAACAAGAACATCCTGTAACAGTTTTGGAGAAGGCTGTAGAACAATCTGAAGATCCTGGAGAGCAATTCAACTTACTCTTAGCTTAGGTAGACTTTTAAAGGCTGGACCTTTGATTTGCTCTCCAGGCTTCGTTGGCTGTATTGATTAAATCTCTGTTAAGTACATAGGAAATGTATATATTCATCTTTCCTTTAGATATCTACATTCAGGGAAATTAAATCTGGATCTAAATTCCATTCCACCAAATTATTCTTACTAATCTTATATCAATAGAAGTATTGAATATTATGATAAGGAAATCTGCTAAATCACTACTACAATTAGGACTCACTTGGCTTTTACAATGTGAAGACACAAATGGCCCTGTGAGCCTCAAAACACATGGATAATCCTCTTCAGCAAAGAGAAGCCAACTTGTCCTTAGCTGTCTTATTGCTTATTTTTTCAGAAGGCACTCAAAGTAGACAAAAGGGTATGGACTTTAAAAAGTTGTTTTCTTTTGAAATACCTTCAAACTTCAGACACACCATAGCTCCAGATGTTTAATTCCCATGCATGCTGGTTCTCAGAGTGAAGGCAAAAGCATGTCTTAAAGAAGTTATTTTTTTACTTAATACAAAAGGACACCTGTGCCCTGCTATCTCCTAAAATTTTTAACTCCCTTTCTGCTCATCTTCACTTCCACATTGAAATGTGCCATTGTTCTGTTTTTCCAGGTGTTTATCCTGACCACCATACATCTCTGCATGAGAGCAAAGAACAGAAGCTCAGAAATCTCTGGAGTAGTAAAGCTGCCAGAGGAACTAAAAGCAGCTTTTAGAGACTGGCTTGCCTGTGGAGTCTATATGTCACATAAGACTTCCAGCAGGTCTGCTGAAATGCACCTTTGTGGGAGGAAAAGAGCTGCTTTGGGAGCAATCAGGATCCCGGTGAAAGCTCTTTATGTTTAGAGCAGCTGCTTGGTTAGTCCTCAGGAAACACTGATGGGATTGTTTCAAGTTTTATGCACATTTGCCTAAGGCATTGGATGGGCACTTCTTTAAACAGAAAAATGAATAACGAAATCACAAATTATTAAGAAACAAATAAAATGGTGATTTTTTGTGCGACCTCATCCCATGTGCACTTGGACATACAAATGTATTTTTTAGTTCATCAACAGCTGTCCTGGCAAGGAAAGTCATCAAAACCCTGTAAAGGTATATGACTAAGATAGGATACACAAAGCTCCTTTCCCATTGTGGGCTGGAAATGCCAGCAGCTCCCACACAAAGCATTTTTATAGTCCAGGGACAGCCACTTTGATTAGTCTCTGTTGTTCTTTTAAAAAATTCCAGGGTAAGTTAATATTGTCTTTCTGGAGATTGGTTCTCAGTACAGAAAGGTGAGAAACAACATCCTTCCTTTCATTTTTGTTGTTATTTTGATTTTGAGTGTTTTGTTTCTTGGGGATTTTTGTGTGTTGGGAGGGGGTTTGTTTGGGTTGGGTTGGGTTTGGTTTCTTTGGTTTGGTTTGGTTTTTGGTGTTTTGTTTTTGGTTTTGGTGGGGTTTTTTGTTTTTGTTTTTGTTTTTGTTTTTGTTTTTGTTTTTGTTTTTTTTTAAGTTGTAGTATCTCCAGGCAGGAAGTGTGATAAACAGTGGATTTTAATTTTGACAAATTTTGCAAGCTATGGTCAAAGAGGTTGTTGTTGTTGTTGTTGTTGTTGGGTACAGGGAAACGACCAATTTTTATGAAAGACTATATGTTAAACTTAATTTCAAGGACTGATTTATCTAACTGTATTTTTGCTGGGGGTTGGGTTGTCTTTCCTTTTGTTTCCTTTTAACAGTATAGAATTTTTTTCCATTCAGTTGCTAAATAGCCTTAATCACTGAGTACTTAAGAAAAACAAAGGCTATAGATAGGCCTAAAGAGAAGGCCATCTATGTTTACTGTTCTGTCGGGGAGTTTTCTCTCGAAGCGGGGGGGTGGAGGAATATCTCGAGAATTGGGGACTGGTAAAAGGGGAGGGCAGGGGTGGAGCGGGACTGGCTTTCCGAGGAGGACACGGGAAGAGGCAGCTCGGCTAGAGAGAAGTTTTTTCGCTGCTGCTG
>WEKY01015732.1:32150-71173 GCA_013390045.1 Picathartes gymnocephalus
GACGTCCTGCCGTCCCAGTTTGCTGCTTTCCAAGAATCCTGCTGGGGCACTGGGATCGACTGCTCCAAGGAGGTTTGTGAAGCAAAACCTCTCTTCCGTTTTGTTTTCCCCTGCTGACTGAACCACCATAGCACGTGCTCCCTGCCGGCTGTGACCATCACTGCACCGAGGCGGAAAAGTGCCTTCAGGCCAGGAGGTCGGGACCGGGTTCTTGGTTCTGTTTGTTGTTAGTGCCATAAAAGTTGTTGTTTGTTTGCTCTGTTGTAAATCCTAGTAAAGAACTGTTATTCCTACTCCCATATCTTTGCCTGAGAACCCCTTAATTTCGAAATTACAATAATTCGGAGGGGAGGGGTTCACATTCTTCATTCCAAGGGAGGCTCCTGCCTTCCCTAGCAGAGACCTGTCCTTCAAACCAGGACAATTTTTTTCTATGTTTATGTCAGAGGACAAATAACTGAAATGAAAGCATTTGTATGTTATTTCTAGTTTCAGTTATTCAACTTCTGTACCAGACACAGGCTGGCATTGGGAGGAATCTATATCTTTACTCCCACAGTTTTTTAGCTGAAGTTTATCAGTAAAGGGGTTCTTAATTAAAAAAAAAGATTAACCTACCAACCAAACACCCAACCCACAAGGAAAGACTTTTCAAAAAACTCCACCAAACCAGCATGAAGCTAAATCAAAGAGGATATATTTCTATGTGGTTTTGACAGCACTTGTCATAAGAACCTCTATGGGAATGTAGTCTCTGATTCACTAGATGCTTCTGTGTCTCTTCTTTGAAAAGGGTTGGTGGGATGGGAAATTCTCTGCAGCTAGTCTGTCCCTTTGATAAAACTGCTGATCTGTGGCATCTTTGCTGCAAGTTTATTGCTGTTTCTAGTGCTGCATGTATTACTCCAGAGAAAGAAGCAGCTATGAACTCTACTGCTACATGCCTGCTGTGCGACTGCAGCTATCTATGATCATTGTATTTGCTTTTGTCCAACTTCAACTTTTCAAGGAGTTTGCCTATTTAAGGCAATTTTACAACAAGCATTCTTGAGAAAGCATGGTATGGCATAAACACTGTCTGGGATCTTTCATGGATTCTTCTTTTTTTTTCTTTTCTTTCCATTTTTCTTATTTTCTGCCCTGTGACATGAAAATAAATTCATTGGTATGATGTACATACAGCATATTCCCAAAAATGACACAGAAAAAAAAAGAAAGCCAGAATCTCCTTTGAGACATAAGTGATTTTTATACCATTCCTGGAATTCAAATCAACTATTAGGTCAGTATATCAAATCAGCTCTAAATGGTTTTGTGATAAGTGATATTTCCAGAGCAGTTACCATCCTATCAATAAATCTGGACTTTCCTCCTATTCTACTGAGTTTGCTTTTGGCTCAGCCATATAGATGTGTATTTGTTTTGCAAAAAAGCATAGCTTCTGGCTCAAACGAATCAAACATTTTCTGTTCCTTTGGACTTGTATTGGTGCTTTTTGTTTTGAAACAATCAAGAACTTAAGTACAGGAAGGTGTTGTTGCTGGAAGATGTTGTGTTTCTCTTTCTTTCCTGCACATGCCAAATACAACCCTTGTAATAATCAAGGGAAACAAGAACAAAGAGAATAAGAAAGAGAAAATGAAAGGAATCATAGAACTAGACAACTCTGTGATTGCAGATACTCTACAAGAGTCGCTCACAGCTCAGATCATTAGTACAAAGAGGAAAGGAAGGTGAAAAGTTGTTCATTTGTTTTAAACTGGAATGGGGAAAGCTGATCTGTTAATCTCACAGTACACTGAAATTTTCCCTGACTTCAAAAAAATATCCTCCTATGATGAATTGATAGAAACAGAAAAAAAAGAAATAAAGACAAAATTCTCTCACACCACATCAGGAATTTATAGCTGGAGTAAGTACTAGTTGCTGTTAACTGGGGAAAAACAGGCATTCAGCTGGTGACAGATGGTCTGTGGAAACAATTTAGTCTTTAAGGAAGAGAGCTCCTTAGGCTCTAGTGAAAGCAGAGACTTAGCCATTGATGGAAGGAAGAGGTGCTAATAAGGACAAAGAGTGAGTCAGGTCAGTTAGACGTTGGTGGTTAGCTGTATATTCATTTTGGCAGTTTTCTGTCATGAACGACAACAAATCACATAGTCAGAACTGAAGATGCCAGCAATGCCACAGGAAGGTGAAACAACTAAGTGAGTCACAGATTTACTAGGATGGCTAATGCGTCTGAGATTTGCTGCCCTGTAGTCTTTTAGCTCTGAATCATGGCATACATGTGATGCAGGCTACATGAAATGGTGACAGCCATGTGCCTGAGCACCTAGTCTAGTTCAGACAGAGGAAGTATTTGACTGAGAGAGTAATATGAAAAAAAACCTGGTGTGATCAACCTATTCAAAATAAACCTTGGCCTAAGTATTCTTGCAGTATAACACAGTTCAGGGGAGCAACATCAAGCCTATTTGGAGGATATGTAACACGAGGATCAGTTAGAGAAAAAAAATAGCTTAACATTATTTACAGTTAAATACCTACAACAGGATAGAAAATAATCTCTTTTAAGGAAGATATTAATATGAGATAGCACCATTTGAGTGGTTACCATATCTACCATTGATATCTATATTATATCAATATAACATTAAGTTCAGCCACAGCAGAGTACAATAAACATCTGTTTCCCATTTCTGCCATATCTAAGTCCTTTGAAAAATATCCTGTGTCAATTCATCCATTGCTCAGAATTAGGGCTTGGACCTTTTTTGGAATAACAGTGCCTGAAGTCATAAACATAGTTAACTTTTTCTTATTATTCTCTTCTGAGCATAAAACTGCATAAAATGTGCATTTGTTCAGGTTTACACACCACTCCATGGAGCAAGTGCAATTCAGAGACTGCAGCATGTCCTAACTATTTCTTCATTTTGCACAGGTGAGACAAAGCATGCTGTGGAGGTTGAAGGGCCACAACCTTCTTATTGCATTTATTCATCTGGAAACTTACCTGAACTAAGTAACTAGGATGCAACCACACAGGGCCTTAACATTTAACACTGAATACATTGAACCGAGTCCACACCAGCTGGCAACCAGCAAAGAGATCAAAACAGCAGTTAAGCAGAAATCAGAATTATTCTCATATAATCATGAAAAAACAGGAAGTCTGTATTTTTCAAACTGGATGGACAAATTTTCCTGCATTTCCTGTGTGTGATAATTCTATACATTGTTTTACCTTCCATTCTGCTAAAGAATTCGGTAGCTTAGAGTGCACACCTGAAGTGCATTCTAAAGGAGTTACATTAAAACAAATGATCCTATTCATTTTCAGAGAGCTTGGAGTGAGAAAGGCTTAAACATTCACAGCATGCGGCACTACCTATTTCATTTAAAAATATTGCCAGGAAAAAGAAGATTCTAGTAGCTATCTGATGTCAGGAACGGGTTATTAGCAATATTGCATCCGGTATAAACTTTGGACATTTAAAGAAACCACAAAGACCCCGGTATCTACATTTCATTTGGATTCAGAGCTGACTGGTAACCTATTCCCTCTGTGTCATCCTTCCATATGTCCTGTCCCTGATGTCAAATATCTTTTCTAGGGTAAATGTCAGAGGAAGAAGGGAGATTTTTCTTACATGGAGAGTTCATTGACTACTTCCCCCTAAAGCTGAAATGTCAGCTGTTTTTCTTTCTGGCTAAAATGAAAAAAACCCACTATTTTCCATGTGCCAATTAAATGCATATTACAAAGGATCATGGGGTTGAAATTATACCATAAAGCATTGGGATCTCTGTGTTTATGGGAACATTCATAGATGTGTTTTGCCCTCACAGAGGAGGCACACTAACTTCTGAGAATTGTTTTTATACTTAAAACTCCTTGCATGGACTAGAGACAGGATGCACTGTTACCCTCTAGCCCTGTAACAGAGCACTACCACGGTAAGAAATAGACCATAAGCTTTGCAGCGAGTTTGCAAAAACCTCAGGACTGAGGCTCGTCAGGCCTGCTTTGCATGAACTGGTCTTGACCTGCCTGAAACATTTGTTCCCTCAGTTTAGCTATAACATTCTAATGTAACTCTGTAGTGTAGAAAAATGCAGGCCTGGTACTACAGCAGAGTCCCTGAAATGTGGGAATGCAGAATGCAGAGTAGAGGACCACAGGAGTGGGATGATAAGGCATTGAATGCAGGCTAGCACTGGAGATCCCATAGGAATGAACAATTCACTCACTCAGTTACAGAAGGGGAGACCTGAAGCCATGTAAAACTGAGTTTAGAGGTAACAAATAGAGTAAATCCAACTGTGGAGCAATAAAGGAAAGGAAAGGTGTTAAAGCATATTTGCAAACAGAAAAATGACCCAAAGTGGACCCTAGAATGAAGAGACAGACACAATAAGCATGAAGATCACATTCCTTCTGGAAAAGGAGTTCAGCTGCTGATGATTTGGTGTTATAACCACCCCCCTCCACACACCTGCATGAAATCACCAACTTTAGGATTTCCAAGAGCAGGGGCAAAGTGACAGCAGCACCAGGAAAAAGGCTAGAAAACAGGAAGTGCACATATAGAAATTTCAGTATATTGCTATTATTTCCTTTTCCATAAAAATTACACCCTGACTAATAATGATTCTATTGTTAAGATTTCCGTTATTTTACCAAGAAATTGTGTTTATACGTGTGCATGTTTGCTCAAAGTAAGGTTTTGTAGATGTAAATGCATGGCATCACTTTTACTTTTACACCAAGAGCATGCACAAGTGGCCATGTGTAAATTTAGTATTTACAAAAGGTGTCTGCCAGTGTTCTGCATGTGGAGAGAAAAATCAACCATCTTCCAAAAAGACAGTGAAGCTAAAGCGACAACAGTGATCTCTTTCCAATGTGATTCAATTGCAGTTGACAAGGACCATCTCAAAAGTGAGAGGTTATTTCAGTTTCCACAACCCATCCATCACTTGACCGACCAGCATCACAGCCAGGAAGCCTGCCAATTAGTGTGATATATTTCTATTAATTTCAGCATTAACTGCAAAGATTACTAGTCTGGATATTCTGGAAGAACTATGACTTGAGCATGTAATAAAACTGAGCATTGAATTAAACTAAATGGATCTTAATGATGCATATGAAAAAGTGCATAACTTTGGATATAAACATCTGGCTGATGACTGGTGAGGGACTGGCCAGTGTTCATTTGTAACACCGCTCACTATCAGATGAGGTCCAAACAACTCATTTCATCACGAACCAATGGCACTGAGACATTCTTCCACAGCTCTGTTCAGAGCAGTTTGTCCTTCTGGATGGAATTTGATCTCTGCAGCCAGCATCACCGGGGTACTAGTGGTGACCTCAATGGGTAATGTGGTGTTATCCAGAAACTATTATTCTGGCAAAAATTTACACATTGTTTACCCATTACTTCTCCGAGGGAATCTTAAATAATCTTTTCATTCGATACAGTTTACCTAATTTCATTTTAAATTATATAACAGGTTTTTTGCTTAGATGAAATGATTTCCATAATTTTAGCTAGAAGTGAAAATATGCATGGAACAAGGACAGAAGCTAATCGTGAAAAATACCTATGGAGCCTTAGCCCATGATAGATTTTAAATCACAGTTGCTCATATCTGATGGGGCTCTTTTTTCCTCTTTTTTTTTCTTTTTTTCATTTTTTAAAATTAATTTGGTCCCATCTCATTAGACCAGTTTGATGTTACCTTTAGTTATTGTCAAATTATTTTTTCCATGTGAAAAAGCTTATTCCTAGTGAAGATATTTGAAGTCCCACTGTTTTTAATATAAGCAGGTTTTGACCCACTGAATATACAAGGCTTGAAACAGCCCATTTTAAAAGACATTTTTTCCTTATGCTTTGAACCCCTGAGGTACTATGCCAAGGTTAGGAAGCTGTGCATAGTTATTTTTGTTCTTTATAAAATCTTCAACATTTTCAGCACATAAACCATTCTTAGCTTTACCTAATTTTGGAGCATAAAGGGCACGTCAAACTTTACTAAACTGAAGCCCCAGGAAACAGTCTATAACAGTGATGGATTTTTATAATGATATAACCCTTAATGAATTATTGTAGTTCCTTAACAAGGTTTTAATAAGAAATTTCTTTTGCCAGGATGGTTATTAGCTCTCTCATCTGAATAGCCCAGGGCCTGTCTGCCATAGAATTGTACAACATAATATTTTTTCTGTGTCAATCATATAACACTGCAAATCTCCAAGCCCGAATAAAGGAACTTACTTTTCTTTCCTTTGATTTTTTTTTTTTTTACAGTAAAGGTCAGGGGTTTTGAATATGTACCTTGAAATGAGAATGTGTTGACTACAATACAACTGTTACTTGTGTTTAATGGAAGAATACTCACTGCTACTCAGACATTTTCCTGTACGCTGAAACGTCTGGGAGAAATTGCAGTACAAGATCTTTTTAAACTGAGTGGGTGCTTGTCTGTGTCCTTATTTGCATTTTTATGGATAAGTTGTGCTCTTTTCTTCTTCTTTAAGGTATTTCTATATGTCTGATTGGTATTTTGAACACCCTAATAGACATTAGTCTTTTTTATTTTAGTGAACATGCTTGTCAGCACGTGTTCATGTCTGTGTACATATAATTATTTACTGATGTCCACTTCAGACAATATAACTAAATTTTAAAACCTTAGCTTTAAAATACTAAAAGAACATTAAACCTGCAAAGCTGAGCAGTGAAATGTTAAGAAATGTCTGTCCTCTTTTTTTTCAGTCCTCTCATGTATATGTTATGCTACAGTTATTAATTACTTGTTTAATTATTCAAGAGACATTTAAACTAAAGCTGACTGCAAAGAGCTTCAGAAAAAGACTTACGGGACTCACTGACTGTGTGATATAATGTAGTATGGAATTTCATGACAACAAGTATAAAGGAATCAGAATGGTTAAAAGAGCAGTAAATGCTCAAACACTGCGATGGACTCTAAATTCATTACGCCAGTCCAAGAAAAGGATTTTGTAGTCATTGGATATTTCTCACAAAACATCAGATCAATACCCTGCAGTGGTTGCAAAGGCAAGCAGAATGTTAGCAATTATTAAGTAGGGATTTTAGAAGAAAATATGAAATACTATATAACCATAGAAATCCATAGAAATTCACTTTATGATGGTACTTGCATCTGGAATACAATATAAACTTATAATCCCTCATTTCAAAAGGATATATGAGAACTAAGAAAGGTACAGAGAAGGCTGACAACAATGATCAGAGGTAGAAAATAGCTTATGTCCAAGGACAATTTAAATGCGTTCAGAGTCTTGGGAGAATTTAAAAAAAAAAAAAAAAAAGAAGAAAGCAAAATAAAATAAAAGAATAACTGAGGAAGACCACAATAAAAAATATAGAGTCAAGAGCATCATGGAAAGGGGGAATATATCCCATGCCAGCAATCAGAATTACATGCAGATGATTAAATTATGAGGTGACAAGTCTACAAGTGACAGAAAAAAACAATTTTTCACAGGTCACATCATTTCATTGTAGAACTGATTGCCACAAAATATTGTGGAGGCCACGTGCATAAATGGGTTTAAAAAAGTGATTATACAAATTAATGAAAGAAAAGTATCAAGAGCTATTAAACATGATGAAGTGATTCTCCAGCTCAGGAAATCTTTAAAAGATATGTTGCCAGAAGCTGAAAGGACATAACAAAGAAAGGGTTTATTCCACTTTAGCACTGTGGATTTCTGTTTTGTCTTACTTTATTTTAGTTGCTTGTGTTTAAATTATTTTCTTTAACATCCCTTACTGACTACTTCAGAGACAGGATGCTGGGTTAGATAGATTTTGGTCTTAAACATTAGAGACATTTTTATCTTTTTATATTCTTTTAACAGATTAAAATCTTCAGAGAAAGTCTTATAATTGCCTCTGTGTCTTGAAAGTGTAATTGTGAAGTAATGCCAAGCAGGGTTGACACAAGGAACAAGAATATGTTTGTACAAGGTATTCTACATTGTATCTAGTTAAAGTCTGAAAAGGCTTTATATTCTGATCATATGAGTGGGCTATGTTTTATTTTTCAAAAATGTGTGACCTAACCAAATTTGAGAGGATTTTGATTAAATGGCAAAAGGAAAATCAATAGCAATTTCTACCCTATTTTATAAGTCCTGGCCCTAACCTTCAGTTGAGTCTAAGCTTATCTTTTGTCCACATTTTCTATGTTGAAGCCTGAATATGAGGGTAGGCTTATGTCCTTCAGGCTGAGCCAAAAGGATAACCCCCAACATAGGATTTTGGACATCTTGTTATAAAGACATGTTCACTTTCTTACATGAAGCAAGATCTCAAACACAAACACAGCATTTTTTAGGTTTGTTTTCCAAATATTAGACTTTACTGGGTTAGGCATCCCTTTTGAACCAGACTATTTTTCAGTATTTATTTGGCCAGAAATAAGCTTGCTTTAAAGCTTGCAATGTTGTTTTCCTTCTTACATTCTGTTGTGTTGAAATGTAGGGCTGCTGATGGCGCAGCCATATTGTATAATCATAATTTCTGCTTTCACTGGGCAAAAAGCATTTCAGTGATAACACACACTTTTCATTCCGTGTGTAGCACAGATAAACTCACCTGAGATGTTGGATACTGTGGTTCTGAGTAATTCTGAATATTTCAAAAAGGAAGTAGGTTCACCCCTAGCATGAGGGCCTTCCTGTGGGATATGAATTAAAGCCTGAATAAAGAGGATGGACATGAATGTTTGACTTGTACCAGCCAGCAGCTCTCTCACTCTCCTTCTCCCACAGGATCGGGGGAGAAAATACAATGAAAAATCTCATAGATTAGGAATGGGAAGATCATTCACCAGTCACGATCACAGGCAAAACTGGTTCAACATGGGAAAAGGAATTTAACTCATTGACAATTAAAATAGATCTAGGTGAAAAACAAAAACTAAACCACCACCCCCTCTTCACTTTTTTTTAGGCTCAACTTTGCTCCTCTCACATGACCCTGCTTCTCTAGTGGCACAGAGGGATGAGGAGTATGGGGTTGGGGGTAAACCCATAACAGCTCTTTGCTGCCATATCTTTCTCCTCTCATGTTTCCCCTGTTGCAGTGTGTTCTTCTGCACGAGCTTCAGCTTTCTTCAAAACACGTTTGCCTGTTTCAACATAGATAGGGTCCTCCATGGGCTGCATAGAAATATGTCCTTCACCTTAGTCCTCTTCACAGGCTGAGGGGAATCTCTGCTCTGGCTGCTGGAGCAACTCCTCCCCCTCTTTCTCCTCTCAGCTAGGTGTCCACAGGACTCTCTCACACACTTTTGCCCTCGCTCCTTACAGTCACGCAGTTTTGCCCTTTCTTAGAAGTGTTTTCCCAGAGGTGCCACCATCTCTGCTGAGGGGCTTTGCTGTGTCCTGTGGCGGGTCTGCTGGAGATGGCTGGAACCAGCTGGGGAGACGGGGGACCAACCCCAATCTCTCCTTAGAGATGCCACCCCTGCAGCCCTTGCCCGCTCATGCCTGAGCACCTGTGCCTGATAGTTTTATGGTGTTACAGGTGCCACTGGCAAAAAAAAACATGCCAATTTTATCAGCTTCTGTACTGCTTCAGGCTGAAATACAGCGGAACTCTGCTTTTACTCTTTTATACAGACATGGTCCATGAAACCTAGGGGGCCAAATGACATTTGAAGAATGTCTTTGTGGATATCCTTTTTTTACTGAGTATTATGGAGTTGATTTACTAATTAGTGGATTTTATGGTAGTGTGGTTTGGATTTGTGACCAAAACAGTACTGAAACTCACCAGTATTTTATCTCTACAGCTTTACATTGTTCTGTGTTTCTTACTCTGCGGCCTCTTGTGCTTAGCAAAAGATTTGGAGGAGATACAGCACAGCCAGAACAGCCAATGATAACTAATCCAAGGAATATCCCATACCATAAACACTGGCCTCAACAATAAAACTGACAAGAGATTTTTTTTCCAAGGTAATTGTTGCTCGCTGTTCTGTTGGTAGGTGGTAATGAGTCTTTGAGCCAGCTACTTCTTTTCTATTTTTTCTTTACTTATAAAAGTGTCATTTTCTCAACAAATAAGTGTTTTGGTTTGGTTTGGTTTTGTCTCACATCTTCCCTTCCAATTCTCTCCTGCATCCTGGTGGGAGGAGTCAGTGACTGAGTGGGGACTTAGCTGCCAGCCAGGTTCAGCCCAGAGGCAGAAAATTGGTCAGATTTTTGTGGAGGCAAAAAACTGATATCAGAGAGGGCTCTCTCTGCACTAGATACTTTGCGCTTCGTTTTCATTGAATGGAAAGAAGCAGAGACTGGTAGGACATTTCATATCATTCATAAGTTCAGTGCAGATAAGACTGATCCAGTTGGTATCTTATTCAGAGATTTGTTTTGATTTCAGGTCCTGTTTTGGATGAAAATAGGAGACCAGCCTGTTTACTGCTTCAGTAGATATACACACAAGGTAAAGCAGAAATATAAGGATGTTAAAAGTACTTTTGGCTTTAAAAAGTTTGTTCAGTTCTTGCTGTAGGCAGAGGTGTGTGTTGGCTCTTTTATGGTTCAGCAATCCTAGCAGGATGAATTTGTATTTGTATAATCAATTATATATAACAACTAGGGCTGAGCAAATAGATAATATTTTACTTCAATAAGCCATTCTTGCAAGGCATTCTATTAGAAAAGTGATTTAAATTTTTCAATACTAATGTCTCTTCAACTATAAACTTCTCAAAGGGAAAACTTTCAGGGATAAATGCAAATTATTAACACAGAGTACTATAAGAAATTACTGATACAGACACAAAAAGGTCAAGAATATGTCACCAACAGGAGGCTTCACATTATAGTTTAAGCCTTTTTTGTGTCTTATTTGGATCAAATTTATGTGAGAAATTTGCATAAGTCAGGAGAGATCCTTATTATATGATTCACCATAACTTATTAGGCATTGTTTCCATAAATAAATGAACTCTGCTGATGTAAAACGCAGATGATTGTGCTTGATTGACCCTGAAGTTATACATTCTTGACAAAAAAGGATGGCACATCTTGAAAGCCATATGCCAACAGATGAAAAGGGGACGAATTCCATTATAGATATGGTGATAATCACTGGTCAGCATTGTGAGCAGCATATTTTTAAAGCTTGCAAGAAGAGAAAGTGAGGAGGCAAAATTAAAATCAGAAATATTGATCTCATCCTGCAGCTTTTTGTTTCAGCGCATCACTCACTTTCAGCTCTCTGTCTCAGTGGCAACCAGCTTGAACAGCTTGAACTTTTTTCTCTATGTTATGGCTACTACTCTGTGTACAGATTTTTGCAAAGAATGATGGATTAGAGACCCAACATCCTTTAATGCAGAACAGAACCATGGCATTCTTTTAAAATACATTCATGCAGCACCTTGATTAAATAAGTCAAATTAGGTTGTACACAGATTTATTTTAATACTCATGGTTGAGTATTTTCCTATACTAATATTTTTTTTGGGCTTTTTTTCAGTAACACATTTATAAAAATCTGTATAATTGTATGTATTTATATAAATAACTATGTAAAATAGAAAATATATATTCATATATAAATATAATGAATAATGAGGGTTATAATCAATAAAAGCTGAGCAAGAGAGAAAGCAGAAAGAAGATTAATCACTTATGATCTTTATCCAATGCATTATTACACATATAAGGCAAGATATAATACTCCAATTTGGATTAAGTATTTGGAAGAGGACCTGACTATGTGACTTTATTTTCTGACTGCAATGTACTGATTTGACAAAGATTTGAGATCTGACCTGGACCTCTTGTATTTTTTCAGTATCAACAATCCCAGTTGAGTTAAAGAGGTGTTTCCCACTGGCCAGGTCAGTAGGGGCTGTCATAAGTATTTCTCAGTCAGCAGGAGTCATTCTTGAGCCAGTGGGAGCTGTCACAAACAATTTTAACATAACATGTATCACGCTGGAAGTGAGATTGACCTCTCCAACCTCTCTTGCTATTATGTGCAGGTAATCGGGTCACTTCACCCATCTGGTAGCTCAAACTGAGCTCAGCTCCACCATTCAACCCCTGACACTACTGGTCTGACTATCCGTTCAGTTGCAACAGCCATGGACTTGTGAAACTTCATCCAAATCACATCCAAAGCAATGGGATTATTCTACTGTGAAATTACTGTGGACTATAAAACACACCATTTTACCCTGCAAACCATCAAAGGGGGAGTTTGGGTAGCATTTGAAAAGACTGCAGGGTAACAACAGGTTTTTCCTTATCCAGTGCAAAGCGTCTGACACACTGTCTAGCCCTGAAAATGCCTTGAGTTTGGCAAGTAGGATCTCTCAACAGAGATTTCTGTGCAAAAATCCCTTACACCTCGGGACGGCCAAGTGCTGCAGAAAAGACTACTCAATGGATATTCTATTTGCTTCAGTGGGTGATGGTAGTACTGGAGAAATTGATATATTTTACCTCAGAATAAATTTTCAGCCATGAACTTTAGCATGAAGGAAGTGACTAAGCTTTCTTTTTCAAGAAAGGATAGTGGTGACTACTTTAAAATAACTTCTTAAAGTTACTCTTCTTTATCCAGTAGTTCCTGGCTACTTTACAGCTGAATGTGAACATTCACAGAGAATATGAATCGCTGTTGCCCTAAATTTCGTTTTTGGCTCAGGAGAATCAAACGCCACAAAGTCTATCTTGCAGAAAAACCTTAAAGTACCACCTGGGAACGACACGAGCATGAATGAGGGGAAATTCTTCACTGATACCCTAAAAGCCTTTTCCCTGTGCCGTACATACTTAAAGATTAATTAGATACACAGGAACAGTCTGCACTACTGGGAGTACCTGAGCAGGGTTCAGAACTTTGAACCCTGCTTTAGATTTTGATACTTATATATGCCTCATCTCACAATAGATGGGCTGTGGAAGAGAGAGGTCTGTACCTTTCATCTAGTAGTAGGGGGCTAGAGCATCTTCATGTATAACATCTATACATCCCGCAGCAGAGATTTGAAGATCAGTCTCTGGGACGTCTGCAGTAGGTCAGTCTCAGTTTCTATTGGTGGAGTAGTTCCACTTCATGTGAGTGATTACAGAGTAAATGGTCCCTGAGACAGCACAAGAGTGTGTGTCACTCTGACCTCATGACAAGCCTCAGTGTATGTGATAAAGAAGGAACAGCCCCCTTTCATATACCTTTATCAATAGATATTTTAGGGAAAGCTTTATCTGGATCATGAATGAGGATTCTGCTCTTCTTAGTCACATGGAAACTTTAGATCAGGAAAGGCAAAAGATAAATCATCTGTGATTTTCCACTTTCAACATCACTGTTCTCAGTTTTATTGTTAACAGGTAAAAAGGAAAAGAATAGGAAGCTTTAGGAGCTCTCTTTTGTGTAGTGCTTTTCAGTATCACCTAGGTATACGACTGAAGACTGTGAGACTTCCTCAGGAAAATACTGTTCGGCAGGTAAGCAAATGGAAAAAAATAAGACAACTTGAATTTTTAAGACAAGAACCTGGATATGATGGCACATTGCAATTCCTAGTTCTGCAGAGTGTGAGACCAATGTTACTTCTAATATGCCATCCTGCTACTGCACCTGGAGGCATAGACAGAACAAGAATATCAGTACATAATGGTGAGATGGGGTAATGAGTTGAATTAATATAGAGACTCTGTGCACAACATTTCTTCTTCTAGTACTTGGTCATACTATGCATTGTATTTTTCAGTTTCACTTAGTTACAATCAGTAGCATAGTCCAACAATGGCTAATTCCTCAACTGGCTTCTGTTTCAGTCTATTTGTTCTAAATTGAATACTTAGTCTCCTAATCCCAGTTGACATCCAGGTTTACCTCATACTGTCTTTTCTCTGTGTCATATGTTGCTACTTTATATAATTCATCCCTGTAGAATGGATCAAAGAATCATAGAATGGTTTTGGTAGGAAGAGACCTTAAAGATCACCTACCTCCATTGTCCCCTGCCATGGGCAGGAACACCTTCCCCTAGGTCACATTGGTTAAAGTCCTGTCCAAAGCCCTGTATTATGTTTCTCTAGATTGCAGGTTTTATGTGATCTCCTACAGTCTCTTCTCTTCCTCCTCTTCTTCCAAAAATATTCCACGTATTCCTCATCCTCTGTTTGTGATTTCAAAGGAAAATTAGACAAACTGTCAAACTTTCATGGAAAGCCAGTTCTGCCATTCCGGTTGATGCAAATATCTACATGGCTGGTAAGTAGTACCTATTTTTTGGAGCAGGTATGAGGTGTTCTTCATATTGCTGAATGAGGGAATGAAATAGAGTTTCCACATGGTTCATCACAGCTCTTTTGATTCACTCAGGCTAGAATGAAGCACCATGTGCTAAATAATTTCTATCCTAAAAGTCAGTCAAGCAAAAAACCATAAACAAAATCCCAAACCACAGAACATAACTAATAGAGAACCAATCATATAAGATTAAAAATACACCAGATAAAACCTGGTCATCCTCTTCCCTACTCCCCATAACTTTCAGGGAGATATACTTTACAGACTAGGCTTATTCCATTTTATTATATTAATTACTCAACATACACCATATAGATGGGAAATGTGTGTTCAAGGACCGCTGAACACTGAATTTTCTGAGTCTATCACAATTACAGAAACATCTGTGCTAAATGACTTTGCCTTGAATCACTGTGAAAATTGCTCTTTTCAGCAGCTTTGTCCATGTCTGATTCTTGCATGTACTGAAACTGTAAGGAGTGTTGTTTTTCTGTTTCAGTTCTTGTGAGTTCATATGACCGCCATGAACCTGGTGTCTCACCTTCATGTGAAAATTCATTTTCCTTTTTCTATTTAATGGTCAAAACCTGTTGCTATAATAGATTTACTATGGTGACATACAGCAGAGCAATAGACTTATATTTGAAAACCACAGGAAAATGTATGCATTACATTGTAGCTCACAGGCCACAGAGAGACAAAATACAAATACAAAGAATGCTCTACTTGCTTTCTTAATCTTACTTTTTTATTACTTCTTTTCTTTTTATTTCTTAACCTTCAGTTATATCTTTAGCCCATTAAAAAAGTCACACAGATGGTTTATCCAGCTTATAGACCAATAATTCCATCACAATTAGCATTAAGATTCCTAGAATTATTTGGGCTACCAGGGACCTATGGAGTTTATTTAGTCTGAGCTCCTGCTCAAGTACAAGCTGTGAAATTATATGAGATTACTTCAGCTTTTGTCCAGCCTTTGGCCAAGCTACTTTTTACTGATATAATGGTTCTTTGTGCAATGACAGCACCTGTGCCTGGAATTTCCACTGCTGTAAATGGTGGCCATTGCCTTATGTCATTTCTCTGTGACCCTCTGAAAAGAACCTGCCTCCATCTTCTTTTTAACCCCCACTAGGTAGAGGATGAAGACTGCCATCACATCCCTCCACACCCCTTCTTTATGAGTCTAGGCAAACTCAATTCCCTCAGCCTCTCCCTGTGTATCCTATGTTCTAACCACCTAATTTGGTAAGTAGCTCCTTTTTCATGTTGATCTCTTGATGAATTGGGAGATTCAAAACTAGATACATTATTCTATGTGCAGTAACTGAAATGATTTGTGGAGGTCCAGAAAGGTCTGCTTTGTCCAACATCAACTTTACAGCTTTGAAGAAATTATATGTTTACTTAGAATAAGGTTTGTAGAAATTCTTTGAGATACCTGGAAGAAAGAGGATATAAGGAGGGATAGGAGACAAAATATGAAGATAGATAGAAAAATAGAGAAAATAGAGAAAAAAATTCTTTCCAACTATCTGCTACAGCTGTTAACATCTCTTAAAATCAGAATCCTAAGTGAACTGAATCAATTTTTTTCTGAGCTGCTGCACATCTGAAAGTTAGTCTGTTCAGAATAGCTCTAAATAATGAAATCTTTATATTCCAGTTTATCATCTCAATTTTGTAGCTGAGATTCATCCTTTAAAAATTTTCTGTGTGGCTGAATTCCTGCATGGCTGAATGAATTGTCTCAGAAAAGTACTTCAGGGAAAAAAGTGTTTGTTTTATCTTTTCTATATTCTCAAGAGTTCTGAATAATATTTTGCTGTTTAATTATTTTCTGACATTTCCCATTCTGATACCCATTATATGTGACTAGATGTCCTGGTTTGAAGGACAGGTGTCTGTGAAGGAAGGCAGGAGCCTCCCTTGGAATGGAAAATGTAAACCCTTGCCCTCCGAATTATTGTAATTTTGAAATTAAGGGGCTCTCAGGCAAAGCTACGGGAATAGGAATAACAGTTCTTTACTAGTATTGATAATAAAGCGATCAAACAACAACTCCTATGGCATTAACAACAAACAGAACCAGGAACCCGGTCCCAGCCCTCTGGGCCTGCAGGCACTGTCCCCTTGGGTGCAGTGATGGTCACAGCCGGCAGGGGGCGCTGGTGGCGCTGGGTGGGCAGGGCAGGTGCGATGATTCTATCACATAAAAGAATACAGGCTTTTCAAACAATTTTAAATAATCAATTGTAAAATTATTAGCTGACTGTTTTACAGCTTTATGCTTTCTTTCACTTACAAAGATTTGACAATTATTCCTTGTGATCCTTTCGGGATGCTCTGAATTATATATGGAAAAGACTTTCTAAGCATAATCACATATTCAGAGAATAATGGCCTTAGGTTGATCATCACAAACCATACCAGAAAAATTCCTCTGGTGATTGGCATGTAAAAGTTTAATATAATACCCCCTGAATTCTGCCATGGTTATGTAGGCAATAAGCACCTGATCTTATTGCTACACTTGGGCTAAACAAAGGGAGTGCTGTAAATTGTGTTTCAGGACACTGTCGTTTCGGATGCAGCAGAGCTCTTCAGCACTTTCTTCAGCTAGCACATT
This sequence comes from Picathartes gymnocephalus, assembly GCA_013390045.1. Lineage (NCBI taxonomy): Eukaryota > Metazoa > Chordata > Aves > Passeriformes > Picathartidae > Picathartes > Picathartes gymnocephalus. Next base: position 49,134 of record WEKY01015732.1, read on the forward strand.
CGTGTCAATCATCCACCTTTTGGTACATCAGGGTTTTCATTAGTTCTATAACTGCCTGACCTTGTGCCAGGCTCAAGCAGACAGGTAGTTCATAACCCTTTACTGTCAGAATTAGCATTCATGATACTACTTAAACTGCAGAGCAAATTTAGAGTTCATTATTAAATGAGGCATATGTTACTACACTTATAACTGATTCAGTCTAGTTATTTTTAGTTTGACCTTTTCTGTATTCATCAAATCAGCTTTGAAATAGACATTGAGGTACCCTTTACCGTTAGTTATAAAAATTCTTAGAGATGGGGTTTTTTTATGGAGCTTTCTGGCAAATTCTCATATAGCAGTAGTTTAGTGATATACTAAGCACCTCACTGTTAACTTAAGTAAAAAGAAGATAAGATGGAATTATGTTGATGTTAAGGATCATTTTTCCTCAGCTGTATCATCACTCTTCGGCTTTGCTTTTTTCAGGGAGCTGAAATGCTGGTGTTTTCAGTTCAGAATAGAATGAAAACTTCCACCAAGGATGGCAAAAAATGTGTGAAGTTAAAAGTATAGACATTATTAAAATGCATTTATTCTTACTGTAGTGCCATAGATAAAATTTATGCATTATTACTTTGATTTTCTGGCTATCCCATTCTCCTCCTCCTGAGGCACTGAGAACAGAGACAGTAAAAATTCAAACCAACTGGGACATGACAGGCTTAAGCACTGCTTCTTGTAATTTTCCTTTCACTGTCTTGGATTTGATTTCTAAATTCTAAAATGGAAAAGAAAATATCTTTAAATTCTATAAACTTATAAGGTACCACAGAAACTTAATCCTTAAAAAACCCTCTTTTTGCACTAAAAAACACCCCTCACATTTATCACTGAACCCCTCACTCACTGATATTCCTTAGTGCAAAAGGATAAATATTCTGATAATATACTAAGAATATATACTTGTGAAAGCACTATTACAATGATAAACCATATTATTAGCAACTAGATACAGAAATAAACTATTCGTATATGTAGTAACAAAGAAATTCTAATATAGCAAAGTGTTAAATAAATTTTATTTTATGTTTCACTCAGAGTCCTAAGAACAGCATGTGACTGTTCATGTGTTTAGAGGCAAGCAAATACTTAGAAACTTACTGAAGGTCAAAACTTCAATCCTCTTTTTTGTCACTCTTTCTTATTTTTTTTTTTTTTTTAGTTATGCAACCAATCTTGTAAGTAAGTAAAAGATGAACAACAATAACAGACAAAAGTTTTAGAGGTGTTTACGTATCCAACTTCCACTGAAATAAGTGGGAAAGGATTAATATCTTTTAAAAATCAACTTGTGCTGTCATTACTCTTATGGACCTTTGTGAGATGGAAACTGCTGCATTTTATGTTGGAAAGAGAATTCAAAAATTACAACCACCCTTTTTCTTTTTTCACAGGCACTGGGATAACTTATTGCCACATAATAATAATTTTGTACTCTATGAGAACAGTTATGTTATACAATTACAGACAAAAGCACTTTGTTCAATTAACACTTTGGGGCTCATTGAAAACAACAAATCACAAGGAACTGTAAGAGTTGAAACACTGAAATGTACTGTTTGAACTTCAGGTTACTGTATAATGTAACTGTAGTTCATTCCCTTAAAAAACCCTAAAATCTCATTCAGCTGGATGTCATAATCTCTCTTCTACATGATATAGATGAAAGCTTCAATTCATAACCAACACGATGAATGTAGGAACCTAATTAAGACACACTGACTCACCCTCTGGGAAGGTTCAGAAGCATTGCTCTTTCCTGAGAGAGTAGAGGGGGAAGAGTGTAAGAGAATTAGATGAATAAGCATAGGAAAACAGAAATAGCATTAGGATAGCTGGTTTGCCTCCCAGCACTGTACACTTGCACTGTAGATGCATCCTCAGCTAAGTCAGGAGCCCAGAACAGTCTGAACCTGGCAAACAGCCTTCAGAAATGTGCTCTGTTGTATGAGCAGGAAGGAGGCCAGCTGGGACAGAATTTATTGCACAGTTATCTTTTTTATTTTTTGCAATATTTGTACAGGTTACCAGCAGTGTTACTTTTTAGCCTTCTTAAATGTTTAAGCTCCATAACCGCTTGAAGAGATGTAAGAGTTATTATTAGTTTTACACTGTTTATGAAACTTTGCTGACATTTTTATTTCTGTTGATTTGTGCATAAAAATTCTGATGCATTCAAAAAACCCTAGACTTCCAAAGGTGGAGGTGTGTGTGTAACTTAGGTACCCACTGTATTTGGCTTAAATTTAAGAAACCACCTTTACCACCGGCACAGCCCAGGAAGCCACTCCAGGGTGCTTATTTTAAGCTTCTTATCATTAAATCCAGAGGGAACTGAACAGAAATCTTGGAGTCTACACTTCAGACTCAGACCTTCAAGATTCATCTGAGGATAGAGGCTGAGGTTTTCTTTTGGGTTCGGGCTGTCCTTGGTTGCTCCTTTAAATGGGATTTACATGGAATGTGAGCAAGCGGGTTCTTAGATCTGGACTGAGGATGGCTTTAGGAGGGAGGTAAGTGCAGAACAGGCATTCTGAATGTACTTAAATTAAGGCATGCTGGAAAATCTCAGAACAGTCTAAAGGAATCTTAAACTTTCTTTACTCTCTAAAAGCCTGTGAATTCAACTGCTGCTTGGGCATTAGAATTGTGAAAAGGTCTTATTCACAAAACTTATCAGCAAACCCCAGAAATATTTTGGATTTTTATATAATATTTATGTCCAAATAAGAAAAAAATAGATATATTCCAAACCAACTTTTCTTTTTTTTTTTTTTTTTTAGTTTGTAGCAAATCCTAGCAAATTATGTGAGATTTTCTGTACTTTAATTTTGGAGGATAATATATTTTCCCTACAATTTAAATTAAAGTAAAAATCCAGATTTCTAAAAAAATACAAACATATATGTGAATCTCGTAGCAGAAGGAGCAAAAGCAACATTTACGCACGTTGTGTTCTGCAACAATTAAATGAGGGTCTTTTTTCACAGAAATGAAACGTACTGGCACTAATTCCAAACTTTTAAATGAGGTGCCACATCTTGTTCCTCCAAATTGATTATCCAAATTTATCCTCATAATACTAAAACGGTGCAAACAGAAAGTAGAATTCATTGGTTATTTAAGAACAAGGGAAAATCTATGACTCTTTGAACTAATGAGTCCTGACTACTGATTATCTCCTTTTAAATTCCTTGTCTCATAATTAATACTCTTTTAATGTCAGTCAATCTGAATATTGAGCTAATATCAGGTAAAGAATATTAAAAACCTGCGTTTAATTTTGTTGGGGCACCTTGAAAATTGCAAGGAGCTTCAGACAGCTTTTTTGCTGCTGGCCTAAAAATTTTATTTGATTAATGCTTATTTGCCCTTAAGCTAGTTGGGAATTGTAAACGTTAAAAACATTAACATCCACCACTTGTACAGCAAAGTGTACTTGAACCACGTTCTGCTTGAACTTCACTTCAAAGTTCTAATATTTTTATTACACTTTATAACCTTATATCTTAACATATATAATATACATATATTATAACTTCTATAACCTTAACAAGGTCTTATATCTGGTAAATTAGCTCTCTATCACATAGACAAAGCAGAAAATATATGTTTAAGTTAAGGATCTTTTTAAAGATATTACATGGAATCCTTGAATACTTTTAATTTCAATGTTATCAAAGATCTCTGAATATTCCTACTCCTTAATGCTGCTGTTGCTTCTTTTTACTTTTTAATGTGGTAGAAATAGCAGTTTCTGAAACAAGCCTTGTCTTAGAAACTTTTTGAAATTATTTTTTTTTTGTTCATAAAAGGATGATGGAAAAAATAAATTATAAAAATTGGTGCAATTTTTGCTTTCATCCAGCTCCAGAGCATTTTGAATTACTACACAGTTCAGCTCAATGTTGACATATCTGGTACTCTAGGAGAGTCCAGTCACTCCATCCAGTCCGTCCATTCTCCTGTGGGCCTGGTTGTGCTGCATCCTCCCTCACATGTTGCAGCCCTCCATTCTCCCTCAACCACCATCGTGTCACAGGCAATCCATGAAGGAAGTTTGGATTACCAAAACCAATTAAAAACTAAGGTAATTGAGCTTCAGCTCATAATATCTGTGCAGAGTATGGCAGCTAGGCCAGTGTAGAATAAAATGTTCTGTTATTTCTTAAAGCTTATGCTTCAAGCTTGCTACCATAACAACAGAAAAAAAAATACCCAACTCATTTTGCTTTCTTTCTGTGACCAAAATTGCCTGAAACATTTCTGGTACAGCTACTAGGATAGCATTTTTTATAGGTGCAGGAGTAAGAGCTTTGCAATCTCACATCACAGGCTTTAGCTGCAGCTATTTCAGTGAATTTTCTCGTGTGCTCAGACTAGAACTCCAGGAGCTGGGAATCACTCAGCAGTGGGAGGTAATGCAGAGAGCAAGGAACTATCACGAAGTGCTTGTTAGAAACCTATCTTGAAGACAAGACCCTTGTTCAGATTTCAAAGATATCTCCCTTTTTATTTTCCCTCCTGCCTTTTAATATGGATGAAGGAGAGTGAAGTGAAGCTAAAAGAATGCCAGAAGTCTCTACAACAAAATTATCAGGTTTAGTTCTATTCTCTCCTATTTCTCCCCATCCTATGCAGCAGACTTCCTGAGTTTGCTCCTGAGGAGGAGGAAGAGCAGTGATCACACCTGTTTATGGGCCACATCCAAGTAAATCTCTATGGGCTAAGCTGAAGAAAGACTAGCCCACAGAAATCAAGACTCCAGCACAAACCTTGCTGACTTTGCTGACAGATTCTTTAAAATTGGATTGAAGCCAGACTTCAAAGAGGAAAGTGAGTTCAAAAATAGAGGAGGTTTTTTTTTTTTTTACCTTTCAGAACAGAGTTTAAAATTTTACCTGATCTGAAGCAGTGGGGTTTTTTATGACACCAGTTTCACTTTGAAGTCCAGATTCTAGACAAGGCACATCAATTTCAAAGTGTCTATAAGCATACACAGAACTGACTGGGCTCAAAATACCAGGATGTAGGTATGGTGAATGATACACATACCTACATGATTTATTAGTTTGTTTTTCTTAACATAGGAGACAAACTTGTAATTTTGAAGGCCACTATCAATTCTGATGCTGATAATTTTGAAAGAATTATCAGCATCAGGTTTAGAATAATCAGAGAAAGCTTAGGACATAAAAAAAGAGACCAACATTATTTTCATCTTCCCTAAATATTATAGTCATTCTTCATCTGTGAATATATTTATTTCGTAAAAGTTTTAAATTAGTTAGTTTAGAAAACACAAAAGTATATTTATATTCACTTGTTTAAGATTTTTGCCTGAGTTGTTCTAATGGATTCATGAAAGAATTTCCTCTCTAATAACAAATCTTTAAAGTCTGGAGGGAGGAAACAATAAACTTAACTGAGTTTCACTCATAAGGAGGTGAAATAATGATTCAATGATAATGATGAAAAGCTATCATGCTGTCAATTGCGTACTTTTTTATGTGACTAATTGTATCAGCATATGAAAAAAAGTGGAACAGAAAAATTCTGATTTTCGTTTTAGGTATCAGTACATGTTGGTCAAAGCCTAGAAGATGAAAACACAATGTCTGTTTTTCAATTATATATATATTTATATATACACACGTACTTATCTTTGCATAGAGAATACTTCATTGGAGACACAACAGCACTGGTTTTAAGCAGCTTTGACTAAGCAGGTAAAATAGTTAAGGAAAGGACTATATATGAGGAATTGTATAACATTTCATATATATGACTGAGATTTTTTTTAAATTTACACCATTTGCCTGACTCTCAAGTTCCAGAGCCTCACACTAATTGTGTAAGGGCACTGGGAAGGTGAAGGAAGCCAGGAGGGAATTCTCCTGCTACCCCAATATGGCACTTCTTTCCATTCCCTCTTCGTCTTTTAGGTCCTGTCCTTCTGCCTGGTGTCATAATACTACACCATGGAGGACACTGGAGGGGCTTCTCTATCTAAACCAACTTAAATGACTTTTCAGGGAAGATTTTGATGTAAAATATAGTGTAAAATATTTTCATAAATTAAAACTTTATTTCATCTGGTGTATTCTCTTTGTTCATTAGTTTTGTAGTTCTAGTCAGAAAAATGAACAAGTTTATCTGGCATCATTTTGTTCTCTTTTTAAGATGAGACAGATTATTGTTCATGGCTTCATTTTCTCAATTCTGTTTGTAAATTTCTTTCCTTTCTCTTTCATATTTACACTTTGAAAAGAAGTTCTGGCCACTGCTTCCAAGTCAGGACATCCTTATGGTAAATCTGTGAAAATTTCTTTCCACAAATTGCATTCAGAGGGACCAGGATACATGAAGAAATCAGCATTCCAGATGACTAGTATTTCACCCTGCATTTGTCTCTCACAGAGAGCAAGAAACATTCTAAACCGGAGGTGGGCTTGAGCAATGAATTTCACCTCCAGATTTTCAGTTGCAGACTTTTCTTCAAGCCAGTCTGCAAGAGAAAATGGATTAGTTTCAGATTTTGTTAATGGTTCAGAATATTTTAACCTCAATATCAAATATGAACATGTCAAAAAAGCCCACAAAAAATCTCCCCAAAAACCCAACAAAAACAAACAAAACAAAATAATCAAACAAGAAAACCCTCCTAACACTAAAACATTTGGAGAAAAGAAAAATGTTACCACCATGTTTTGTCTGTATTATTTCTATACACCAAGAAAGTAGCAGAAAAATTAATGGGGTGTGATGTGTTTAAATTGGGTTTTCAACAAGACCTTGGACAAAGTCTCAAAATAATCCGTTAAGAAAACTCATTAGACAAAGTGGAGAAGCTCTGGTTGCCTGAGCACTGCCATTTAGAATAATTTCAGACTCTGTAGGGCATCGCATCTAGTTTTAGATATGACTCTCTGGAAAGTCAGTCACATCATCTGGGCCTGTGGAAGTATCCTAGATACAAAGTGTCACAACAGCAATTAGACAGTGATGTTTATTAGTGCCCTTGGTAGGGAAAATGGAATTGAAATTTTCAAAGTTCTGTAACGATATGGAACAAGAAAGCTCTGTTTAAAAGGCAGAGGTTTTGGTTATTTTTCTAATCCTCTAAATATCAGTTAGAGAGAGAATTTTTCTTTTCCCATTCACCACTATCATAGAAGAAACTCATACCTTGAGTGAATACTCAATTGTCTCTGTTGAAGGGGAACCTGCCTACCACACTTGTATATATCATAGTTCTGGAATTCCCCCTCAGTTCTCTACAGTATTTTGAGAAGCTAAGGAAATCGTTCCCACCTATTCAAAATGAATTGATTTCACCAGAAATGTGTCTGGGAACTGGTCTAGCATTTAAAGTTTAAGAAGTTGAAAAAGTTAGAAAGAAAGATTAGGAAAAAAAATCTTAAGGACACCCAAATAATTAACTTATTACCTAATTTAAAAAAGAGCTTGAAGTTGGTAGTCTCAGATAATTTCAACTCCCTTGGAAAATGCTTCCACTTTTTTTTGCCAGTAATGAAAATGTACATAGATAAAACTGAACATTCAATGGAACTTAGATATTTGTAAATCAAACTACATGTTAGCTTCTCTAGTGTTTCTGCAGTTTGATTATTTAAGGGGTCAAGATCACTATTTACTGTGGGCTTTTTCACTGTTTTCATTTCTACTGTTTTCATTTCTAAATGATATTAGTACATGCAGAGTAAGCACACATAAGAAAAAATCTCCTACAGGAAAAATTATTTCCTCACTATGAAAACAGTATAATCATAATCACTTCTTCAAAAATGATCACACATTTCAGAGTTTTGAGTTTTGCTGAAAAATTAATTTTGTGACTTGAGAAAAGTTTTACACATGGTCTCATTAAAACAATTCCACTCCCCTTGTAAATGTTCACTTCCACATTTCATGATCACACTGAAAGGTCTATGTTCACAGAGAGAACTGTGGGGCCTGTTACGCTGGTTGAGATGCATTCACTACGCAGGTCCCGAATGCTTATGAGAAATTTTCTCATGTATAAGATGCAGCCACACATCTGTAGAGGAACACTCTTGGTCCGGGCAGCTCTGCTGGCAAGTTGCAGAGATGCAGATTGAACTCTGGGTGGGAGCCGGAGACAAGAGGCTGTGAACTGCCAACTTTTGGGATAAGAAAGGTCACCAAGGTGGGTGACATCAGTCAGGGGAATGGACACTGACAGACACAGCAGGAGCCCAGAATCGCCGACCTTTTGGATAACAAAGGAGATGAGATGGGTGACGTCAATCAGGTGGAGGGAAAAGGAGAGGGGACAGGAGCTGAAGATTCGTGAGGAATAGGGAACCTTTCCTGTGAGTGGACTTTGATGATATAAAACCCCAGGGGTTCTTTGGTTGACGTGCACCTTGGGGGCACCAGCTCGGGCTGTTCCTGTGTTACTGTGCAGTGAGCAAATGGCTTTATGGAACGAGATAGCTGAGACTCTGCCATGGGAAACCTGGGGTCGAACTAGTGAGGAAACCTGGTGTGACTGTGTGAATGTGGTGTTGTGGGGAGCCAAAGGGGACCCTTTGGTCACTGGAGCTGCCCTCTGCAAAGAGGCTTCGGTCCCATCAGTGGCAGTCTCTGGTCTTGCAATGTGACTGCCAGGGAGCCTCGTGAATGCTCAGACTGGGAAGTTTCCTTAACTCATCAGTCATACAAGCAGAGGAGCTTTCTGATGAACCAACATTTGTGAATTAAAAGTAAGAAAATTATACCATTTTGTCTAAAATGTGGGTTTTGGACTAGGTGGCTGTATTCCGTGAGATAAATGAGCAGAAATAAGCAGAAAGTGTCTGTAAACTTATTTCTACTTGAAAATATAAAATAAAAGTCCAGTTTATGCCTTTTGATTCTTGCCACCATGCTGCTAATTGTCCTGCTGGCCAGATAAATACTGTTTAGGAGGAAAGCTTTCCCTTTTTCCTTCTAGCACTGCTCACTGAACACGCAATCAGTCACCTCATTCCTTCTCTATCTGCAGTATCTACCTCACTGTCTGTTTCATTTTTATGGTTTGAGATTTTTTTTTTTGGACTTTGTACTCTTTGAACATTTCCTCTCCCCCTTTCATTGTACATATTCATTCTCCAAGTTATCTCTTATATCAGTATTTTTGAACTCACTCTTCTTCCCTGATTAAGAGTACCTTAATAGGACTGTTTCCAGAAGTGAGTCTGAACCTCACTCTTCATGTGTGAAAAATCTTGTCATTCCTCTGTCTGTGTGCAGACATCTGCACCTCATTCCCCTTCAACCTTCTTCAGGCATCCCTTTCTCCCCCTTTCTGTTCAAAACTTTCTGATACTGGGTGTATTAACTGTAGTCCTAACAGTTACCCTTACTCTAAACACAGAAACATCCAGTGCATTCCTTAGAGTTTTTTGTTTGGAGACCTGCATTCTCTTGCCCATATCATATACAAACCACTGCCTACAAGCACGTTTGTGCTTCTAGTCCTAATTTAAAATACTCATTTTTTAAACATATTTGTGACTTGCAATTTAACCAGTCTCTCTCTAACAACAGCATCAGTACGATAGGCTCTGACCACAAGTAAGGTTGATAAAATATTCTAATTACTTATCAGCCATAAATTTGGTTTTATAAGAAGAGATTTCCCCTCTCTAGAACACTGTAATTTTTGTCCAGAATAAACATATACTACCTTCAGTTACAATTTTTTTTTTTCAGATGAACACAGGTATCATAAAGATAAGCTGTTGCCTTTTGATGTCTGTTTGGAGTACTCATGTTTTCTATCTTAATACTATCTAATGGATACCTGTCAAAATTTCCAGTGCTAAGTTCCCCTGTACTGGAAGAAAATCACTTATTAAAAAAAAAAAAAAAGGAAAGAAAACTATAAATAAGAGGCTATATTGTAGGTTGATGCCTGCAATAGTCTCTGGAGACAAGAGAAACGTGAGGTAACACTATTGTGATGTCTATAAAATATGAGACAACACAGGGGTATTTTGTGGAAAGATCACTAAAACATTTTTTGAGAGGAAATATTTTCATCAAGAAGCCCAATGTTTGTAAGAGATGAAAAGTAAAACTTTCTGGCTAGGTCTTCCTATGATAATTTTTCAAGTTAAAAATGCACTTAACTCTGTCTGTGCCTGTAGGGAACAATTGCCTGTGAAAAAAATAACAACAACTAAAACAAAGTTTAAGAATTTATTTCATGAATGTCACTACAAAGAAAGGTGAAAAACAATAAAGAATGCTGGTCATTTCGCAGAATCTTAGATTAGCTGAAGTTTGAAGCGACCTCAAAAGGTTATCTGGTTCAACCTTTCATGGGAAAGGGAGCCAGATGAGATTATGTAGCACCTTGTCCAATTGCATCTTGAAAACATCCAGCAATGAGCACCCTACCATCTCCCTGGGGAGGTTGTTCCAGCAAATTATTGTATTCACTGTAAAAAATTTATTTCTTACATAACCTCTCCCAGTGCAACTTGCAGTGCTTCTCGCTTGCCTTCTCCAGTTCCTCCTTCTGACAAGAGTCTCAGTCCTCTGTGTAGCCACCCTTTAAGCACTGGAATACTGTGATGATGTTCCTCCTGAGCCTTCTCTTCTCCAGGGAGAAAAAAACTGACTCCCTCAGCCTTTCCTAGGGACCCTCCTTTGGACTGTTTCCAGTCTATCCAGATTCTTCTTGAAGAGTGGCAACCAGAACTGGATACAGTATTCCAGGTGCATCCTGACAAGCATGGAGCAGACTCATTCTAAGGCAATGAAAATAGTTTCTGTAAATGATAACTCTGCATTTATCACAGAACAGTAGGATGATATTGTACAGGGAAAAGAAATGAGTATAAAAGAATCTGAAAGACCTAGAATAAACAGAATAAAATTTCTGCATTTTATCTTAGGTTTTCTTACCTCCTCCTATTCATGGCTTTTTCCATGATGCATCACTGTCCTTATATCCACAAAAATATTATACCTTTTCTACGTGGCTATTTTATAAATTTATATGAACCTTCATGTTTCATTCTCTGAATCCAAATATATTTTGTGACTTTTGCTTCATAAATAAATACAATAATAAAAGTAGCAGTGAATATCTGTAAAGAACAGAATTAATAATTTGTCCTTGCCAAGATATATAAGTGTAAGTGTTGAGATGAATATGTGGAAGGCAAATTAAGAAAATGTTTAGGTGTTGCCAGTAGTTTATTAGTACACAAACCCAATAATAAAAAAAAAAGAAACAAAAAAATGTCCCCAGAAAAGTAGCAGGCACATAATGGTATCCTCGAGAAGATACATTACAAAAGCTAGAACAGCAGGGGTATTAAAGCACAGTGGTTTAGATAATGAAGTCAAATAAATTGTCTTCATCTTTGTGCCTTCATTGTCACCAAAGTATACTGTGATAAATAGACTTGTCTGATGGAAGTCATAAACATTCATATTTAATAAACAGTTATTAACACTTTTATAATATTGCTCTTTTATGTTCATTACATGCTCATTGCATTACAGCAAGTTTATTTTCTATTTCATTTCTCCACTGTCATTGTGTATTGCAAACCTGTGCAAGACAGGTCTATTTTTTATGTTGTACTGTACAGTATGTGAGTAATGTTCAGATCTTAATGGAAGTGTCACATCATTTTCAGATCAAATTATCTAGTTTTAACAGCTGAGGGGAATCAAATTAATCAGTAAAATTAGAATACAAACCAATACAAATGTTGTGGTTCCCAAGATGTTGACTGAAATACTTGGAGGTCACATTTGCCAGTTTTCACACTAAAAGACTTAGTGGGGTGCTCTATTATTTATCATTAGTAGTCCTATATTAGGAGCATGATTAAGGGTTTAAATTGTTACAAAAGTACACGGCTCAAGTAAATTTAATTGCACAAATGATAACACAGATTTTCTTTTTTTTTTCCCCTTTGTTTCTTAGATACTGAGATACAGGAACAGAACATAGAAGCTCAGAATATTTACTCTGATTTATAGGTAATTTTTGCCTTTGAAACAAGGAAAATCTTTGTTTCAGAAAATCAAGGCTAGAATCTCTTAGAAGACATCTTCACAACATTTTGGAAGAATCTGGACAACCATCAAGACCTATTTTTTTATATATCTCTTATCTAATTTTCCTTCTGTGTGACTAAGTTATAGGAATGTGTCTTGTTTTTCTAGAATACTTCATAAGCATAAGCTGCCAGAAATAGGACATTGAGTCCAAATGTGTGAGACTCCTAGAATATATTTTAGTCTTTACCCTCTTCTTTGTGCACTCCCAATGCACCCAAAAGCTGCTCATTAGCTCAAAACCATCTGCTTTCAGTCCGCCATTGGGTTTACAATTACTAAATCAGGAACACAGAAATAAAGACAAGAAGATATTGTGGTGGGTTGATGCTGACTTCATGCCAAGTGCCCACTAAAGCTCCATTACTCCTCTCCTCAGCAGGGCAAGAGACAAAAAATATGGCTAAATGCTCATGGATCAAAGTACGGACGTGGAGGTGTGCCTCAGTGTTTACCCTCTTGAGCAAAACTGAGTCTACCTGGGAAAAAAATAATAGGATCTACTGCAAATCAAATCAGAACAGAATAAAGAGAAGTAAATTACAGTATAAAAGCACTTTTCCTCCACCTCTCCATACTTCCAGGCTTAACTTTAGTCCAGATTCTCTACCTCCTCCCTCACAGAGGGACAGGGGGACAGAAATGGGGGTTGTGATCAGTTGATCACACATTTTCTCTGCTGCTCCTTTGTCCTCAGGAGAGGACTCACCACACTCTTCCTCTGCTCCAGGGTGGGAGCTCCTTTCCATGGAAGACAGTCTTCCACGAACTTCTCCAAAGCAATCTTTCTTTCATGAACTGCATCAATCTGGGCCACTTCCACAGGCTGCAGTCCTTCAGGAACAGGTTGCTCCAGTGTGAGTCCCCCAATTGCCACAGGTCCTGGCAGGAGCCATGTCCAGCATGGGTTTCCCACAGGGTCATAACTTCCATCAGGCATGTCCACCTGCTCTGGCATCAGGCCCTCCAGGGACTGCATGTGGATGGCTGTTCCACAGTGGACCTCCATGGGCTGCAGGGAGGACAGCCTGCCCTGACCATGCTCTCCACCACAGGCTGCAGGGGGATCTCTCTGTCACCTGGAGACCTCCTCTCCCTCCTTTCGCACTGATCTGAGTGTCTGCAGGGCTGTTCCTCTCACATACATCATTCTGTCCTCTGTCCTCTAGCATCAATTTGCTCCTGCACAATAACTTTTTCCTTCTTAATTTAGCTATCACAGAGGTGCTGGCACTGTCAGTGATGGGCTCAGATTTGACAGGAGGATGGTCCATCTTGGAGCCAGCTGGAGGTGGGTCTGTTGGACAAGGGGGAAGCTTCTGGCAGTTTCTCACAGAAGTTGCCCCTGTAGCCTAGCCCCTCTGTTTTCGCAACCTTGTCACACAAATCCAGCACAGACATGACAACTTGGTAAAGTTTCTTAAAGACTATGAGACTTTAAGGGGTGAGCCAGGAATGACATAATCTTTCACTGTAAGCATAGTAATAACCTATGATATCAACGGTAGTTGTGACATCAATGGCGCGTTATATACACCAACACACATAAATCTACACAAGTACACACACATTTTATATACACTTATTTGTACTTATATTCAAATTTATATTAGTATATTTTTAGATCCTAGTTTTAAATGCTGTACTTCTTTTATTCAGGCTTCCATAAGAAATCCTAATATTGAAAACAAAGTCACACAGGCTCCTCTGATGTTATCTTTGATGCTACTTGTTCTACAAGAAAAACTTTACAGAGTTTAAACTGTGGCATGGTCAATTTGCATAATTTATTGATCCTAAAGCAGTTAGACATCTGCTGTTTATTTTCTTTGCTTTACTACTGGCCATGCAGGTGAAGAAGATTCTGTGTAATTTTGATGGAACAAGGAGGATTCTCAAGTATGTTTATGAAAGACTATAGATCTCTTTTTTTCTCAGTAGAAAAAAAAAAAGTTAAGTACAATAATTTTACAAATGGAGAAAAAAACCATGATTCTACTATTCATGCCAGCATAAAACTGGGGAAAAAACAATTTCCTAAATCTGATGAAAATAACCATCCATATTAGATAAGAATAGAAACACATCTTCAATGTTTGCATATAAAAAAAAAAGAAAATAAGTGTTTAGTATATTAAAATCAAATTTCAGCAGTGTCAGAATGCTCACTAATCAATTTCAAATTAATTTTATTAATTGAAACTAATTCCAGTGATACTTTAATGTTGAACAGCACATGCTCAGGACATAATATCTTATGCAAGATTTTCCCATGAGTATAAAACACTCTTTTTAAAGTAGTTAAAAGATTAATACTCATTAAGCATTAGTGGATTTTCAAGCTTCATCTTTTATAATAATTTTTTTAGTTAGTTGAGTGTCAAGACCCCTGAATATTAAGCTGTCTTTCAAAAAATGATACTGTTCTTCAAAAAAGATTATTTTTGACACTTCCATCCTCCTCCAGAGAAGTAAGTCAGCATGCAATCATACTAATTCACTTTTTTTCAGAGACGACAAGTCTTTGAAAATCTATATAACAGTGGCATGCTTTTTATTATTGATACTATAAGAGATGTAAAGTTTATTGTCTGAGAAAGACATTTGCAATCTAGCATTGCCATATAAGTGGTGTGCTGTGATAATTATTTCATATGCAAAATAAACTTCTCTTGATTTACTGCACTTACTTTCTGCACTTTTCCACCTGTAGCATCTTGTTATAAATCTCAACTGAAATTTCTAATAGATTTTCAAATTATTATTTTGTGCAGGATCTAATAAAAATTATTCTTCACGGAGATCTGGATCAACGAGCATTTTTTGTCAACCGACATAGTTTGCTGTATATGACAATGACAGTTGCATTCTGCCCAAGTACAAAAGTTTTTAACCCATACGTCGGAGTACCAAGGAGTAATTTTTACATCACAAGGTTTCTAGCCTTTGACTGGCACCTCCTAGGTTTGGAGAATGACCACTTCCATTTCTGATTTGTTCTCAATGTGTTTTCTATCCAGAATTGTTTGACCATGGAGAAAATAAAACACTTCAAAAAGTCATCCTTTCCCCCAAGGTGCGTATAGTGTGAGCAGGAAGTCTTCAGCCCTGATTCTTTCGCTATACAAATGCACTCACATTGGACTGCATTGCTCACTCGTGGATGCAGACCATATCACACAGGTTCCCCTGCAGATGAATGAGAGAAGAAGGAAACTCTAAGATTAACTCGGAACTTCTTATGGCTTAATCAGTCTTTAATTTTGTTGTAAGTACCTTTTTGAAATATATGAAGTTAAACTAGGGCGTATCTAGGAATTAACAATCTTTTAAATGTATTTAGCATGTAGAAAATAGAACAAATGCATTTCGTCAAACAGTAAATGACATTTTTAGCATAGAATACCTTGAACAATTCCTCAGAAAAATCTTAATAATAGAATCAGAGCAATTGTATGTTGCTATGAAAACACATGTATTGTTAGGTTCATCATCTTTCTAACATCTAGTACATATATAAATATGAACACCATCTCAGACTTTTTCTATTACTTGCTCAAAAATTTTGTCATGCTAACAAGCTCATTGATCATGTCACTTTCTAAACACTAGAACAGCACTAATAATTTTTCTAGAATTTATCTCATATTCAAATATTAAAATTAATATCTTACGATCCCCCCTTCTCTCTTCTGAATTGAGGATAAGGTGAAATTTATTTGATGTTTTCTGTCTTTGATATTGTTTATCAAAGATGTTATTTAACTATTCCCTTAAACCTGAAATATTTCATTAGTTCCATGTGAGTTATCTATCCATACCTATACCTATAAATTATATCTTTATCTGTATCTATATTTGTAATATCTATATCTACATCTCTAACTTTTTTATCCTATGCAAAGTAAGAACTCTGAACATTTCTTCATTTTTTGAATAGTTGTTAACAGATTGCCTCTTCTGACTAGGAATGGGTTTACAGATTTATCCACATTTTATCTCTGGAACATTTATTCTAAATGTGTTACAACATATTAATAAATAACAGTTCTCTTCATAGCTTATTCTATTAGTCACAGACTTGACATTTTAGAATAATTCAGACTGATATTTTCAGTCTTGTTGTTTAGGTTGAGAACATAACACTAACTTTTCAGGTTTTTGAGTTTTCATCTGTAAGCACTATAAACTGTTGTTTATTAATGATTGCAAAACATATTGTGTAACCAATACAGCTGTCTTTAAATACAGTTATTATATCAAGTGCCAACAATATAGCAGGTACTAAAGCTATGTTCTCAGCAATTTTATTTTGTTTATAGCTTCAGAAAGTACTTGTAATACATAGCATCAAATATCAAATTCAGCAGTATGGACTTCCAGTTGACACCGAAGAACCTCACACAAGGCTTAGGCCATCTGGGAACTGGCAGTATGCTGGTTTTCCACAGGCAGTAGAAAATAAAAAATAAACCAATGAAACCATAGAGAAAGCACCAGCAACTGAAAGCAAAGACACAAATACATTTATACACGTATATCACATTTTCATATGGGCATACTTGTGCATTGTGTACACATATTATATGAAGCTCTTTGTAGTTAAATAGACAAAATATAGTTAAGTAGTTTGATAATTCTATGCTATGTTGTTCGATGAACCACTACTTATTTTAGTCTGAGTGGATGGGTATCTTGGTATATGAAGTGTCCTGGTTTTGGACTAAATTTTCTTCTTCCAAAATCAACTGGCTTGTAAAATGATCATCACATCTGAGCACATGCTGTAATTTCCACATTCTTCATTTTTGCCATAACTTTTAGCAGTCAATGTTTATTTTAAGCTTCATACCCTGGCATTATTAATCTGAACTTTAAAGAAAGTATAGCTTGTGTCTGTGGGTATTTCCAGTAATTTGAAATTAATTTACCAAAGGAGCAAATAGCTCAATAATAGTACACAGGTGAAGAATTTATCTGGCAAAGGCTGTGCCTACAGTATCTGGTGTATACAAATCCCTTCATATATTTCACCAGTGTGTTCATGTCTCAGGTGTCTCTAACGTCTCAAATTTCAGGTCTTCTCTTACTTGAGATATGCTGTATAACTCTCCTTGTCAGTCACCAGTTACCGAAAGATTCTTTCTCTGTTGTACATCATGGTTCTCAAGACAGCCCTTACAACTGGAACTTGTATTCCTTTATACTTAGATAATATAAATAATAATTTGGAGGGGTTTTTGACACTTATCAAGGTCTCTTTACACACTAATTCTTGGCTGGGGGTATTTTTGAGGTAAAAGTAACTGCTTGTTTGGAATTTTTCTAAACATTATTAGGCAGACCAAAAAAAAAAAAAAAAAAGAGAATCCAAAATTGACAAGGCAGCTACATTATTTCTTTATGTTAAAAAAAAAAATAAAAAAAGAACAGAAAAGGAAAGCATTTTCTTGATCTATTTATACTGTAGTTAATTAAAACTGAAAAGTTCACTTCCTGCAGTGAGTGACTTGCAGAACTTACTTTCCTTCCAGATATTTTTTTTTGCTACTATATATTACATTTAAAGCTAATATTATTTTTTTTCCAGGATAATTCATCTTCTGTCCTTAAACTTGTTTACATCTCCCCCTCCACATCCCTCCTCTCATTCCACCACTTATTTAACATTAATAAACTAATTAAATTAATTTGTTTTCAAAATATAAGTTGATAACTTCATTTCTTTGGAGATGTACATATCGCTTTTTGAAACCATCTGTACTTGCCTGGTCAATTAACTCCATGACTAAAGGAAAAATTAGATAGGCAGTTTATAATTTTCAGAATGAACTGTTCCTGTCTAGTGAAGCATAGAATAATTTTGGTTGGGAACGACCTTTACGAATGATGTAATTCAATCACTTGCTCAAAGCAGAACTAGTCTCATAGTTAGGTCATGTTGCTCAAGGCCTTGCCAAAGCATGTTTTAAAAATCCCTAAGTTCCGAGACCGGACAGCCTCTCTGGGCAGCTTGTTCCCAAGCTTAGTTACTCTCCCTGAGAAATATTTCTTCTCTCATATTTAGCTGGAAATGCCCATACTGCAACTTCTGATTGTTGTGTCTAGTCCTTTCACCATGCACCTTTGGGAAGAATCTTTCTCTGTCTGTGAAGAAGGCTGAAGATAGAAATTAAAATTTCCGCTTTGCTTTCTAATCTCTATGCTAAGCAAACCAAATTCTTCCAGCCTTGAGCATCAGTTGCTGCAGCCAATTACCCAGCCTGGTCAGTCTCCTTGGGATGGACTCATTCCACTTTCCTAGTGTTGTTCATGCATGGAGGACATTTCTCCAGATGCAGTTCTGCCCATGGCAAATATAGCAGCAGCAGCATCACCGCCACCGCTTCACCTTTCCTTTAGGAATACTATGCCTGTCCTAACCTGGAATTTAACTGCATTGAAAACTAAATGATCATCAGATTTTTATCATAATAAGTCCCTCCTTCCACTAATATTAATGGAAAAAAAAAAGCAATAAAACTTGCAGTTGTGAAATTTTAAAAATTGTGGGTATAGACTACTCCATCTCTTTTGTCTTTCTTCCTCTTCTCCCTAAAAGCAAATAAGCCAAGTAATCTGACATATAAACTGCCACACATAATGAGGGTAATTACCATGAGTCACGTAGTTCAGGTTGAATATCATATTTAGTTTGAGAGAAAAAGGTTTAATCTCTTATTATTCACCAAGGATAATAAATTATTTAAACCTGAAAATAAGGCAACAACCATTCAAGGAAGAGAGGAGGACCTGGAACATTTTTGTGTCTCAAAGACTTTACATGTTATTGGGAAGTGTGTGCCAAACTTTTGGCAGAGATAAAAGCTCAAAGATAGAGATGGCAGGAAACCAAAATAAGAGGTTACATGTGGTAAAACAAAGAAGCAAGGCTTTTGAGAAATGGTTTTAAGAAAAGAGCGTGGAAATGAAGGTAGGAATACAGATTAACTTGGATAAAATATGGACACATATGGTCAGGATGGACAAAAACTGAAAGACAAATAATCAAAGCTAATGGCAACTTCTAGCAAGCCTTACTTGCCACCATGGGGGTTTTTTTCCTGTGACTTTATATTTGCAAAATCTTGCAGGTCTCAAGACAATGCATCTGAAGGACAAAAATATCTCAACCAGCGTCCTAAAGTAAAACAACGGTTTTATTGTGAGAACTCTGCAAGATGAGCTTGTCCTCAAATTACCTTTTTCCATATGCATGAAGATTGCAATATGTTTCTGAATCCTGAAGATTAAGGTTATTGTGCAGTTACTCAGGACATAATATTTGCTGATAGGGATAAAAGAAAAAAAAATCAAACACTAATGGATTAGGATTTTGGCATAGGGCAATGATCATTAACGGAATCAAATCTCCAAGATAAGTGGTCATTCACTAGCTGGTAGCAGCTGGAGTCACTGGTGTAAGAGTCATTGCAATGGTATTTTCAGGTGAGCTGGGAAAGTCTTCAAAGCCACAGTTTTACTCAGTTCCCAGATGACCATCTCAACATAAACAACATTTAATGCTATTGTTCTGATGGTTTTATATCTTTTTAGGTATCAAACATCTCTCTAATATCTTACTGACATTCTAAGTGGCCTTTGCTACACTTTCCACTGACCACTTGCAAAAGTGGCCACTTATATCTGTGCACAATTTGGTCAACTCTGCAACAGGAATCAGGTATCCTCTTGGATGCTTTGCTCAGGACGTTCATCCACAACCATAAACATAAAGATGGGCAACAGGGAGCTAACGGAACTGTCTAAAATTCCCAACCAGGAGCTTCCTGTAATAGCCAAATATTTAATAATGAAGATTTAGTGAAAGATTTGTATCTCGAGATAGTTGCACCTGCTGTTTAAATGACTGGCTGGGGAGTTGCTGGACCATATAGAGAATTATTACCTGAAGTGTATGGCATGTGCACATAGTTGCAGCCCTGATACTATGCTACTTTGCAATTTGAACTAAAGAATGAACCTGGGTTTTGTCCTTATTACTTAGTTATCATTTAAGTCCTGTGACTTCTTCCATAAGCTCAAGTGGCGTCAGTATATGTTTAGGTTAAATGGAAGCATTGGGTGGGTTTTGGTTGGTTGGTTTGTAATCATATTAGTAATATTCTCTTTGGTCAGATATAGTTAGTTTTTTCTGGTTTTTTTAAGAATTATTTATCTGTGAAGTGCCATTTCCATAAACCACTGTGATTGCACTTCAGATCCAAAATTATTTGGGATATGAGTTGTTTGTTTCCTCATAAATCTGAGATTTTTATGAGGGAAATAATTCTGGTTAACTTTAGGTATAATGTACAACACAAGACCTAATATGCATTTATAAATAGGCAAAAATGTGCTGTTTATATTTGCATAATACCCTACCCTGGCAGGTATACAGGCTACTAATCTTATGCAGCTTCTGAAAAGAAGCTACAGAACTCCTTTTTACCTAAGTACCTAAAATCTGAAGTCTATGGGAAATTAGTGCATTTCTTGCATGAAATTTACTTTAAAATGTAATTTCACAAACATTCTTCTTAATATTTTTTGTACTATGCCCTGTCCTTGAAGTAATGATTAGATCTAGTTGAAAAAAAATCTGCTTAAATCATTCTTGGATCCTGGAAAGATTTAGTTACAATATAGCATTTTTATTAAAAATACCTATTTTCCCTAGGATAATCCCAGTTTATATAGAAAAAACAAATTTATATTAGGTAAAATACTGTTATTTGGAAAAACATAATTGGAATTGGAGATCATACACCAGTCTCTTCCATAGATTAGGATCCTCAACTAAACTGGTTATCTTGCACAGCTAGCCAAATATTTCATGATACATTATTTTCATCACAAAGTGATGATATTGTGATATTGATTCAGAGATGCAGTTCAAACTATATGAGAAAGGCTGTTTGAGGAATACAAACTAAAATTTATAGGACATAATTTCTGAATTCAACTATGAAGTCTTTTTTTGTTTTGTTTTCTGGTTGGTTTTGTTTTTTTTTTTTTTCCCCACTCTTGACATGTTCCAAAATCTTCCTTAAGGAAACACTCAAGTCTTCAGATAGAAGCAACCCCTGATGTACAACACAAGTTCACCTAAGCACTCAATTACATTTTGAAGAATCACACCTTCTAAAAAATAAATTCCATTTTATGATAATTTTATTATCCTCAGACTGCTACTAATGTATTCATGATCATAGCTCTTTAAAAATTATTTTATGACCAGCTTACTCATCAGCTTCTAACACACTCTTGCTCAAAAAGAACAGAATTTTTAAAATATATACCTAAGACAAATGAGGACTTCAATCCTAAGCTCTATTTGCAGCAAATGTGTAGGTTTCTGTTCCAAAAATAAATTTGAAAGTAAGAGTTGTTAAATATCTTATTAAAATGATGACATTTTGGAAGATTTAGATTTTTTTCTTTTTTTTGAGAAAGAAATGCAATTGCATACCACTTAAAGGTGTCAGTCTAAAGAAGTAAAAAAGTGAAAAAACTTTTGCATGCCAATAATCATACAAGCATAGAATAGTTTGAGTTGGAAAGGGACCTTGAATATCATCTAATTCCAATCTCCCTGCCATGGGCAGATGTTGGAATCTAAGGCACAAAAAACCTTCAAGGCCTTGGGTCTGCTTACCCTAAGCTTGAGATGTTTGCTACATTTGATCTGAGACCATGGGAGAAACTTCCAGATATCACAATCTATAGCAAAGATTCTATCTTGTAGTTTAAGAAAAAGTGTGTTAAGTTAGATATTAAAAGGTCTATAGTGTGAAGCCTTAATACAAAAGTATAAAAGTTACTATGAAATAAAGTAAAAAGCA
>WEKY01015736.1:269-14119 GCA_013390045.1 Picathartes gymnocephalus
CAATGTTATTTAAACATTGATATAATGGTGTATGCTCTGCTTTTAAAAACAGAACAATAACATGACTGTGGTCTGCTGTGCTGACTGGCTTAGCCACAAGTTGTTCCAATATCTCACTAAAACACCATAAACTTGTAATACCCAAAACATGTATGTAGATTATTAGCAGTTTAAACTAAGTGATATTTATTAATCTGTATCTAGCATTTGGCAGGTCCACCCACAATCCATTTTATCCCCAATAACTTCCCTGAAAAAAAAGTGGAGCACCTCCAAATTCACACTATTATCATGAATAGATTAAAAAAAAAAAAAAATTAAAGGCTTCCAGATCCATGCAGTTGGCCCTGAATGCATCATATATGCACAGAATGTTTTGCTAATTTGCAAATCTATTCATATTATTCAGTTTTATTGTGATATAAATGTCATTAAGCTCATTATCATATTTCTCATTGTTGTGTGCTAATTCATATTTCAGTTCTGTTCATATGTCCTCAGTAAACTGCATAAGATCAGATTTTCCTTTAATACAATGCAAAATACTATTTCTGGCTTAATAAAAGTGATGCACACATTTGAAAACAAAAGAAAAAAAGAAAAGAAAATAACAAAACAACATAAAATTCTCCACTCTCTCCTCACTGCAAATTAAAACAGCAGTTGTGAAAAAAGAAAAGAGAAAAATTTTACTAAGGGTAATGTTATACATATTTATGTAATAAATGTAGTCTGGCCTTTTTGCAGTACCCAAAATTGCCAGCTACTGGAAGGCTTTTAGGAAACTGCCCACCAAATTGTCAGAAACACTGGCCACCTTCCTACAGCTCACATCTGTGCTCAGTTTGTGCACAGTGAGAAAAATCTGAGACGTGGAGAATATTTGACTTGTGCCAATCTGGACCATTATTGCCGATGAGAAAGCCACTTCATCATAGGAAAGCAAAGAAACAGGTGACCGGCACTCTTGATAAGGAATGTTTTGCTAATAATAGATCACTTGAATATAGAGCTTTCTTCCCCATATTTAAGTCAGTTAAGTCACTTCACAATGTCTGACACAAACTTTTCCACCACAGCTACATGACAGAGAAAGTGCTGTCTCTAGTTTTGTATTGTCCAGAGGCCTGGACCCCAGTCTAAACCTGGAAAACACTGGCAAGTCTTGGTTTCACTATTAATGAGCACTTAATGACACCAGCAAACCACAACATGAGCTGGCAAAAGAAGCAGCCTTTCCTTTCCCTTAAGGAAGGGAAAAATACCACAGTAGTCTCTACTGGAGCCTGAGCTTCGCAATTTGTATATGTGTGAGATCTTCATGGCATAATATGATATTCAAAATGCATGTATTTGTGTTAGCTCACCAGACCTTTTTCTATAGCTACACAGCAGCTAAGAAACAGCTCAACTCATCCTCTGAGGTTGACATGATAGTCCTCATTTCCTCTGTGACACAGCTTGAACAACCACCACCACAGAGTTTTATCTCAAACCTCAATTCAAATCTGACTGTCTGCGCAGTGTGTGATTCCCTAATCATGAGCACATCTACAGTTAAATGCGATCCTATGATCTTGTCCAAGTGAAAACACTTGCTGATTTTTAGTAACTGCTGACTCGAAACCACGAAGTCATGTCATGGGTGCTACAAAGATGCAAATTTTCTATACATGATCCTAAGCCCTCCACAAAGCAAAGAGAGTCATGTGAAAATTTTTAAGGTATTAATATTTTACCTTAGGAAATTAACCATTGTTATCTCTACAAACATCATATTTATTCTAAAATGTTTTCCAAATCCAGCCCAATGCTCAAAGATATAATACAAATAACAATATTACAAAGCTACAGGTAGATCAACACTGCAAAGTGCAGGTTCCTGAATGTTTGCATGGCAATATGCTACCTGGTGTCTCCTTAGACGAAAATTGCCAACAATTGTCAATTATATTTAAGATATAAAGAATAATTTGCAAAAATCCCGATATAGAAGCCTTTACCTCCTACTTCCTAGAGAAATGCCATTCTGTACCACATGTAATCTCAAGTCTCCTCTCCCAGATCTCTTTAGCAAAGCTGAGAAAATTGGACTCTTACCCTTGGCTCTCCTCTGCCACCTGCAGAGATGGGCAAAACCAAAAAAAAAAGTATTTGTGACTTCCACTTGTGGCATAATCAACAAAGCTTCCTGTTAAGTGTAAGAAATCACCACTTTCTGAAACATGTTCTTCTTTTCCAAATTACTAATAATTTACAATTACTATTTCTGTTTAGTTGCTAGACACCACTATCAATGCCAGTGTTTAAATAACAGTACCAAACTTAAAGTTGATTGTAAGAATTAGGTTTTTTAATTTTTAGCTAAGTGGTTGAAATATATAAGGTGCGACTACATTAAACATACAAGCATGAAATCAAACCAACACAAGCCTATCTTGAGACCAGTCTACAAAACTGAAAACTTGAAAGATTGCTTTCAGTGATAATTCCTAGCCTTTAATCCATAAAACCAGAACAGGACTCATCCAGTTCTTGATACATATTCTTAAATTATATAAAAGTAACTAATGCCAAAGCCCTGAATTACAAATAAAATACTTTATTGAAAAATGTGGATATTGTTATTGCATCAAAAACAAATTAAGGGTAGCTCATTTCAATGGAAAGTAAGAGTATTTTCTAGTAACTTCCACTGAATAATAATTCAAATATGAATATGTTTGTAAACAAGGGCTTTCATTAAAAGCTTCTTAAAAATCCTAGTTAGATCTCTAAGTTTGAGTGTTCTCAAATCAACTTTGGCAGAGAACAAAGGGAATGTCTATAGTTTCCCTTAATTCAAACAGTATCTGTATATTCTCTTCCCCATTGCTTTAATGCTAGGTGTTTAATTTGGGATAGAATCCATATGTATGAGAACAGTCACAGTATCACTGAAAGATATGCAAGTTTTTCTGTGTGTCTTTAGTGAAGAAAATATAAGAATCATAGTTAGAATTTACAGTTTGAGGATTTTGTGCTCAACGTGAAGGCGAGGCCACAAATGTTTTCACAGGAATTTAAATATCACAAGGTAGGATTAATTTTCATAGCTTGTTTATTTTCCATAAGTTTAGCCTCTAGTTTTACTACTTTGATTTCTTTTTTTTTTTTTTTAATTCTTCCTCTCTGTAAAAGGAGAAACATCAACCAATGTTTCTGAAAGAGAAATGGGAATACCTACTTGTCTTTAGTGGGCTTGCAGTTAGGCATGGGATGGATGCATAGCAAGGTAGTGACAACAAACTTAATGCAGCACACCAAGAGATCAGACATGAAGAGTTGTCCACACATCTAAAGAAAGGGAAGAGAACAGACACAGTTATTTTTTCAGTTAAGCAAATACAGGTATTTTCCAACTTACATTTCTTGAAAAGAATTATCCTGTTCCCATAATAAAACTAATTATCTGTCAGAGAAATACGAATCAGCTCACATTTTCTGTGAGCCTCAAAAGGACTGCCATACTAAACTGGTTGAATGTCATTTTTTTTCCTCTCAGTGGCATACGTCTCTACAGATCCTCGTTCTCTTCCAGTGCTGAAGCACAAAAAATCAAAATTACTTCATTTCTGGCTCAGTAATTTTAGTCTGTACTTGGGGGAAGTTTGAGGCCCTTCACTTTGTCTGACTGGGGGAGGGAGCTTACCCTCTAAAGAAAAACTGCTGTCAAATAATAACCAGTATAAAACTTCACAAAAGCAGCTGGGTCAAAGAAAAAAATTTTCATTTCATGTCAATTATTATCATCTCCTTCTGCTAAGTCCAAGATCTTATAGGACACTCCAGACTCAAATATTTGGCACAGAAGGACAAAGAAAGAATTACATTTGACCTACCAGCATTTTCCAGACTCACTCCTGTCCTTACTTTTGAATCACTGTTCTCTTATATTACAGTATTCTCATCTAGTTTTCACAAAAACTACTGCACTAACTGCACCCGAAAGCTGATCAGCAAGGAATTTAAAAAGCCACAGAAAAGGAGACCAGTGCCAACATGTGTGATAGTTTTTAAAAGGGCAGGTTGCTATGTTAGGCAGAAAAGCAAATAAGTCTCAGTGGACTATTTGACACATATTAACCCTCGTGAATTGGACTACGCATATGCACACTTTAAGTTGCTATTGGTTGTTTTACTGGAGATTTGCATCTATAATATGGATACTTTATTACACATAACAGTTCATACCAAACCCAACTAAATAATTAGCAATGATATGATCAATAAATAAAAATAAAAATTTGAAGGGACTCCTGGCATGTGAAGAAACAATGTAAAAGAAGTAGGCTTTCTAGGCTGGCATAGCAGAAACAGCAGCGCTGGCTTCTCAACACAGGCAGCAAATGTGCTCTGGAGCTTTTTGTTCTTAGTGTGGGACAGGATCTGTCTTTGCATTCACTCACACTGTAGTCCTCTGCAATTTCTCCTTTAACTATCTGCCATGTCAGCTAAATTGTCTGATGCTGCATTTATACTAATGAGGAGAACAGCAGCACTTCATGGCTTAGGCTAGTAGGGAATTGAGTTATTTTGATCATAAATACTTTCAAGCAAACTGGGAAGCAAGTCATCCCCACTCTGAAATAAATAACATACAGCTTTCCCCTCACACATATTCGATTGACTAACTTAGAAGAAATTTAGATGTCTTTACCTTAAAGTCTACTTTATTAGTAATCACTACGCTCACTTTCTAAAAATGTCATCAGATCTCTTTTTTCCAGTTTAGCAAACCCCAGCTGAACTTCAAATTTCAGACGTTGCCTTGTCCATTCCTTTACAACAGCTTCCAAGGCATCAACCTGTCCAGTCTGTCACTCCTGAGTCTATCTCAGGTCTATACTGATAAACACTCTATTCATTTTTCCTGATCATCAGGTGTTTTATTTGGACCTACTACAAACCACTGGAAGGCTGACAAAAACCTCTTAATTTTCCTTTTTTTTTTTCATTTCCCTCTGTACACTAGAGCACTCAAAATTGGGATTGCAAAGATTTCTGACCAGTGAATCGAATTCTCTTCCTATGATAACCTGAAGGATTACTTGTAAAGCTTCATTTCATCCCCTTCTGATAGTGATAACTTGCTTCTTAACCTGGGTAAAATACCTAGATTCATAAAAATAGCATTCATATTGATTTTCTGCCTCCCACTCATTTCACATTTTGTTTCCAAACTCATGATGTGGACATATAATTTTTTCTTACCCTACATTAAAAATAATCACATATCAGTAAAACACAACAATGTCATCCTTCCAGTAGCTTCTTCTCTTTATTTCAATTCCTTCAAAGACAATGAAACCGTTCCTACTACACATCAAGTGGATTTTGTCTTCTCCACCTTTTTTGATATGTTCACAGCTGTGTAGAATTCTTATACCCAGGAAAACACTCTGTAATCAACATGCTGGGATCAAAAATAAGTATTAAGAATTTAAATTAAGATGTATGACATGGGTATTGTTCCCATGATGTGTAGTTTTATTCCTACCTCTTAAATGGCGTCACTCCAGTCACTACTCCCCATCCACATTAAGGTTACTGACAGAATCTTAGTTTCAAAAGGTTATGACTTCAGGGGGAAAAGACTACTACTGACTACCTAAATTCTTTCCAATTTGTACTGTTTATGTCAACCAAGAAACTGTGTTTCTCTAGCACAGAAAAGTATTAATTCCAGGAAAGAGTACAGATCATACAGACAAGCCTCAAACTAGCACAAATTCATACTTAACAAAACCTGCCCCCCATCCAGACTTCCTCACAGTAATGTCCAGAGCAAGGCCCAGAAAAAATTTTCAAATGCAAATATTCTCCAACATGAAATCTAAAAAAGAAAAAAAAAAATCCATTTGCAGAACACACTTTTACATCACTCATCTAAATACCTTGGAGAAAGGCCTAATATTGTTTTCAGTGGCTCTCTTCTGGTTTTCAGACAGCAGTCATTAACTGCTTGCATAAGTTTAGGAAGAAGAAATATAGTGTAAATGTATATGTTTAGGAGTAACTATCTTTTTGTACAGAAAGCAGTGAACAGATTTTTTTTGTTTGGTTGGTTGGTTTTTTTTGTTTTAGGTTGTTAGGTAAATCAAGAAAATTAGGCAGTTTCCATTAGGACACATTATAAAAAAAGGTTCAGCTGGAAGAGATTAGGGGGAAGCCATTATTGCCATTGTGTATTAACAAATGTTGTATCTATTTTGGAAGTACTGTGTATCTTCACAGAGTCCAAAACTAAGACACTGAGAAAACCAGTGGGTAAACAGAGTTTCAGTGATGGTGCCAGAAATCCGAGAACAGGCATTTGGTAAATTATTGCCCTTAGCAAAGCTCACTTTAAAAATATGAACCTTGAATAATTAGGGTACAAACAGAAGGTTAAGAATCTCCACACACTTTCTCTGTGTTTCTCTACACCCTCCTTATAATAAGTTTAAGACAATGTACACAAGTACTACCTCAAAGTGAAGCTACTGAATGAAGATTCTGGAGACCTTCAGTCAATTCCCAGGTATGCCAGAAATCTTTTGCCCATCTCTTAGTCAGTCACTTCCTTTCCGTTGACTTCAGGTAAAGCTATTTTTTCTATTTTTGGCTCACTACTTTATATATAAACTTGAACTACTTCCACTTTCATGTCTTTGCTTTTTCTCTGCTTCAGTGTTTCTAGAATCAAAGTTATGGATGCTTCCAATATTGTCTTTTACGATGCTTTCTCATAACAAAGCATTATTTACAAACAGTTATTGGTATTGCTGGCTAGTGTTATCATATCCAAAGCTCCAGTTGCCAAAAATATTGTTACGGTAAGAACTGCACACACTGTAAATTGTGTTTAACACACTGCCAACGGTGTTTTACCCACTGTAAAAGGTCAACAAAAAGGCTATTAATAAGTCAAAGGACTAACAGACATTAACAGACATTAATTCTAAGATTAATAAATACATTCAAAAAACATGCACATCTAACACACGGGGTGGCACATGCCAGAAAGTGACTGCTCATCTCTGTCACTTTCATAGATATTGCTGACAGACTTAGCACTAAGTCTACTAAAATTTCCTTTGAAGAAATAATGATCTGAATTTGCTGGATGTGTTCTAGGAATTTCTCAAGGCTTTGGTTCTTCTAATGTGGGACTTCATTCCCGTTCATGTTCCACAAGCAGGTTCATCAGCTGGTGAGCAAACTTGAAACAAGTCTTGGTCTTACCATGAGGTATCATGGTTTTTATACATTTGCACCACAATGATGTTTTTAGCCTAACTCTAACACACTCATTTTATATCAACTCCAATATTTTTAAGCATAATTATATTCAGGTGCATAATTATTTAGAGCATCAGGTCCCTGGAATCCTCAATGTATTCCTCATCAATCTCCACAAGGCTTGGTTTGTTTTTGTGTAAGTTATTATATTTTATGTATACTTAAAGGTGTAGAAAATATTTTGGAGAAAGCTTTTTTAAATGAATAATCATTGCTTTTATAGTGAAAAATATCTCTTACTGGAGAAACTCTCCCCTATCCAAATTCAATGTATGTTATTTTATTAAAGTGCTTTCCTTCATTTTCTCTATGTATTTACATACATATTGGTCAGAAAGTTCATAGAGAAATGAATAATTATCTATCCACAGGATAAATACTTGACATATGATAAAATTGACTTATTTACTATGAATTACCATAAAAGAAATGCTCAAACACATTCAGATGGATTGAAATGTGTAGTGATGCATTTGGTGGAGAAATCAATGCTTAGGTAATTATTTTAACAATTATACTCTAGCATGAAAGTTTTTCAGAAATAAAAATAATCAACATGTAACTTCATTCCATGAAATCTTAGTGCAATAGCTACTTAAAGAAGGTAAATTGAAGGCATATTAAGGAGGTCACGTCAGGTCCAAGTCTCGGACAAAAGTCTTTGCAAAAATTATTCTCGATTACTAAATGTGAAGATCTATGAGATTTCCAGGAGATTGCAAATTCTTTTTGTTTGTGGGAATCACCAGCATTTTCAAACCAGCTGAAACTGGATATTACACAGGTAGTTTGGATTGTAACTGCCTGCTTAATTTGTTCATATAAACCAGGCACTCTCTCACTATTTTCATTATAAATGTCTCTGCTCTAGGCACTGTATCTAGTACATATGGGATCCTTATCTGGGAATGTTTTAAGCTTCATACCTAAGCTCTTCCTCAAAGCAACCTATTTCTTTTGGTCACTGTTAAGTTTTAGGAATACTTTTTACATAAACATCAGAATTATTTTTGTAGTGCAGTGCGTTTCAGCAGGCTTTTTTGCAGTTTCAAAAGGTATCTGCACTTGAAAAGTCTGTTATGTAGATGCATCAAAAGCATGCATCTAAGTTGCTTCACAGTCTGTAAGAAACTCAGCACAAGCAAGCATTGTCTCCAGACAACTAATCTACCACTTACCATGACATTTTGTGCAATATTCTGTGGTAGAACTTATAGACAGTTGTCTAGCTCTCTCATAATTTTAATATTTGCCCTTTCAGATACCTGTCAGGAGAGATATTGCTTAACCAGTCAAGTATACCCATTCTGAAAAACTATGATGCACTGCCTAGTGGGGATATTTTGCCAAGAGTTCAAATCTTTTTTCTTTTAATTCGAGTAGTTCTTATCACTAGATATGCAGTGTAGCATCCAAAAGAATACAAACAGAAGCCAGATGTAGGAAGAATATATAAGAAGCCAGATAAGATTTGCTTGATAAGCACTGAATGCTTAGTTAGGTCCTTGGTTCTGTCTTACTCTCCTGTGTAACCCTAGATGCAGAGCTTGAGTAACTCCTGTGTAAAATAGAACAATATATCCCTGTTTGAGCATGTAGCACATGCCTGTTCACTTCAAAGAGGGAACTCTCTTCTGTACAAAGTCCTCTCCTTCCTGAATTCATCTTGAACTCACACTCAAAGAAAGTATATCAACAGCATTCACTAGGCATATTGCATTACACAGCACCAAAGGGAGCTTCAAACCTCAATCACTAATGCATATATGGTTTTAATGAGCTTTTCTCACTAGGTCAGTAATATTGTTCTCATGTCACAGGTGGAAAAACAAGATGAAGAAAGGAAATATCATCTCCTTTATCAGGGCATTCAATGTGTCACTGACAAACTTGGGTAGAAATTTGGGTAGCACTCACTACTCTAGTGCAGGCAGTACTGATTATGATCACATGAAGAACAGCCTTAACCAAATGCACCAAACCCAAAACTCAGTGCTTCCCCAACACAAAAGGCTAGCAAGGGGCATTTACATCACAGCATAAGAGTGACTAATAATGAAAATACTAAAATGACAAAAATAGTCTTTGTAGTAATAAAGAAAGTCAATCAATATTTTAACATTCATGCATTTTACTTGAGACATTTCTAAAAATAACCGTACTTTTCTTGACTCACGGGATGCCAAGATGGAAATGTAGATAACTGAAGCTTCAACTCGGTTGGTGCCTTTAACTATTGATGTATGTTTGTTACTTCTCAAAGCTCATGGCCAGTATTAACCAGGACAGGATATATCCTGCAGACAAAGTACAGGAATGCCACTATTATGTTAGGATCCGTGCATAGAAGAGTCAAACTTAAAATGCTTAAAATTAAAGATTTTACAGTCATAATATTTGTTTGTTTATTCTCATCTGTAAGATGAGAATATTCATGATTTCCTAATTCTACAGTCAAATGCTTTGCAGAGACCTTTGACTATAACTTTGTGTGGGAGTAAACTGAAGAGTTACTTAAATAGCAATACCAAACTTAACAGCTCAGCAACCTGCGAGCATTCTTTAATCTTGATCCAACAGACAAATCATGCCCCAGATAACAGCACCATGTGTATATTTTGTATTCATTTAGGGTTTTACACCAGTACTGGAACAAAGCCACTCACAGTACTCTATCATCTTTCTCCCTTAGTCTCAATGTTCACCTTTCCCAACACTCTGAATTTCCAGACACAAATGCAGAACTTTCATTAGATGTCAAGGATGGTGCCCCAGAAATCCCCATCTGGTCCACTGTGAAAGTCACAGCAATTCTGTGGTTGTAAATAGAAATGCTAAAAGAGCTGATCCACAGGACAAAATGTGTTGAGAAGGAAAGCAAGGAAAAAATAAAAGGAAGAAGGGAAAAAACCAACAAAACAAACAAAACCAAAACAACAAATAAGCAAAACAAACACACCCAAACAAACAAACCACAAAAAAAAAGCAACTTCTTTACTCAAGTTCCTGGGTGCCCACTATCTTGGTATGCACACAGTAAGAACAGCTTTTCTTTGTAGTCAAGCCTGCCACTTTATCGTGGCTGTCCATGAACTGTCATTTCACAGCAGGATGCCAGGCACACAACCACTAAGCACATGACATGGTAAATGGAAAACATGTATCTGTTTATCACAACAATGGGGTACAAACAGGGATTTGGAGCACAGGATCATTAAGCTTACTCAGCAGAACACTGTTAGGCTGCTTAAGAGCCTTTCTCATGAGAAAACGGCGAAAATGCCAGGCCATAAATAAATTCAAAATTGTTTCACATTTTTTGCATGCATAACCTGGCACATCTCTGTACTAGTCTATTACATAACAGTTTCTCTCAATAGCACAGTTTTGTCCAGCCTTACAAGAAAAGAAACAAATTCCTTTATAGGACAATGGAACAACAATGATTAATTCATACCAAAACCAAAAGATGATCAGTTAGTAAAAAGCATGTAGTTTTGTATTGCATATATATCAGATTACAGTACACTAAAAAAAAGACTTCAATTGTTGAGAATGTACTACCCTAGCTCTATTTAATGAATTAGTAATTCTAAGCTCTTAGCTAAACTGCAGTGCTATGTTTTACTGTTTCAGGGTGGGTAATCAATATTTCAGAGTATGCACAAGATGTGATGTAATATTACAATAGAAACATCTTGAATATTAGGTAAGAAATACACATTCATTTTTACATTATTGGTTTCCGTTCCTTCATATGGTTTTCTACAATTTGTTGGAATAGTATCAGACCTATATCCAAGCTTTTCTTACAGAAAATATATTCATTTATGGAATCTAATTCCTTCAATGGCAATGAACTTTCATGTGAGAGATGAGGGACGTGTGACCTTAAAACAGGTGAATAGGCACAGAAAATTTTAATGGTGTAGAGACGAAGAGGGTGATCTAGATCTGTCTAGCCCCTAATCAAGAACTGTCATTAAATTCTGTAAAACAGTGGCTTTGTTAAACAGAGAAATAGAATTTCCTTTTCCTCATGTTTATTGTTCATACAATAGTAAGTTAAAGCATGATACATGAAAACAGAAAACATTTCCCAGTTTTTATAAACAATATAAAGAAACTTGACATCTCATGTACTTTTGTGTATTGTAATTTTAGCCAGAATTAAAAATCAGTTGTCACATAAAACCACTTTACACCAATGGAAGCATTTCAGGTAAAGCTCCATCTCTGTGCACAACCCACCCACATCTCCTAGACCAAACCAAAACCAGGGAAAATTGGGGTATTCCAGCTATTTCTGAAGCCCACACTTCTTCTTTGGTCAAATTTATTTAACCAGGGCCTGCGTGGGTATGCAAACAGGAGAAGGCAAGTGCAAATTCTAGGCACTGCCAACCCCACTTTAAGCACAAGGGAGCTCCTTCAAAAGAGCAGTAACGCTACAAACTGAAATAAACCTGTGGAAAGCTGCTAAATCAGTACTCTGAGGAGACAGATGTATAAAATGATTATATAAATGGTCAATAAATTGAAAGGTGAGTGCTAAACTGCTAAATACTTAGAGAAATTCACCTGGAAAAGAGAAGGCTCCAGGGAGACCTTCAGCACCTTTCAGAACCTAAGGGGATCTACAGGAAAACTGGAGAGGGACTTTTGACAAGGACATGTAATGACAGGACAAGGGGTAATGCTTTAAACTAACAGAGGGTAGGTTTATATCAGATTACTAGGAAGAAATCCTTTACTGTGAGGTTGATGAGGCACTCTGGCCACAGGCTGCCCAGAGAAGCTGTCA
Source organism: Picathartes gymnocephalus (assembly GCA_013390045.1). Classification (NCBI taxonomy): domain Eukaryota; kingdom Metazoa; phylum Chordata; class Aves; order Passeriformes; family Picathartidae; genus Picathartes; species Picathartes gymnocephalus. Next base: position 12,397 of record WEKY01015736.1, read on the forward strand.
CTGCCTCATACTTGAAAGTGTTCAAGATCAAGTTGGATGAGGCTTTGAGTGACCTGGTCTAGTAGGTGGCCCTGCCAACAACAGGAGGATTGGAACTAGATGATCTTTAAGATCCCGTGTAACCCAAACCATTCTGTGATTCTATAAATTCAATTATGCTTCGTACACCTGTCATGGTGCACAATTGTGGCTCCACACAGCAATATGCCTTACCACAGGCAAAAAAACCCCCCAAAAAACCCCCAAAAAAATAAAAGGAAAGAAAGAAAAATTACTATAATATAATTTTAAAACATTACCGTGAACTATTCTTACAATGTCATGACCAAAGACCTGTAACAGCTCCTCCTCAGCAGCAGCAGCACTGACCTTCGCTGTGTGGAGCCAGTAAAAAGGTCATGCCAAAATGATGCCCAGCATCCTCCCATCAGTGCCCAGCCCTGCTCAAGGAGCAACCTGGCAGCACCAATGCTCCCTACAGCACACCCAGGTACTGCCTGCTTTAGTCCAAGGCAGGGGACTGATGCCAGGATGTCGCTGTTATCCCCAGGGACGGAAGGGAGAGCGGCATAAAAAGTCCAATACTCAAGTTCAGCTTCAACTAACTTTATTCAAAATCACACGTTCTTTTATAATACTCAGACTCAAGTATCATACTATTGGTTAAGAGAAGTAACACCTCTCAAAGCTATTGGCAGACTATGAACAGTATGTGTTTACATTCTTCTTGGGAGTTGTTTTTTCTACCAGTCTCTGGGAGAAGTTACACTCTAACTAAAACATAGCTGCAAATATGCCTGAGATTTCTCTCTGCTCAGCTCTGATACTGTCCACACCAGGATGATTTCTGCTTTTACATTTCCTTCATATATATTCTTACCTCTGTAGACTACTATTGTATAGCTATATAGTTCCTGGTGTTAAAAACGGGAGGTGGAACTCCCAGAGCAGTGATTTCAGCAGATTTCATTATACAGCCTGAAGCAAGGGGGTCGCGGAGACGGACACACGCCGATAGCGCAGCTCGCTGCTCAAGCCACACAGTAGGAGCCGCTTCTGCTGAGCGCCGATCACTGGTGCCGCCGCGCTGGGGTGGGCAGGAGCTTCGGGTGTAGCTGCGCTCGGCGTGCTGCTGCGCTCAGCGGCGGGTGAGTCGGAGCGGCACCACACCGATCGGCAGCTGGAGCTGCGCCGCGCTGGCACCGGGTCCTTGGGATGGCAGAGCGGTCCCTCGATGTGTTCTCTGGCCGGTGGGTTGGGCGAAAGAAGGACCCCCAGCTCAGCTTGGCTGCTTTTTGTGCAGTTTTTAGCCGATTCTGATTGGTCCGTTTTGGATCCTTCAGTCGCTGATTGGCTAATCATAGAACGTTCCAGGCGAGATGTTCGGGCTTGTCTGAGATGCATCCTTTTCAGATTCCACGTGGTGAGGTAAGTCTTTTTACAGATGCCTTTTTTAGGCTTTTTGGGGTTATTACACTTAACTGCAATTTTTTAACTAAAACTTTTTAACAATTATAATGATTAACTTATTTGTTACAACTTAATTAACTTTTATTAACTCTATGTAACTCATTTCTGACACTAGCTAGCCCAGTACGTTTCCCTATCTTTTCCCAACCCTAAAAGGCAGAATGACAAAACACATTTCAAAGGCTCCAGACTGGGGGTTCAAGGTTCTTCCTGGGATCCAAGGTTGAAACCAGTTCTTTGAGACACATTTTCA
>WEKY01015737.1:0-13799 GCA_013390045.1 Picathartes gymnocephalus
GTGGCCCTGTCACTCTGATCTACTACAATGACAAGAGACTCTCGGGCATCCCTTCGCGATTCTCCGGATCCGGGTCCGGCTCCTCGAACACGTTAACCATCACTGGGGTCCAAGACGACGACGAGGCTGTCTATTTCTGTGGTAGCTATGAAGGCAGCGGCAGCAGCAGCTATGGTGTGAGGTGACAATGAGTAACAGAAAGTGACAGAGACTCAGAAAACAGGGGAAAGATTTTGGCCCTCCTCCCTCCAGGCAGCTCTTGGTGTAGCTGTGTCCCCCACAGCCTCTTGGTACTGATGACCATGTCCTCCTGTGCTGCCAGAGCTGCTTCTGTGCAGCTGTGCTGCAATGGGCTGGGCTCTGCTCCTCAAATGTGCCTGTGACTGTTGCATTCCCTGTAACCTTGTCCAGGCAGGTCTATGCTTCTGGGACACTGACTGACCCCCATCTTCTCTCCTCTCTTCTCTCCTTCTCCAGGTCCCCTGGTCCAGGCAGCATCACTGACTCAGCCATCCTCGCTGTCAGCCAATGTGGGAGAGACTGTCAGGATCACCTGCTCTGGGATTGACAGCAGCTGGAGCTATGCTGGCTGGCACCAGCAGAAGGTCCCTGGCAGTGGCCCTGTCACTCTGATCTATGCTAATGACAAGAGACCCTCGGGCATCCCTTCGCGATTCTCCGGGTCCTTGTCCGGCTCCTCGAACACGTTAACCATCACTGGGGTCCAAGCCGAGGACGAGGCTGTCTATTTCTGTGTTGGCTGGGACAGCAGCAGTGGCAGCTGGTATAGTGATACAGAGAGATGTGGAAATGAGGTACAGAGGAGTTAAAGATGGAGCTTCTTCACCCTCTCTCTCAGCTCTGAGAAGGGCTGTGGTCTTAAGGCAGCTTCCTGTCTCCCCTCCACTGGCTGTGAATGGCCTCCTGCTTGCCCCATGCTGTGCACGAGGTGACCCTGGGGCTGTGCAGTGCCTGGTATTGCCTTGTTGTCAGCCTCACCACCTCATTCTGCTGCCAGCCACGTCCTCCTGCTGTGCCAGGTCTCTTCATGGGGCCCAAGCCTTGGGATCAGGCCTTGGGCTCCGTCTGGGGCAGTGATCCCCCTGTTCCATCAGGACCTTTTGGCACAGGAGCCCCATCCTGCAAGTCAGAGAGGCCTGTCCTGGGGCACCGACTGACTCTCTGTTTTTCTCTCTCTCTCTCCACACTCCCTGGTCCAGGCAGCATCTCTGAGTCAGCCATCCAAGCTGTCAATCAGCCTGGGAGAGACTTTCTGATCAGTAGCAGGGCCTGGTCCCAGCAGAAGTCCCTGTCACTGTGGTCTATGACAGCACCAAGAGGCCCACAGTGGTGCTGATCCCTGCAAGCTCAGGGCTGATGCCTACTCGTCTCTGGTGACAGCAACTGTGCCAAAGGACTCTATATCTGTGTGAGAGGCTCTCCCCTGTGAACATGGGCTGCCATGGGCACGGTGCCATGCAGAAACCCTGATGGCTGTGGCCAGGGCTGGAGGAATCTCTGCACCTGGTGGAAGCTGTGGCAGGAGTGAGAGGCAGCAAGGACAGAGTCCTGTGCCGGGCTCTGCTCTCAGCGCCTGCAGCGCTGTCACTGAGGCCCTTCTTGTCCCCACACGGTGTCAGTGTGGCTCCACTGCACAGTCCTGAGGCTCACCGGGCAGACAGGAGGCAGAGGGGCTGTGGCCAGCCAGGTCCCAGCGACGTGCAGAGCAGCCTCGCAGGCTCCTTTGGCGGCTGCCGTGGGCCGTGCTGTGGGCAGGAGACAGAGGGGCTGCCCATGGCCGGGCAAGAATGCAGGTGCTACGTGCCCGTGATTGGTACAAACACCAGCTCAGCTGTACCCGTATTTTCTGAGAAGCTGCTGAAGACTCTCAGCTCACTTCGAATTTGGAGGAACTGAAGGATTGATTTTCCTTAGTGTTCTGGAGCCTTGAAGCTCTTGGTCTTGGTGTGATTCCCACGCCCTTTCAAAGCCCCATTTCTCTGCTCTGCACTTCTCTTGTGGCACTTCAGAGAGGCCCAGGGTGGCACCCTCGATTGAAGCAGGATGTGTGCAGCAAGGCCATGGTCCTACTGCGCAGGAACAGTCTTGGGGTGGCCCCTGGCTGATCTGAGAGCTCAGCAGCCATACTGGGGAAGGAAGAGGCAACCCAGAGCAATCTTGCTGCCTTTTGCTGGGACAGAGGTGCCTGCAGCGGGCAGAGGGAGTGCTGGGACAGGAGCTCCAGGCAACATTGGGGGCCACATGGAGGGCCTGTGCATGAGCAATTTGGGGCTTAAAAGTGGGTCAAGGCCCACAGCACAGGCCCATCAATGTGAGGACATGGAGCTGCTGGGATTGCACCATGGTCTGGGCCCTTCTCCTCCTCGCAGTTCTTGCCCACATCTGAGGTGCCATGGCCGGACTTACTGTGCCTGCACAGGGCTTCTGGGCACAGGGGCCACATCCTGCTGCCCAGGGAGGTCTGTGCGCCTGGGACACTGACTGACCCCCATCTTCTCCCCTCTCTTCTCTCCTTCTCCAGGTTCCCTGGTCCAGGCAGCAGTGACTCAGCAGCCATCCTCGCTGTCAGCCAAAGTGGGAGAGACTGTCAAGATCACCTGCACTGGGGGTAGCTACAGCTATGGCTGGTACCAGCAGAAGGCCCCTGGCAGTGGCCCTGTCACTCTGATCTACCAGAACGACAAGAGACCCTCGGGCATCCCTTCGCGATTCTCCGGATCCAAGTCCGGCTCCTCGGCCACGTTAACCATCACTGGGGTCCAAGACGACGACGAGGCTGTCTATTTCTGTGGTAGCTATGAAGGCAGCGGCAGCAGCAGCTATGGTGTGAGGTGACAATGAGTAACAGAAAGTGACAGAGACTCAGAAAACAGGGGAAAGATTTTGGCCCTCCTCCCTCCAGGCAGCTCTTGGTGTAGCTGTGTCCCCCACAGCCTCTTGGTACTGATGACCATGTCCTCCTGTGCTGCCAGAGCTGCTTCTGTGCAGCTGTGCTGCAATGGGCTGGGCTCTGCTCCTCAAATGTGCCTGTGACCATATCTGTTCTGTCCATGACTCTTTCATTCCCTGTAACCTTGTCCAGGTAGGTCTGTGCTCCTGGGACACTGACTGACTGCCTCTTCTCCCCTCTCTCCTCTCCTTTTCTGCATGCCCTGGTCCTGGGAGGACTGAGTCAGCAGCCATCCTCGCTGTTAGCCAGTGTGGAAGAGACCGTCAGGATCTTCTGCTCTGGGAGTAGCAGCAGAGATAGCTATGGCTGGTACCAGCAGAAGGTCTCTGGCAGTGGCCATGTCACTGTGATCTACAGCAACAACAAGAGACCCTCGGGCATCCCCTGGCTCTGGGGGCATGTTAACCATCACTGGGGTCCAAGCCAAGGATGAGGATATCTATTTCTGTGGTGGCTGGGACAGCAGTGCTGGTCAGGATTGAAGTAGCTTGCAGGATTCTTGTTGTTGACTATGAAAGTTGGGGGATGCTGTTTCTGAGTAATGATTGAGGTTTGAGAACTGCAGTTTCCAGGAATGTTTTTGCAGACTGATAGTGCACCTGACACCCTTGGCTTTAGGGATCCCTGGTGGGACCAACACCCTGTTCTGCCATCTGGACATTTGGCAACACCATGTCAGGCATGACTCACCATAAGCCTGGCAGTTTTTCTCAGCAGTTGAAGTTTGGTATGGGAAGTATCCCCCTAATGAGGGAGCTGAGTGGGAGTTGGGGAAAGATGTACTGGTAGGATCCTGCCTTGTGAATGGAGTCTGAATTACATGGAGGAGCCATGGCCCAGGCATGTGGTGGTTTAAAAGCTAGACAAGGTCCACAGCACAGCCTTACCAGTGTGAGGACATGGAGCTGCTGGGATTGCACAATGGACTAGGCCCCTCCCCTCCTCACAGTATTCAGCTACAGCTCAGGGGCCACGGCCAGACTTGCTGAGCCTGCACAGGGCTTCTGCACACAGGGCTCCCATCCTGCTGCCCTGGGAAAGCTGTGTTCCTGGGGTTCAGACTGATTTCCATCTTTTCCCCTCTCTTCTCTCCCTCTCCAGCTTCCCTGGTCCAGGCAGCGCTGACTCAGCAGCCATCCTCACTGTCAGCCAACATGGGAGAGACCGTCAAGATCACCTGCTCTGGGCTTAGCAGCAGCAGCAACTATTATGGCTGGCACCAGCAGAAGGTCCCTGGCACTGGCCCTGTCACTGTGATCTATTGGGATGACACCAGACCCTCAGACATCCCTTCTCAATTCTCCGGATCCACATCCGGCACCACGGGCACGTTAACCATCACTGGGATCCAATCCGGCGACGAGGCTGTCTATTTCTGTGGTAGCAGGGACAGCAGCGGTACTGCTGGTGAAGTGACAGATTTTCAAATGAGGTGCAGATGAATTTAAAATGTAGATTTTCAGTCCTTCTCATGGCCAAGCAGAGTTGTGGATGTGGGACTGGGGCAGGTTTATGTCTCCTCTGCATGACCACGGCTATGAATTCCCTTTTTGTCCTAGAGAACAGGAGGTGACTTTGTGGCTGGGGACCATTGTCTTTGTCCCTATAAAACTCATGCTATAGCTGTGTTCCCCACCCCACTGACTCTTGCTACTGATGACCATGTCCTCTGCATCTGCCAGAGCTGCCTCTCTGCTGAGATGCCTTGACCTGGGCTCTACTCCTCATATATGCTAGTGACTGTGTCTGGGTCAATTCTTCTCTCACTTTGGCCAATGCTTCTGTAACTTTGTTGCACAGGCAGATCTGTTCTCCTGGGGCAGTGACTGACCCCTTCTCCTCCCCTTTCTGCTCTCCCTCTCCTGATCCAGTCAGCATTGCTGAGTCAGCCATCCTCACTGTCAGCCAATGTGGGAGAGACTGTCAAGACCACCTGCTCTGGGGGTAGCAGCAACTGGTATGGCTGGTTCCAGCAGAAGGTCCCTGGCAGTGCCCCTGTCACTGTGATCTATGACAACACCAAGAGACCCTCGGGCATCCCTTCGCGATTCTCTGGGTCCTTGTCTGGCTCCTCGAACACGTTAACCATCACTGGGGTCCAAGTGGAGGATGAGGCTGTCTATTTCTGTGGTGACTGGGACAGCAGTGCTGCTCACATCCTGGTGGTGGTGGTGTAATTTTTTCACTCCTCTTCATTGCTGAACCTTTCCCTGTGTGAGGAAGAACTTCAGAGTATAGGCAGTTCCTATCCTTGGTGCCAGCAGATATTGTGGCTCTTGCTTTGCAGGGTCTTGTCTGCAATTTTGTCCTCATGACACATCCCATCTGGTGGCCGTGGTGTGCTGAAGATGTGCTCATTGCTTTGTCATGCATGATAACCACAGAGAGCTTCTCACTGCCTGGGGACCCCCTGCCTTGCAGTTCCTAGCTGCTGGCCTGGACGTGGCTCCTGTTGGTCCACGGGCAGGGGTGTCCCTGACTGCCCCAGATACTGGGTGTCACAGCAGGTCATGTCCCCGGGCTGTCTGGCCTCAGTCCCTGGGATGAGGAGTGCCCCAAGGGGCAGTGGGCAGGAACAGGTTTCAGGCTCTGGCTACAGCAATCCCTTAGGAGTGCCTGCGTGGGGGCTGCACCCAGGGTGTCCCACGTGTGTGCCTGAAGGCAGAATTCTCCCATTACTGCTCCCCTACCTGAGGAGGTCTGTGCTCCTGGGACACTGACTGACTGCCTCTTCTCCCCTCTCTCCTCTCCTTCTCCAGCTTCCCTGGTCCAGGCAGCGCTAACTCAGCCATCCTCACTCTCAGCCAATGTGGGAGACACTGTCAAGATCACCTGCACTGGGAGTGGCAGCTACTATGGCTGGCATCAGCAAAAATCCCCAGCAGTGCCCCTGTCACTCTGATCTATGAAAACACCAAGAGCCCCTCGGGCATCCCTTCGCGATTCTCTGGATCCCAGTCCGGCTCCTCGGCCACGTTAACCATCACTGGGGTCCAAGTCGAGGACGAGGCTGTCTATTTCTGTGGTGGTGCTGACAGCAGCAGTGCTAGCTATGGTGTATAGTGACAAGAAGAAGTAGGAAGTGAGAATTCCAAAGATTTCCAGACTCTAAAACCAAAGGAAATATTTCAGCCCTCCTCCCTCCTGGCTGGCTGTGGGACAGGTTCCTGTCCCCTCTGTACAGCAACAGCTGCAAATGTTCTTTTGTTGTCCCACAGAACTGGAGGTTGTCTTGTTCTCCGCTATGTCTGATGGTCATTGTCCTTGTCCCTACAAAGATCAGTGTGGCTTTGTCCCCCAACCCATCACATCCTGCTACTGATGACCATGTCCTCTTCCTGCTCCCTCTGTGCTGAGGTGCCTCAGGCTGTGTTACTGTGGTCTCTGGCAGCAACAACAGACCCTCGGGCATCCCTTCGCCATTCTCCGGATCCCAGTCTGGCTCCACAGCCTCATTAACCATCACTGGGGTCCAAGCTGAGGGTGAGGCTGTCTATTTCTGTGGTAACTGGGACAGCAGCAGTGCTGATGGGGGTGATGAAGACAGTGAGTAATGGGGAAGTGAGACACAGAACCCAGTGTCAAGAGAGGAAAGTTTTGCCATTTTACCTCATGGCCAAACAAAGCTGTGATAGTGGAGTTGAGGCAGGTTCCTGTCCCCTGCCTAAGAACATGACTACGCATGACAAGGCACAGGAGATGATCCTTTCCTCTGTCCCAATAATAGGAATGGCACTGCCTCATCCCCAGCCCTCTTGCCTTCTGCTTCAGGCTGCCCACTCCTGTTGCTGCTGCTGCTGCTGAAGCTGCTTCTGCTGCATTGCCCTGGGTCAGGCTGGGCTCTGATTCCTCCATGTTTCTGTAGCCATGACCAGGTCCCTTTCCCTCAGGGGCTGATGTTCTACTGCTCTGCTGCTGCCAACTTTCCTTCCTGGGCCATGGTTCTCTAATCTTCCTCTCTGTCTTGAAGCTGTGTGTCCCACTGTGGCATGAAGCCTGTGGGCACAGGAGCCCTGTCGCACTGCCTGGCCAGGGCTGTGCTCCTGGATCAGTGGCTCATGCCTTTCATCTCTCTCTCTCCAGGCTCCCTGGTCCAATCAGTCATACTCAGTGCCAGCCAACCTGGGACAAACTGTCTGGGCTTTATGCTCTGGGAGCAACAGTGAGTATGGCTGGTTCCAGCAGAAGGTCCCTGGCAGTGGCCCAGACACTGTGATCTACTGGAATGACAGAAGACCCTCAGACATTCCTTCACAATTCTCTGGTTTCTCGACTGGCTGCAGAGGGTCACAGGTGTTCGAGCTGAGGGCGAGGCTGTCTATTACTGTGGTAGCTTCGACAGCAGCAGTGCTGATCTCATGGTGACACTGAGCCACAGGCAAGCGAGATCTTGAGTGTCAAAAAGACTGACTTGGTGCCTCATTCCACTCTGCCAGGCATGACCACCTCTCCAGCTTTGGGACTTTTCCTTTCCCTTCCTGGTTCCCTTCCCTGTGTGTTCCATGTCTCAGAGTTGTGACTCTGAGCATGATGTGGCACTGGAGCAGGTTTCTCAGAAAATTTGTGGGTGACCCATCCCTGGAAATGTTCAAGGCAAGGTTGGATGAGGCTTTGAGCAACCTGGTCTAGTGAAAGGTGTCCCTGCCCGTGGCAGGGTGTTGATAGTCTTTAGTATCTCTTCCAACTCAAACCATTCCATGATTCTACACCTATGTTCCCAGTGATTGGGCCCTGGTGCTGCAGAAACCTTGGCCTGGGCTCATCCCCACTGCCCAATATCCAAGTGATATCACTTGGGTATCCAATACCCAAGTGAGGAGCAGAGGAGCCTGGGACAATATTAAGAACTGCAGCCCATGGAGCTTCCCAAAAACACCTTTGCCACATATCTGCTCCACAATCCTGCCCAGGGCCAGGCAGCATTGCAGCCACCCTGGCAGCTCAGGGCTGGGAGTGTGGGCGTTTGCCAGGACACAGGAGCCCTGGGTGCTTTGGCTGGGCATGGAAAGTTTCTGCCACAGCCCATGGCTCTCACAAGGCTCTGGCTTAACTGTCCCCAGTGTCCATGTCTCTGCAGCAAAACACCTTCATCTGCTGTGGGAGCAGCAACAATGCTTATGGCTGGTTCCAGCAGAAGGTGCCCCTGTCACTGTGATCTATGCTGATAACAACAGACCCTCGGGCATCCCTTCACAATTCTCCGGATCCAGGTCCAGCTCCTTGAACACGTTAACCATCACTGGGGTCCAAGCCGAGGATGAGGCTGTCTATTTCTGTGGTGGTGAGGACAGCAGCAGCAATGCTTCCACAGTGGCATGCAGCAACTGGGGAAGTGATGCAAAAACCTCCTGCTATTGCAGATATCAGTCAGGAGTCTCTGCTGTGCCCGTTTGATGGGGGGTCAGGTCCCTTCCATGGCCCTGCCCTTGCTGCCCTGCACTGAATGTGGCTGTACCTGGTGTCTCAGCCTGACATTCCCTTAGAGCCCCAGGTCTGTGCCCATTCCCTGGCATTTTAGGAGGGGATATATAACACTAGGGAATGCATTCCTCTCCCTGGCCACATTACCCATGGCTGGGGTCCAAGCAGAGGAGAAAGAGAAGCAGGAGGAGGCTCTCACTCTTCTGCTCTCACTCTTCTGATCACCAGTGGTGATCAGGACCATGGTAACTCCCAGCAAGGGAAAAGGGAGACACAAACCCACTGTTGCCCCGGTGGGGCACCCTCGGGTGCTGCCTGCTGCTGCCCAGATGCAATATGGAACAGCATCTGCGCCTGTGTGGCAGCTCCTGCTATGGGACACATGCTCTGCTCTAGCAGGTCCCCTCCATGCTGCTCACAGAGAGACAGCCCTGCCCATGCCAGCCAGGCTCCTGATACCCTGGGCACCCTGGGGACAGCACAGTCAGGGACAGGGAGGGTCCTGGGGGATACGGAATTTTCCGTGGTGCAGCCACTCTTTCTCTGGGTTGGGACTGCCAAAGACAGCCATGATTCATGTGCCCTGAGTCAGAGCAGGGCTGACCAGGAACTGTCCCGGCTCTGGCTGCTGAGCACCAGCACACTGGGCTCATGATCAGCTCAAGGGGAGACAGCGCTGGACCCCAGGGCTCAGTGCTGGCCTGCTGTCACTCTTCTGGGGTGTGAATGCCTGGGAAGAGCAAAGGTCTTGGTCTTGAGTGGTGGATCTTGGCTGTCAGAGGAAGAGTCAGGGCACAAAATCAGGAGAGCAAGGGGGTACTTTAGGGGCCTGGAACACCCATGGCAGGAAAAATATGCCAAAAATGAGTTGGGGAATGGTGGAGCTTGGTATCATTCCAGTCCCATCACTGGGAGCTGCAGGTGCTCCTGTATGCCATTGCCACAGCACCCAGCTCTCCCTTCTCCTTAGGCACTGCAGCCACTCAGCCTGGTGTGGGCACAGGGAAGTCTGTGCTGTTGGATTTCAGGCTCAGAGCTGGGACGTGTCTCCGCTCTGTGTCTGGGGACAAGCTCTGCTGCATCTGGGGTGCTGGGGCTGGGTGTGGAGCGGGGAGCGATGTGCGGAGAGAGGCGCGGGCAGGATCCGGCCGTGACCGCAGGGTCGGATTTGCATGGAGGGGACGTGTCCTGGGCGGGCGGGGGCTTAAAAGGGAGTCAGGGTCCACAGCACAGCCCCATCATTCTGGGGACGCTGAGCTGGTGGGATTGAACCATGGCCTGGGCCCCTCTTCTCCTCGTGGTGCTCGCCCACAGCACAGGTGCCATGGCCAGACTCGCTGCGCCTGGATGGGGCCTTTGGGCACAGGGGCCCTGTCCTGCTGCCCAGGGAGGTCTGTGCGCCTGGGACACTGACTGACCCCCATCTTCTCCCCTCTCTTCTCTCCTTCTCCAGGTTCCCTGGTCCAGGCAGCGCTGACTCAGCCATCCTCGCTGTCAGCCAAAGTGGGAGAGACCGTCCAGATCACCTGCACTGGGGGTAGCTACAGCTATGGCTGGTACCAGCAGAAGGTCCCTGGCAGTGCCCCTGTCACTGTGATCTATAACAATGACAAGAGACCCTCGGGCATCCCTTCACGATTCTCCGGATCCAAGTCTGGCTCCTCGAACACGTTAACCATCACTGGGGTCCAAGCCGAGGACGAGGCTGTCTATTTCTGTGCTGACAGCAGTGCTGCTGCTGCACTGTGACACAGAGCAATGGGGAAGTGGTACAAAAACCTCCTGCCTCAGCTACCCCTTGGAGCCCCAAGACTGTACCCATCTCCTGTCATTTGAGGAAGTTATGACCTCCCAGCAATGCTGTCATGGCCCAGGGTGTCCCATGTATGTTCCTGCAGGCAGATTTGTCCTTTCATTTTTCCCCTGACCAGAGAGGGCCATGCTCCAGGCACTGGTTGGCCCCCATCGTCTTTTCTCCCTCCTCTCCCTCTCCATGTTCCCTGGTCCAGGCAGAGCTCTGTCAGCTCTAATCAGTATCAGCCATTGTGGGACAAGCCATTGAAGTCATCTGCTCCTGGGATGGCAGCAGCTGTGACTGGTACCAGCCTAAGCTTCCTGGCTGTGCCCCTGCACTGTGATCTTCTACAATGACTTGGGACTATCAGACATCCCTTTGTGATTCTCCAGATCCCAGTCCAGCTCCATGAGCACACTAACCATCTCTGGGGTCCAAGCCCAGGACAAGGCTGTCTGTTAATGTAGTAACTACCAAAATGGTGGTGATGATGTTACCATGGTGAAACAGAGCAATAGGGAAGGGATAGAAAGTCTTCCTGCCGTGGCAGGGGCCAGTTAGGAGTCTCTGCTGTCCCTGCTTGATGGTGGGGCAGGTCTCTGGCACGACCCTGCCCTTTTCTGCTCTGTGGCGAATGTGGCTGTTCCCAGTGACACAGCTCCATCCTTACAGCCCTTACCTTGTCGTTTGTGGATGAGAGTGGATAGGATGGAATTGAATAGACCATTTCAGATGGAAGAGGCCTTCAATGATCACACAGTCAAACTGTGTGGCCACTTCAGGGATGACTAAAACCTAGGGCATTGTGCAAGTGCCTGTATAACACTTGCAGGACTGGGATACCATTCAGCTCTCTAGGATGCCTGTCCAGTGTTTGCCTGCACCCTCAATAAAGAAATGCTGGGATAACCTCCCAGCTACTCTGTCCCTTCCCTGTGCTCCAGAGCCAAGCTTCTCCTGATCTCGCCTGCTGGTGCCCAGGGCCCTGTTGATGCCTCCCAGCCCAGCTCCCAGCCCAGCTGTGCCAGGAGCCCCTGGACCTTCACCACAGGGGGCTCAGGCCTCTGGAAACAGAGGAGTTAAAGATGGAGCTTCTTCACCCTCTCTCTCAGCTCTGAAAAGGGCTGTGGTCTTAAGGCAGCTTCCTGTCTCCCCTCCACTGGCTGTGAATGGCCTCCTGCTTGCCCCATGCTGTGCACGAGGTGACCCTGGGGCTGTGCAGTGCCTGGTATTGCCTTGTTGTCAGCCTCACCACCTCATTCTGCTGCCAGCCACGTCCTCCTGCTGTGCCAGGTCTCTTCATGGGGCCCAAGCCTTGGGATCAGGCCTTGGGCTCCGTCTGGGGCAGTGATCCCCCTGTTCCATCAGGACCTTTTGGCACAGGAGCCCCATCCTGCAAGTCAGAGAGGCCTGTCCTGGGGCACCGACTGACTCTCTGTTTTTCTCTCTCTCTCTCCACACTCCCTGGTCCAGGCAGCATCTCTGAGTCAGCCATCCAAGCTGTCAACCAGCCTGGGAGACTGTCAAGACCTCCTGCTCCAGTGGCAATGCCAAAAGCTACTACAGCAACACTCTGCTGCATCCAGCACAGCCTCTGTCTTCTATGCCTCTCTCCAAGAAGAGCAGGACTGAAGAGCTGAACATTGTCTCCCTCTTTTGTCCTCCCACAAAATGAAACTGAAACCCCATTGAAGCCTGAGAAATGCTCAGAAAATGATAATCCATAATAGAGGGCGGTGGCTTCAGCTAAATGCTTTGCATAGACAATTTCAATGATTTTCTTTTCTTTTTTGGAGAGTTTCAGGCTTTACACAAAAGCATAAACCTTCCCAGAGGCAAAGTAAACCTCTGAGAGTGTCTGAAACCGCAAAATCTTTAAATTGTTACCTGTTTTATAGTGAACTATTTATATAGTTCCTTTGGCTCCGGAAGTTCGCTGACTCTGCCTCATTCTATAACCACTTGCACAAACCACATCATTTGAAAATCTGGTTCAGTTTATGTTGGTGCTGTTGGCATTCAGTGGTCCAAGCTGAGCACTGAATCTACCCCTTCCTTGACTATCACAGCTCTATGTAGACATCACCACCTCTTGCCTTGTCATATTTTTAGGGTAAATATTAATAAAAATAAGTTGCCTGCAGAGACCTTCAGCTATTAGTTCCTTTGCTGGTGGTGGAGCTGCACTGAAAGAGCCCAGCCAGGACCAAAACTCCACAGGTACAGCTGTGCTCACCCCTTCATCCTGCTGAGTCCATCAGGGCATCTCCATCCCATCATCTTCGTTCCACTGCAGCCACTGGGATATTACCAGACCCTCCTCTCCATCCTGCCACATCCATGGGGTCCAGGACTGCTCTGCAATGAGGCAGGAGGTTTTTGTATGGCCCTGTGCCACTGTGTCCTATATTTGGCACGGGGACGATGCTGACGGTCCTAGGTGAGTCGCCGACTTCCCCTCGGTCTTTCCTTCCCTCCCCACTGCGGAATTTTGACATTTTGTCAATTTGTGGTGATTTGGGGTTTTTTCTGGGACTTGGCGCCAGGCTGGGGTCTGCCGCCCGTTTGGGGTCCGGCACTAAGCCCGGCGTTGGGGGCTCTGTCTCAGACTCTGGCGACTCTGTGCGTGCCACGGAGAATCGGGGGATATTTTCTCAATCGAAAAGTCTTAAAATTTGTCCAGGAAATGTGTCTGAGGTCTCAGGGGGAAGGAAACTCAGGTTTAGGTCTCTAAAAGAGGTGATTTTTTTCTTTGTCAAAGAAATATGTCTGTCTAAAGTCTAAGTCCTCAACTCTTAGTCCTGAGGACTAAGTCTGTCACCCCTGGTAAGGGGCAGGGGCTTTTCTGCGGGGTCCCGCGGCCAAGAGTGCAGGTGCTGTGAAAGGACAGCCTGTCCTCGGCTGTGAGCAGCCCGCAGTCACCCTGACTTCGTGTTAAAACTGCACGTCCCTGGAATTTTAGACAAAAGATTCCAGGGGTATCTTAACGAGCCAACTGTCCAGGTAAGTATTGTCAAAAATGGAGATTATTGTGCTGAAAATGCTGCCAGGAATGTTGTTTGTCTGTCTTTGTCTGCAATTTTTAAAAGAATTTGGCCAAAATTCCCAATTTGAACCAAATTACTCAGGGCTAAGATCAAGAAAAATGTTCTTTGACCATTTCTTCACCAGAAAGAATGGTGGAATCATCCCGGTTTTCAAATGGAGATAGAGACAGAAATAGAGGTGAAGATAGAAATAGAGACACTGCACGTTGGAGGAGGCAGCAGAACCACCTCAGAAAGACCAAACATCTTTTTTCTGTCTTCCTTTGGGTGATTTTTAGCGGTACTTTTTCAGAGACAAGTCAGAAAATGTCTGAAAGCAGAACTGGGCAGAAAACAGGATGGTTTGTCTGTGAAATTTTGGGAGTTTTAAAAAAAAAAGCCTAGTAAAAGGAAAGAAATGGCTTTATGGCAAAGAAAGGGAGATACAGTTTTTTATATATATATATATATATAAAAAATACATGTTTTCATATATATGAGATATAGAAATGTATAAATATTCATGTTTATAGAATTATACCTCTATTAATGTGATATGGGCAACATATGTATGTGTATTGTACAC
>WEKY01015737.1:13880-79306 GCA_013390045.1 Picathartes gymnocephalus
TATATATATATATGTATATATATATGAAAATATATATATATATCTCCCAAATTTAAATACATTACAGTTATGAGTGATAACTGACATGTATTTAGTTGGCTGTGGGGAAAGTGGGGAGTTTCTGGGTAGTGCCAGCAAGGCAGGCAGCGGCTGTGGTGGGGGACGGGGCCCTCTCTGACACCCCACCGCTCTCGTTCCTCGCAGGCCAGCCCAAGGTCGCTCCCACCGTCCACCTCTTCGCGCCATCCTCCGAGGAGATGACGACACTGGGCAAAGCCACCCTGGTGTGCCTGATGGAGAACTTCTACCCGAGCCCTGTGACGGTGGAATGGGTGGCTGATGGCAACACCATCAGCTCTGGTGTGCAGACCAGCCTGTCCCAGCGGCAGACCAACAACCAGTACATGGCCAGCAGTTACCTGACAATGGATGCCAGCAAGTGGCAGAGTTACAATTCTGTCTCGTGCAAGGTCAGGCATGAGGCTGGAAATGTGGAGAAGACCGTGAACAGATCCGAGTGCTACTAACCCCACCCTGCCGGCCCTTTGCTGGCTCCCTCCCTCCTCCCCACTTCTGGGAACAGCGGCTCTCCACGCCGCAGATGTCTCTGCCCATGTCCCCCATCCCCTGCTCCTGTCCCCGCCACTCTGAGTGTCACACAAATAAACACCGACACTGAACTAGCGCTGGCTCAGCACCCCTGTCTCTGTGTCCTTCCAACGCGCTCACTCCCCACGCGCTGCCTGGCATCAGCCCACTGGCACCAGTATGGAGGGTGGGAGGGGAACACATGCATGTGAACACACACACTCACATTTCAGGGGCTTTGTGAAGCTTTTGCTCAATTCTGGGGACCCCAATAAAACTTCCCAGCACTGCCAAGACCAGGGAAGGAGCAGCCTGGGGCACAGCCTGCACTAAGCCCCTATGCACTCATTGAACACGTGGCCCTGACTGTGCCATCCTCAACTCTTGTTCGTTGGCCTCTGGGTGCCAGGTGCCTTGCAGGCATCTGTGGCCTGTGGTGGAGGCATGGCCAGCCATGTCCCTTTGCTGCCAGACCTGGCTCTGTCCCCCTTTCCCAGTCACCCCCATGCTTCCCGGAATGGGGATCCCTGTGCAGCTGCCAGTTAAGCACAAGCACTGTCCATCATACCCTCTGTCACAGCAGCCTGGACTCCTGCATGCCATATGCCCTGTCCCCATCCCCAGGACAGCTTTAGGGAAGTTTCCCTGCAGCCCTGCCCATGGAAGGGCTGAGAGCCATGGCTCTGCTGAAAGTACCAGTGCTCTGCTGTTGTCACCCCATCAGGGCAGCCAGGAGCCACACCAGGCACAGAGCTGGGAGCACCCAGCCACGTTGTGTGCAGTTCTGAGGGAGGTTTCCCTCACCTGCCTCTTGGGGAAGAGGGGATGGCCCCATCATATCTCCCTCCCCAGGCTGTGCCAGTGGAGTGTCTTGTTTCACCAGGCTTTGGGTTGCCACATGTCCCTGAAAGTGTCTTCTGGGGACACAGAATCACAGAAGCCTAGAATGGGTTGGGTTGGAAGGGACTTTTAAAATCATCCAGTCCAAGCTCCTTGAAGTGAACAGGGACATCAACCAGATCAGGTTGCTCAGAGCCCCTTTTCAGCCTGACTGTGAATGTTTCCAGGGTTGGGACATCCACAGCTTCCCTCAGCTACCTGTTTCAACACCTCACCCACCACTCTTACAGTAAAAAAATTCTTAATTTTATCTAGCCTAAACTGAGCCTTCTTTAGTTAAGAAACATTATCTCTTGTCCTATTGCACCAGGGCCTGCTAAAAAGTCTGTCTTCATCTTTCCTATAAGCCCCTTTCAAGTACTGAAAGGTTGCTATAAGGTCTTGCCAGAGCCTTCTCCTCTCCAGGCTGAACAGCCTCAACTCTCCCAGCTCATGGCAGAGGTGCTCCAGTGCTCTGAGATCTTTGTGGCCTCCTCTAGACTAACCCAAACAGCTCCATGCCCTTCTTATGTTGTGGGATCCAGAGCTGGACACAGCACTGAAGGTGGAGCCCCAGCAGAGCAGAGTACAGGGGGAGAATCCCCTCCCTCAAACTGCTGCCCTCGCTGCTTTTGATGCAGCCCAGGATATGTTTGGCTTTTTGGGCTGCAGATGCACATGGCCAGGTCATTATCCACTGATGCCCTCAAATCCATTGCAGCAGGACTGTTGTCAATTCCCTCATGCCGCAGCCTGTATTGATATGAGAGCACAGTCTCCCTTCCTTCCTGCTTTATGTCAGGGAGCTGGCAGCAGGCCCTGACCCCACCTCAGCTGCCAAAAGGCACCTCAAGCTCCAAAACAACTTCATTGGCTTTGATCCCTCTTTATCCTCCTGCTCAGCTGGGCAGAGGAGGCCTTGCCATGGAACAGCCCCATGCATAGGGCAAACCCCCCTTCCCATCACCCTGCACAGAGGACTGGGCTGATGGAGGCAGTCACAATGTCCCTTCCCATGTGTGGGGTGAAAGGCTCATGGTTGTCCCAGGAAATCCCAAATCCCACTGCTACAGAGCAAACCCATGTGCAGGCCAGATCCCTGGGCTGCTGCTGGCCTCAAGGAAGGAGCCAGCAGCAGGATGCTCAGCCTGCATTGGAGCCATGGAAAAGAAGGAAGGGCAGATGATGGAGTGTTTCAAGACAAATTTCTTTAACACAGCTTCCTAAACAGAGAGATCCCACTGTGGCAGAGGTGCAGGGCCGGCTCCTGGGGGGCTACTGGCCTGTGCTAGGTGGCCCCGAAGGTGAGGGTCCCTGCAGCATGGCTCCATCCATCCATCCATCCATCCATCCATCCATCCATCCATCCATCCATCCCGGCCAGCTCACTGCTGGGGAATATGAGTCCAGAGATGGCAGCAGCTCCTCCACGCTGCCACTGATCCCCTTCCTTGCTCAAGCAAGGTTATTCCCTGGCAAATCCCTGCCTTTGGCATCTCATTCCCAGCCTTGTGGTGCTGCCAGGAAAGCTGCTGCCTGGGAGTCTGCCAGCCAGAAACGCCCCAAGGATTGAGACCTGCTGCCTGGAAGGATGTTAATTTCTTTTCCACTGCAAAGATCAATCCTCAATAATTATCAATTCCAGCAGTTATTAAATCACCTTAGCAGTGGCTGAGGCTGGAGTGAATGACAGGTAACACAGGACCGCCCCCCCATCCCAGCTGTGCTGCCAGGTTTTACCCTGAGAAATGCCACATTTGTGGGGGGGCCCTGGAGGAGGGTGGCAGGGCAATGCTTTTGACAGGTCCTGAGATTCATCTTGACATTCCTTGAGTAAAGCCCATTCCTTGGTCACAGGACACCAGCCCCATTTTCCACGGGCTCAATCTGGGGCATGAGCTGGGTTCTTGCTTCAGCTCAGGTCTGTGTGGGCAGAGCACAGGCACATCTCTGACTCAGGGGGCAGAAAACCTCACTAATTATTGATTAAAAGATTTTGCTAAATCTTCTCCATAAGCAACAACTGTCAAAAAAAATAAAAAAAAAAAAAAAAACCCTGATTAATTATAGATCAGCGGCCCTGGCCCCTCTAGGGCTCCCATCCTCCCCTGCTGCCTGCAACTTGGCAAATTCCCAGCCAGAGTTTTACTCTTAACAAGCCTTCAACAGGGCTGGAGAGCCTCGGCTGGGAATCACAGAGGGATGCAGGGCCTGATCCATCCCCTGGCAGGGAGGGAAGCAGTGCCTGGGACGAGCAATCTGGATCCACTCCCACATCACCCTCGCTGGGGGTGTCTGGTGAGCAAATGTGCTGAGCAGAACCGAAACCTCCCTTCCCTCCCCAGCTGCAGCTCCTGCTCTCACTCCGCCGGCTCCGCACTGCAATTTTAACAGTCATTTATTTTCTCATTTTCCCAGCTTGCCAGTAATTTTAAAATGAGGGGGATCTAATTTAGTAAATGAGATGCTTCAGGAAGGCTTTGATTAGCTGCAAAGAGAAGTAGTGAATCCCATGAAGGGTTGGGGCTTGGTGAGAGCTGCTCTCCCAGGATGAGGCTCCCAGGTGAGGGCTTAACAAGGTTTTCAGGGGGCATTTGATAAACCCTGGGGGTTTGGACAGCTTGGGCATGGAGAGGTCCCACAGCTGAGAACAGAGTGAGGGATGCAGGAATGAAGGCAAAGGAGTTTGGGACCTCAGGAACTCTTGCAACCCTCACCTCCAAACCACTGCCACAAACCTTGAGTGCAAAGCTCTGCTCTGGTCCCCAAACCCTCCGTGGGTCCCCTTCATGATGACCACCTCTGGCCACATTTGTCCCCCAAAAAACGGCCCTGACCTGCTTTTTTTTTTATTGTACTTGACTGGGTGATTTCCCCAGGCCAGGCAAGGCCCAGCGCCTCGTGCCTGGAGGAGGTGGGGTCCCTCTCTGCGGGGACGTGGCGGGAGCAGAGAGAGTGCACCTGGAGCTGATGAAACACCTCGTCTGGAGACACACGGGTGGCGTGGCACAGCCGGAGGGGAGGGGATGGGTCCCGCCTGCCTCCAGCGCAGCTGCAGCCACACAAACAGCCGCGTTCCTGGAGGCAGCAGGGCTGAAACTCGAAAGCAAGAGCAGGGGCCCAGAATAGCTGCAGCCCAGGCTGGGGGAGTGGGGCAGAGCCAGACCCACCGGCACTGCTGTGGGAGGATGGCCCAAGTCCCCTCACTTTGGTGCTACAGCTGTGCCAAGCCCGAGTGACACCCACGGCCTCTGCCGTGCCTGAGCCAGGGGGATGCAGCCCCCGAGCCCCTGGAGGGGCAGCTGCTGGGACCTACATGCCATCCTGACATTCCCTCCACTCACGTAGCCGTCTTCTCTGAAGGACTTGGGGAAAGGCTGTGCAGAGCCCAGATTGTGCCACGCCAGCCCTTGGCCCCCTGTTTTCCCCAGCCAGCCCCACCGTGCAGCTGTGCGGCTGTGGGGCATCCCCTGGCTAAATTTACTCCTCACCCACTACGGTCCCCAATCAGAAATTCGAAAGGGCGCCCCAAAAAAGGAAGCGAAACTGTCTCCAGTGGGTGCTGACGTGTGAAGGCAAGTGAGTGCCACGCGGCCGAGCCTGAGTCGGCTCAGCCCTGCCAGGGTGGCCAGCTCTGTGTCCCTGCCTCACTGAGCTCTCACCTTGGGGGGTCATCACTACGTGGGGACACCAGACCCTGAGATGGGGGAGAGGTCTTGGGTGGTGTGATGCTGCCCAAAATTGGCAGGCTGGGTGGTGCTGCTGGACCAGGGACCCGCTGGGGGCTGGTGCCAAGGCTGGTGGGACTCTGTGCCATGGCAGGGTGTGTGCCCCAGGCCAGGGTCACCCCTGCTGTCCCCTGGAGGGTCCCTGATAGGGTGTGCAGTGGGGTCTTGCCTGCAGGGTGGTCCCTGCCCTGGTGTGGGGTGTCCCAGCTGCTGTACACATGCACACACGCGTGTGCACACACATTGCACATGTAGTACAGCCATGTGCACACACACCCCTTCCAGTGACCCCAGCGCATCCGACCCCCGGCCCGGGCACCACTGACCCCACACCTGTGGGCTTTGAGGCTGGGGAAGACCCTGACACTGCTCACATTGTGGCCTTGTCTCCCTGTGCCACCACCACGGAGGGACAAGCCTGAGCAGCTTCCTGCTGCTACCCTGCTGTCAGGTCACCCTGAATTTACTCACTCATTTACTGAATTAAACTAATCAGTCCCTGCCTGCTGCCAAGGCAGCCCTTCTCTGGGGTCATCCCTCAGTCTGACCTGTTGCAGGGTACAAGGGCAGCCTCCAGGTTCACAAAATATGAGGCAGGTTTCCCCAAGTCTGAGAAATAAAACACAGGTTATAAATTAATAAAGTACATGTTATAAATTAATAAAACACAATATATAAATTATAAAATACAAGTAATGAACGATAAAATACTATCAAATACCTCTGGGCAGCCCTGGGTCAAAGCTCCAGCTGGAGACAGCCAGAGCGCAAGACTAAGGTTTATTTCCCTGCAATTGAAAGAGAATTAAATGGAATAAATAAATGTTTGAGGCTGGTGTGGTTGAAAACACGACCTGAGCATTCAAGCCCATTTGTGAAGACGAGAGCAATCATTTGCATAACTGTGTCAAAACAGCAACTGCCAGGGCATGCAGCTGGCAGGAAGGTACCCCCTTGCTGGGGGTTATTTAGTTGTGTATGAAACCCCACCAGAGTCTGGGGGAGAGCCCAGTAAACAGCCCCAAAGATAAGTGCCCAGGCTTGTAAGCAGATTGTAAACAAGTTGAACCAACTCAAAAATAAACACCTTTCAACTGCTCCAAAATATTTATTATTTCAATTTTATTGTGGTAATAAAATGTAATTCCCAGGAGGGCCTCAGCCTGGTCTAGGGACTCAGAAAACCCTTGTTTTCTCTCATATTTGAGATAAACACCTGCTGATCCCCAGTCAGGTGTGCTGGTGGAAGAAGATTTGATCATAGGTCTGCTGCTCCCTGTCTGGACAAATGTGGTCATTGAACTGCAGACTTTGTTAAGACTCCCTGTGTAGGAATTTTTAGTTTAATGTTAAGAAATTTCTAGGTAGGGAACGTTGGTGACATGATGTCAACAAGGCGGTGGCCGTGGTGGCTGAGGGGTATGACAGGGGTGGCTGCCGGGCTCCTCACCTGGCCCTCGGGAGGGAGCAGAAGCGTTTGGCTCACCCAGTCAGGAGGACTTTTAGCCAAATGTGCCTTTTTCCCTCTCCACAGCCAGGGCGGGCAGAGCAGACAGCGTGAGGGGGAGTGGAGGGGAACACGGGGTGCACCCTGGGGCTGGACCCTGCATCCTGCAGATGTGGTGTTCAGGGATGTGGTTGGACCTGGCAGTGTCAGGGTGATTTTAGACAGCTTTTGCAGCCGTAAGGGTTCTGGGACCCTACCCCAGCCAGTGACACCCTCACCGAGAGCTCCCCACCCTGTGCCCATGCTGCCAGCCCCACGCCACAGCCTCAGCCCTTTTCACTTCCTCTGCAGCCGCTGTGGGGAAAAACACCAGGTTTAAACATCTCTGCCATGTTTTGGGCACTTTTGGCCAGACCTTCTGGGCTGGCTGTGGGCAGGGGGTGCCGATGCACATCACAGCCCCCCAGCTGAGCCAGGCACACTGGCTAACACTAAACAGCTGTTTAGACCGCAGCCCCGAGGCTTGGAAATAGCCCTTGCTAAAATTACAGCCCGCCAAAACCAAGAGCCCGCCAAAACCAAGAGCCCGCTTCGGCCAAACACCAGCTGGGAGCCAGGAATAGCCCCGGCCTCGCCACGCTCCGCTGCCTCGGCACAAACTTTCCAGCACGTGGCACCCCAAGCAGCACTGCCTGGCCATGCCACAGGCTGGCTGAGAGTGGGAAAAGCTGGGTTTTGGCCCCAGTTCAGCAATGGCTCATGGGAGGGGGCTGCATTTCCATGTTCTTTCCCAGGCAGCCCAGCACCCGGCATTCCCAGCAGAGGCACAGCACCTGCCCAGATTTGGGGTCCTGGCAGGGCTGCCCAGTGTGTGCTGAGCCTTTGGGGTGGTTTTGGTGTCCAGCTGTACAGAGGGTCTCTGCTGCCAGACCCTGCCTGGTGCCACTACTGTCCTCTGTTGGGGACACCACAGCCAGCCAGGATAGGTCCCCCAGGTGATGGGGACCCTGTGGGGCACCTGCTTCCAGAGCAACTGCCCAACATTTTGGTTCCCAATGCCTTTGGAGAGCCACAACCTGTGCCCTCCATTGCCCCCCTGGGCAGGCGCCTGGTCCCACTGCCTGGGTGCCCCTCACACCCTGGCCTAGTACTGGAGTGGACTGGGGGGCTGCAGCCACGTGGGGCTCACCACGGCCAGCTGGGGCCCCTGTTCTCGCCAGCTGGGGCTGGGCCCACCCTGGGCTGGACCTGGGCATGTCCATGGGGCAGCTGCCTTTGGGCACAAGGGGCTGGAGCTGGGCAGTGCAGCTGGGAATGGTGGGACACAGATGGACATGAGGGCATGGACATGGAGGACATGGGAACATGGCGGGGCAGGGGACACAGAGGGAGACATGATGGGACATGGCAGGAAGAGAAGGCACAGTAGGGGGGCTGGTAGGGCAGAGAGAGCATGGGAACACTGAGGCCAGGGACATGGAGACACAGAGCACAATGGCATTGGGACATAGGGGATGGTGGCAAGAGGCCATGGGAGCCAATGACTTGGGAGATACAGGGGCCAGGGGCATGGAAACACAAACAACAGTGGTATGAAGACACAAGGGACAGCAACAGGAGAACATGGGGCACAGGGCCATGAGGACACAGGGGACAAGAACATGGGGAACAGGGGCAGAGGGGAAGAGTGAATGAGGACATGAGGGGATAGGGGCACCGGACTCGGCGGACAGGTGCCCAAGGACACAAAGGAAAGGGCCCCAAGGACACGGGGCACAGAGACAGGAGGACACAGGTGGTGATGGCAGGACACAGGGACACAGGCATACAGGACACACGGACACAGGATGCAGGTGGCAGTGGCAGAGATGGGGACACACAAACAAGGGGCACAGGGACACAGGGCACAGGCGCATGTGGCATGACTGATGGTGTTGAGGATGGGGACACAAGGACACGGGGCACGGGTGGCGGTGTCAGGGATGGGGACAGAAGGACACGGGGCATGGGTGGCAGTGTCAGGGATGGGGACAGAAGGACACGGGGCACGGGTGGCAGTGTCCGGATGGGGACAGAAGGACACGGGGCACGGATGGCGGTGTCAGGGATGGAGACAGAAGGACACGCGGTGGTGGCGGGGCCGTGCGGGTGCCCGAGGCCGTGCGGATAGCGCCCCCTGGCGGCGGCCAAGCCTCTGCGGGCGCCTCTCCGTGCGCGTGCCCGCGGCGCCCCCGCGTGTCCGGCGTGTGCCCGTGTCCCGCGGCTCCAGCCCTGAGCTCCGCGGGGATCACAAAGACACATCCCGCCGGCCTGGGCATCGGGGGGTCTGCGACGGGGCCCCTCCACCCACGGAGAGCCTCTCCCAGCGAGGACTTCAGCCCAGGAGCCTCGCGCAGGGGGATGCTCAGCACCCACGGGTGCTGCGGCCACCGCTGGGGCTGGGGGCTGGAGCCCTGCACTGGCAGTGGTTCCATCCAGAATGATGAAGAACCTCAGCCTGCCCCGCTCTTCTCGCAGACAACGGCCTGTGCTCTTCACCCATAATTCAGGAGAAGATGGGAACATGCCTGGAGCTCCAGCACATTAATTATGAACCACCCCACTCACACAGCCCTGCCCCGGCAGCGCCGGCAGCTGCAGTTATTCCTGCCAGCACAAAATGAGCTCCGTGGAAAGATCCCTGTGTCCTGTACGAGGGCACTGCGGGTGCCGTGTTCCCAGTGACACCCCCATCCCTCCAACAGCCAGCCCCAACCCTGGGGAAAGCGACAGGGTCTGCAGCACAGGGACTGCACGGATCCCGAGCCAGGGCCGGGGTTTGGCTCTTTGCTGCCCGTCTGCACTACCACGCAGGGGATATCCCTGAATGCCACCCAGACACCACCTCCAGCTCCCTCCCCACCGACCCCACGGTGCCATGCCGAGCACCTGCCCCACACTTCGAAGGGACAGAGCCAGCAAAAAAGAGGCAGCAACCCACAGCCACTGGCGAGGACCTTGGCTTTATTCCAGCCTCTACAGCATCCCCCTCCCAGCATCTCCACTGCCCAGCTACAGGGCATCCCAGGGCAGCTCCTGGCTTGCAGAGATTCACTTCTGCAGAGATGCAGGTTCACAAAATCTTCACCCAGCCAAGGTTTCAACGTGCTTTTTTTCCTTGTCTCCCATTTCCCCTGAACAAGAGGCACCGCCTCCATCTCCACTGCAGCAGGGCCAGACCCTACGGGGCTGGCGAGAAGAGGCTGAGCAGGGCCAGGAGGAGCAGGGGCGAGAGGAGCTGGTGGTGGCCCCCGTGCAGGGACCCACCGCTGGCTGTGGCCCCCCGGGAGGCAAAGATCTTCCGGCTGCGGAGGGGCTGCGGCGGGCGGAAGTTGTTGATCATTTTTAGGAGCGTGGATCCCTCGAGTGGGAAGTGGAGGGTGCTGACAAATGCCATCAGCTGCACAGGGAGAGAGGGAGGGTGGGCAGCTGCACTGCCAGGCAGCCCAAGTCCCTGCCCTGTCAGCCCACCTCAAACTGCCCCGCTGCCAATGGCACAGGACCCATGGCACAGCCCCACACTGCTGGGTGTCCTCCCCCCACCCGCCACTGCTCTCCTGAAGCCAGACCCATAGGTAAGCACAGAGGCAGGTCCTTACAAGGATCAGGTCTTGAGTTTTAAAGGAGCAAATTGTGTTTTGGTGCCAACAGCAAGCACTTGAAGAGTGGTTGGCCCATGACTCCCTCAAGAAAACACATCTAATAAGATGCTTGGGCAGCGTAGGAGAATTCCTTTCATCCATCCATCCATCCATCCATCCATCCGTTCATCCATCCGTCTCCTTGGAGCCTCTACTGAGCTTCAGTGGATTCACTTCCATTTCTCTTTCTGAATGCCACAGCTGGGCAGGAAAGCAGTATGGATGGGATTCCTCCCCACTGGCAGGTGGCCACATCCCATTACTTAACCTTCATAAAATTAATTAATTGCCAAGTTGCCAGGAGCATTATTATAGAGATGACTTTCCCTGTGCTCTTGCTCAAGGGTCAGGAAGGACAAAGAGAGAGGTCACCCTGGGGAGCCAGCCTTTGGGGTGCTGGAGCGTGGGGCTGTACACGGCAGTACCTGCTCCCGGCCAATCTCCACTGGCTCCTCGAAAACAGTCCAGACCACGGCCTCGCTGCAGTCGGGGGTGGTGAGGGAGCCCTGGTAGCGGTAGTAGCCGGAGAGGCGGCCGGCACGTGGCAGCAGCGTGCTCAGGCGGAAGGTGGAGGCCAAATCCACAGAGTCCCCTGTGGGGCAAGACAGGGGCACTCAGCCTGTCCCCTGCCAGGGATGTGGTGGGGACAGCAAGGCCACCTCCGTCAGTTTGCCTTCAGCCAGATGAACCCACAGACTGGCACGTCCCCCCTCCCCGCATCCCTGCCCTCCCACTGCGGGGTCTCCCCTTTCCTGCCCTGCCCCGATAAGGAGGCGACTCACCAGCGTGGGAGACATTCCTCAGCCCCGCCACCATGGTGTTGTAGTTGGTGTTAGTGGTTTCAGAGACCTGTGTACAGGGAGAATAAGTGGTTGAAGTCAGGCAGAGCCTGAGCAGGGCAGAGCTGGGTCATCCTGTCCTGTCAAGCAACCGCAGGCAGAGCCAGCCTTGTCTCACACTGTTGCAGGGCAGTGGGGAAGGGTTCCCAGCCAGCACTTTCTTGCATAGCCAGTGGGTTCCCCAGCCTGGCCTTGACCCAGCCTTCCTGCCCCTTCCCACTCCCTCAGGACACCCATACAATGCTCCCCTGGCTGCACCACCAGCACCCAGTTTCTAGGGAGCCCCTGCAGACCCACCTGGAAGAAGAAGCCAAGGACAGCCAGTCCATTGGGATGACCCTTGGCCTCTGCCAGTGTCTGGTACTTGACATTCATGTGGACAATGTGCATCTGAGGAAAGCACAGAGGAGCCAGGTGTGGACAACTGCCTCCAGCCAACACCCTCGCAGCAGGACATTCTGCTATGGATCCTTCCAGCCAGCTTGGGGTGACTGGACTCTGAGTCAACCTCTCCCAGTAAAGCCCTGCTGGTCCCATTGGCAGTTCTGTGGGGCGGCTGCTTGGAGGATCAAAGCACCCCAATGAAGCGAGCATCCTTTGAAGGGTGTGCAAAAGGGGGCCAGCAGTCCCCGGGTGCTCGCCAGACACAGAACATAAATTCTGCTTTCCTCTGGCAGATAATGAATATTTTAGAGGCGCAGAACCTCTTTCATCCAGAAGGATCCCAATGTGCTTGGCACAGCACACTCCTGCTTGTTCTCACTTGCAAGCACTAGCTCAGTGTGTGGTCCCAGCAGGGCACTGAGGCCCCCAAACCCCACTGAGTGCCTCAGACGAAGCAGCTTGGCCCATGCATGGTACAGAAACACCTCAAGTCTCACCTAAGCTGCTTTTTCACCACCCAGGTGCCTGTGCAGGAGCAAGGTCGAGCCCACCAGTGCAGAGTTGGTCAGTCCAGTCACCTGCTGCGTGACAGCCTTGGGGTGCCTCAGCATGAGCCCTTCCCACCACACCAAGGCCTTGGGAGACCCAGAACGTGATGGGGGCTTTCTCTTACGTACCTCCATGGGGAGCTGGTGCCCATCGAGAGTGTGCTCAGAACCATTCCTGGCCGGGCTGCCCCAGTGGAAGTGGAGCTGGACTGCACGGTACCTGCCAGGGAGGCCCCCGCCACTGATGGTGATGTGCTCAGAGGCCAACTCACTCACCAAGTTCAGCATCACTGCAAGGGCAACAGGACAGGGTGAGGGGGGCCTAGGATGGGGAACAGCCCTGGCACAGCTCCTTCTCCTCAGCTTCATCCCAGCACTAACATTAACCTGCATGGGATCCTGTAGCACCTGGGAGTGGCACCAGAGCCAAGCCCCATTCAGGATGGTGACAGGGGAACTGGGACAGGGCAAGGTGCCCGGCTTCAGCACGCACCTGTGTGCCCGTTGTTTGTCAGCCTCCACTTGCCAGGGGGAGCCTGGTCATAACCCTCGAAGAGGATGTCCCCGAGGCCACCATCCCGCTGCAGCCGGCGCCTGTCGATGTTCACAGGGGACTGCTTGTCCCCACCACATGTGGCTTTCAGCTCCTTCCAGTGGCTGGGCCCTGCGGAGGAGGAGCAGGGCACCACGGGCAGCCACCGAGCCACCGCTGCCCCCAGGGGGGGACACAAGGCCACGGGTGGCTGTGTCCCCAGCCAGCCCTGCTGTCCCTGCCAGCCTGGCCGTGCTCTCTTGCATCCCATGGGAGCTGCTCTCCTGCCCAGCTAAGTTTCCTTCCTATTGAAGAGCAGGGGCTTATTGCAGCCTCATCAATAATTCAGCAGGATTTCCTCGAGGGGCTGGGGGCTATATTTAGCCTGGCAGCGGCGTCCACATTGATGCTGGTGAAGGGCAGGCTTTTCTCGCTGCCCCTTCTGCCCCTTCCCGGGTTTTAGCATGTTTAACTTACTCCCACTGGTTCTGTCCAGCTGTGACAGGTGACGGTGCAACCTGGCCACGCAACTCATCCTGGGGCAAATCCTACACAGGTTCCAGAGTGACCACACGATGCCCATCAGCAGTTCCTGGGGTGAGGGGGTCACCATGGCAGGAGCTGGGTGAGGACACGGCAGCACTGGCAGCCAACTGGACCCACTGCAAACCCACAGTGCTACCTGGGGGCTGCGAGCAGGGTCCCCATGGCTGCCACCAGGGCCAGACCACACAGCCAACCTATATACATGGCTTGTCCCCATCAAGAAACGGCATCATCTCTTCTTGGAACACTTGTTGCAGCCCACAGCTGTAGGATGTAGCCAGTCACCCTGCTGGTCACTGCTCCAGCCCGGCTGCCACAGCACCCCATTCCTCCTCCTGGTGCAGCCCAGGATAGAGGTGTCAGCACTGGGCACCACCAGTACCTGGGCTCAGTCCCAGCTGGGGAACAGGAGCTCCCTCAGTGTTTCCACTCCTGTCCTCCCAGGGCATCTCCATTCCCAGGGGAGCTCAGCAGATCCCAGCAGGCACTGCTGACTCTTCTCAGACACACATTATGGCTGGACTGCCTTTGCCTACAGCCAGGGTTTGGGGAACGGTTCCCCCAGCAGTGCCCCATGGTTCAGCTCTGACGTTTACCTTCCTGTTGGGCAGACGAAACCACAGACACTTGTGGGCTGTATCCCACCTCCTGCCCCCCTGGGCTCAGTCCTTACCATTCATGTTTTCCTCTCATTACTTCAGGAAACTTTTTGCCTGGAAGCCCTGAGAACGGCAGCCTGGCCATGTCACCATCGCAGCAGGTTCCTGGCACGCTGTAGCTGGGTGGCCCCACAGATTACCAGGTGCCTTCATTAAGGGGCCATTCCCCATGGCTCTGCTGCGGGCACACAGCCGGCTCCACGCTGCTCCAGCCGCTTCCCACCGGCCCCTCTCCCCTGCCAAAACCTGCCGTGCTGCCAGCCCAGCAACATTAAACCAGGTAAGACCGAGCCTCGCTCCGACAGGGATGAGCAGAGCCCAGCAATCCACACTCACAAGCCACAGGCCATGTAAATCCAAGAGCTATAAAACAGTTGGGCCGTAACAGCTGATTAAATGCTTGATGATCTTTAATTAACCTTTTACAAGCTATTTGTAATCTGTATTTGTATGTTTTGAGACAAAGTGCCTGCAGCCATGCTTCCCTCCCCACTCAGGCAGGGCTGCTGCCTGCCCTGGGTTTCTAATAGCGTATTTTAAAACCTGGACTTAATTTGTTTCAGATGAAAGGGGGAATGCTGGTGCTGCCCCAGGGGCACGTGGACCTAGCTGAGGTGGGGTGTGGGGCTGAGTTTCTCCGACGGGCTCAGGTGTTTGTCAAGTCTCTACAGCAACACCCCCAAAAGTGAAGCTCCTCTAACCATTCCCACGTTGGTGTGACATGGGGGGATTTGCTCTTTTCCATGCCGTGCTCCCCACTGGGCCTTGCTGATGCTGCCCAGGGTGGACACTGTGGGGAGACAGGAGGCTCTGAGCCCTCCACGGCCTCAACACACCCACACTTGGCACAACTCACCGCATTGGGGGTCCTGTGAGTCGTAACACCACTGCCCTGCGGGAGAAAGGAGAGCTCAGGGCAGGTGATGGAGACAGGCACCCCTCCCCAAACCCACCTCTGGTCGTGCCCAGCCCCCCAGCAATGAGGACATCCCCCAGTGCAGCCCGGGGTCCCGCCAACACTTGTGTTCAGCACGGTTATTTTTGGCGCTAGTGTTTTCGCACCCTCCCTGCCTCCCCCAGACGCTCCACAAGGAAACCTCCCTCAGTATCGCTGCTCCAAAGCAGCCAAACCTCACTGCTCACTGTGCTCCTTCCCCAGCTCTTGTGGGGCCATCCCCCCTAACCCATCCTGGGGGTCGAGGCAGCCCCTCACCCCCCAGCAGCGGCGGGCGAGCAGGAGCCGGGGGGAGCAGCCGCAGCCCTGCCGGTGTCCCCGCCGCTCCCGCGGGTGGGCTGGCAGCGGCCGCAGCGGCTGCTGGGGGCTGCAGCGGGCGGCCGGTGGGCAGGCCCGAGCCCACGCTGTGGGGATGGTGGCTGGTCCCGTCACTCTGGGCCACCTCAGCCAGAGCTGCCCAACTCCCACCAGCGCTCGGGTGGCTGTGGGTACCACAGGCTCGATGACGAGTGCTGGTGCAGCAGGTGCAGGGAGACCGAGGGGATGCCGAGAAAGCTGGCGCCCTGTTCCTGCCCTGCTGGCTGCACATCCACCCAGGGCCATCAGCTCTGCAGAGGGAGCTGGGGAGTGCACCCCTTCCCTCCTCAGCTGCCCGTTCTGCTCCTGGCAGGAGGCACAGAGCAGCCCGGTACTGCCCGGTCCAGCCCATGCGAGCGGTCCCCGCTGGTGGCCGAGGGGCCAGGCCAGCGGGCCGGCTGCGGGCGGGCCGAGCCACACTCTCGTGCCAGCCACAGCCGCTCGGACCAGCAGGACAAAGGCAGCCCGGCCTGCCTCCACCTGTGCCGCTCAAGGCCCCAGCCTGCGGCACTGCACCCAAAGTCTCACTACAGCGGTACAGGAGACACCAGCCCCAGAGGAGAACTGGGAGCAGGACAGTGCAGGCAGGATTTGGACGGTCCCCACAGCAGGGATCTTGAGGTCCAAGGACAAGCCGAACTCCTGGGAAATCCTCAGATCTGCACGCACCAGCCCTCGAGCATCCTCCGGCAGGAGCCAAGGTAGGGCTGGGCACCCCCAGGCTGGCCCCGATGCAGGTGAGCACTCAGCGCCTCGGCCCGGGACGGCAGCGCCCGTTCGCTCGGAGGCTGCGTCCCCACTGGGGTTTCCCGGTGGTGCAGGTCTGTGGGGCGGATGGGCTGAAGCCCAAGACCTCTGTCCCAAGGGGGGTCTGGCCCGACCACCTCCTGCCAGCACAGACAGTCCCAGGTGGGCTGAGACCTCCCGAGCCCGGCGGCACACAGGGCCATCAGCAGAAGGGAGGGGGTGGTGGGAGGGCAGGAGAGGGCTCCTGGGACAGACTAGGTTCCCCAGCTCCTCTTGCCAACCCCTCAGCCTGCATCATCCCTCGACACGTGGGAAGGGATGGAATAAGCGGCACCCCCAAATCCCCCCAGCCCCGCGCCCCCCTCCTGTCCACTCGCGGGACCCCCGGCCCCGCCGCCCGGGCGCAGCTCACCTCCCGCGGCCGCTCGCACGACGAAGGGCAGTGTCAGGAAAGTTATGCCGAGCCCAGTGGGGCCCATGGCGGCGGGGGGCAGCGGGGGGACCGCCCCGTCCCGTCCCGTCCCTCCGCAGTGCGCCCGGTGCTGGACTGGGGCGGGCGGCAGCGCTGGCAGCGCCCGCAGCCCGGGAGATGCTCGGCTCCAGCCTGGGCTCTGCTCTTACATATTCATCACCCGGGCTGAGTTTTTAACTCCTCGGCTGCTAGGAGGGAGCGGGGAGAGCCCGGCCCCCGGCCAGCCCCCCGCGCCCGCCGGGTCCCTGCCCGCGGTGACAGGGACGGGAGGGGAGCGGGGGCTGGCGGAGCCCACGGGTGCTGCGCTCCCCGCCCCGTTCCCCGCCCGGCACCATCCTGCTCTCCATCCCCAAAGCTGGAGGTCGGCAGCATCCCCGCTGTGCCCCATCCCGCCCCCGCACAGTGTGTAGGACTGCAGATGGACTTCAGGGGCCTGCCAGGGCGCGGAACGGGCTGGGGACAGCAGCTTTGGCCCATCCCCTCCCCATTCCTTGCAGACACAAGGCTGTGGGACATACCCTCCCCCCAGCTTTGGGAACTCCCCAGCCAGCAGCGGGTCCTGCATCTCCCACGTCTGAGCGTGGTGGTTCCCACCTCACAAGGGGCAGGCGGTGCCATGGGGACCCACAGACCAAACCCAGGTCATGCCTGCAAGCAGAGGCCCCGCCCTGGACAAAGCCCAGCGAGCACCTCCTGGAGCCCCATCCTCAGGGCCTAGGCGGCCTCCACAGCCACAGTACAGGGGACCCTCAGTCCCTGCAGTCACCAAGGAGTCACACAATGCTGGGGCAGGATTCAGCCCTTTCCTCTCCAGCGGGCACAAGGCTGCACTGGCTCACGCTCTCACAGCCATGGGGCACTGGCTGGCCAGTGCAGGGGGGCAGTGCTGCAGCACAAGCCTTGCACACCCACCCGAGCAGCAACTGTCGCCCACTACACGCATCCCGTGCTGGTTCAGCTCCTCAGCATAGAGTGAGCATATGCCATCCCTTTGCACCTGTCCAGGCAGGTCCCACAGGAGCCAGGATCTCAGCAGGTAGGTAGGAAGGGGGTGAGAACACAGGAGCATGGTGTTATCACGTTCTCCTAAAATATCTGTGCCATCCTCAGGCAGCAGAGGAAAGGAGGCCAAGGGGCCCAGCCCACAGCTCCCCTCACCGGCACTTGGCCCTGGCCGGGAGCACTGGCGACTCACTGCCAGGATGAACAAACCCGGCAGCAGCGTGAGGGCAGCAGGAAGCAGCCTCCTGCTGCCAGCTTGGACAGGGATGGGCTCTAGCTCAGCAGAGCTGCTTGGCTGCCATGTGCTACAAGGGGGCATCCTGAGCTGGGATTCTTTGGGGCACCTTCTTTCCTCCAGGCAGCACTAGCCCCAGGCAGTGCCTGTGCAGCACCAAGCCAGGTTTGGGCCCTGGTGTAGGGCACAGAGGAGGGCAGCAGCACAAGTGTCCCCTGGGCTGGGCTGGATCTGTGCCGTGGCTGACACTTGGCCCCTGCTCCAGGGATGAGGTAGTCTGCAGAGGGCTGCGGTCATCCTTCCGGACAGAGCCGCAAAGGGCGGGCAGGTGCGGCACAGGGGTCGCACCAGTTCTGCAGCCTGCTGCCCAGTGCTGCCGGGAAAGAGAGGAGCTGTTCCAGCACTCATGGTACCAAGACTTTCCTTGGAAACATGAGCCCACCAAGTGACCCCTCTTCCTACACGCCCACAGCAGGACTGCCTATATAGACAGGCAGGGAGGAGAAGCCCAAGACTCATGGGGTCAGAAGATGAGACTCATTGCCCCATGGACACTTTTTCAGGTTTTTAGGCTTCTCCAGCGGTCATTTTCAGCAAGAGGGGCAAGAGCAGGGTGTGGGGCTCAGCACAGTCCCAACAAGAGCAGGAGCAGAGTGAGGAAGCAATGGGATCTCCAAGGTACATGGAAAGGCAGTGGCAGTACCACAGCACTGTGCCATCCCCTGCTCCCACCCATCCCCACTGCACTGCTCCCTAGGGTGCATGGCTGGCTGCTGGCACCCGTGCTAGGCAGGAACAACCTCCAGTTTCTACAGGAACCAGATCAAGCCTTGAAATTGCCGGCCTTGCTGACGTTGGGGTGGTGGTGAAGTCACAGCTGATCCTGCAGCTTTGTGCCATCCTCATAGGGTGACACCACGTCCATCAGCCTGCTGCCACTGAGCCAGGAGGCAGCGAGGTCCCCACAGACACGTGTAGCCACAGCACCAAGGGCAAGAACCATGATAAGGGGAACAATACCACTGAAAGATAAAAATAGTTACTTAAGCTGCAGCCATCGATTGGTCGTGGGCACGGTGCCACCCTGGTGGGAACCCCCACCACGTGCACCGTCAGCAAGCCCCGAGCCAGCACAGAGCAGAGGTGCCAAACGCTCCTGGAGGTAAATCCTGCACTGCCACCCGGGAGCCTGGCCAGGGACCCGGGCTGACAGGGACAGTGACAAGACTTGAGCCTCCACAGTGTAATTCACATCACATCAGCCAGGGATGGATGCACGAAGAGATGCGGGCATCCAGAGGGGCAGAGCTCACAGGCAGTAAATACTCTGATCTTTGATCCCCATAAATAAGCCCAGTCAGAAAGCTGGGAGCGGGGCAGGGAGTGCAGCAGGGGCCGGCTCCGGCGCCGGCACAAAGGAGGCACTGTGGCCGGCAGATGCGCTCCGGCCACACGCCGCTGCACAGCCCCTTCATTCATCCCACGCTGCCACCGCCGCCGGGGTCAGCGACATCTCCCCCCCCCAGGGCCTGGCACCCCCGGGGTCACTGCCAGCACTCGGCCCCGGCGCGTGTCTGACACACTCCCCCGCCCTGGCGCTCTCCCAGGGGCTGCGCGCCCCGGACACGCCGGGCTGAGCACAGCTGCTCATCACTCTCTCAGAAAAACGCATTTTAAGCGCTAAGAGCTTAGAGCAGGAGGCTGCCTAGCAATGCCCTGCCACAGCACCCGAGGGTCAACACAGACAGCTGTCTCTGCACACGCGTGTCCCCGGGTCACGGTGAGGAGCCCCGAGAGCCGCGGCTGTGCTTCGGACAAACCATGGTGCTCCCTACAGGAACTGTGCGTCCCCAGGCAAGGGGCAGGAGGCAAGGGGCAGGAGGCAAGGGCAAGTTGTATCTGTACAGGATCTCCCAGCACCAGCAGAGCTCCACGGGGCCCAGGCCAGACTGAGATCCTCCAAGAGCTAGCGGCATCCGGCAGCTGCTGCGGAGAGATGCTTGTTCCCCCAAGAGCAGCAGCGGAGGAAGGGCTGCGTCCCACCGCCCTCAGCCGAGCCAGCATCGCCCGGCTGGACCCGAGATGGAGCTCTGGAGCTGTGCTGTTCAGGTCCGCGGAGCGGCTGCGGTGGCAGCTGCCCTCGGCAGGCACAGGGTCGGGGCAGCGGAGCCCCGCCTGGCCCCACAGCGACAGTGACAGTGCCCGCTGGACGCCTTCCAGCAATGAAGGCACCCACCGCAAACACTGCGAGCCCGGCGGCTCGTGGAAAAATAGGGAGCTGAGGGTCTGGACCACCCTTTCCACTCTGCAGAACTCCCTCTGCTGGACTTAGCAGCTTCCCATGGGTTTGAGGAGGGCAGCAGGAATATACTGCACTTGGGTTTATACCCAGGAAAATGAAGATTTTCCTAAAATTTCACTAATAAAGGTTAAATCCCATTGGAATCTGTACACACAGGAACTCTGGCAGCCTACCTGCTCAAAGTTAAATGCATCTATTGATCTTTTCACAAGATCACAGCTCAGAGTCGTGATTTAACAAAACCGTCTGCAATGCTGGGGAACCACATTGATGCAGAAATCAGGAGACGCTGGAACACAACATTTCTCTTACAGAACACAATTTATTTGGCATTTGGATGAAATGTTTCTCACAGCATCTTGAAAAAAAAAAAAAGATTAGTGCCAACCCCAAAGAAGTTAAAACAAAAACCAGTGTCACAGGGACTCAATTATTATAGTATCAAATTTAAATTCTACATGGTATTTCACTGAATATCAAAATCCTTTATACACTGCCACAGTTAAGTCCAGTCACAAACCAACTACACAGGAGAAGCCTGCAAGTGCAGCGCTGGCTAAAATGATTTTCCAGAGGAAGGTAAAAAGCAGTGTCTCGTTCTCTCGCAGCCTCCCAGGCGCCTTCAGCCCAACACAGGGGGATGGTGCAGCACAGCCACCTCTGCTGGCATCAACCCTGACCCACTCAACACTCAAGGGGCACATACTAGAAAATTAAAGCTATGTGGAACCGCAGCAGGCAGGCAATGCTGACTGTTGTTAGGGGGAAGAGCATCTTTATCACTGAAAGCGTCTATTCCAAGGAAACACCTATTTCACTTGGGACTGGGCAACATCAGAAGCAAACATAAGAACTTTGATTCACCTCCTCTACACTCAACTGCTCTAATTTTACGGTCCAGCTCCCAACTTGCAGGGGAAATTTAAAAGAAATTTCTGCATATTACATGTTCCTTAGCTAGGGAGAAAAAAGACGTTTCAGCAACTGAAAAAAGGAGATGCACGTTATGGATTGTATGAGGCAACATTAAAACATCAGTGTTTTGCCACTGAGAAGTCACATTTGGAAGATAAAAACATCTTTAAGTATGAGGTTCAAATTTATTTAACATGAGATGGGAAAAGAATGGTAATAATTACTGGTCACAAAAAACATTTTCTTCCCAAGTACTGAATCAGGCCCATGACACGTGTGGAGGCAGAGCACCCACTGACTGTAAGATTCAGCCTTCAGAAAAAAACATCCACCTACTTCATTCTTCTTCTAGATCAGCATCCTGCTGTGCATGGCTAAGGGAACAATCTGAGGCTCCAACTAAACAGGATTGAACATTACACAGACGTACACCTGAATGACAGCGCTGATGCTGCCCAACACAACCCAGCACCCCTGTAACATTTTACCCCTACAACTCACTCAGCCAGAGGCTGCTGTGAGACTGGATGGGCATCCCTGACAGACCAGAGTGTCTGGGCCACTCCTGGGGAACAGCAGAGACCTCAATATGGCACCACAGCACAGGGAAGCTGAGGAGCAGCTCTGTCCGAGGCCACAGTGGGACAAGACCAGCCCTGCACGGAACCAAGCACTGGGACTTTGTAACAGCTGCGGTCAAGGACATCCCGAGAAAAAAAACACTCTGGGCTCACACAGGCTGCTGGAAACGCTGTGGCAATGCCACCGCCCTGCTGGGGCTGCAGGGACATTTAGGATGCACCAGTTGTTAAGAAAAACATCCAGAGATGTGAATGGCAGTGGGGAAAAATCAATGCAGAAAGTAACTCCAAAGATCTCATCAATCTAATGGCAATCAAACCAGAGAGGCTTCCCTTGGGCAAGCACCAATCCTCTGTAATTGGCACTCGGGACAACTGCCCACCAGTCACCTTGCCAAAGGCAAGGAAGGTTTGCTGAGGAGTCCACAGCTGTCAAGGAAACTGAACTCTTCCCCAGCTGGTCCAGAAGTCTGAGTAGTTGGGACATTTTCTGCTACAAAGGCTCTTCCTCCAAGAGACAGTACTCAGTGTAAAAAAGCTACATTAAAAAGGGGAAAAAATGACAATTTTATTGCCAAATTAGAAGCTCACCGAGAGGTAAATGAGCTGTACTTAGTGAGCTGCTCCATTCAAGGCAGAATTTCCCTTGTTTACAGTTAAGATGAAGAAGGATAGGGAAAACCAGAGAAAATAGCAGCCTCTGCCAAAATACAAGTGGGAAAGGCTCAGAAGCAATGGGGAAAATATCACACTGAGGCTTCTACAAAGAAGCCTCCATTTGGAATAGCTACAACCAGGAGCCACAATGAAGTTGCCAGTTGTAACAGAGCTTATTTGCAAATAAAATTCACCACAGAACCAAAAGTAAAATATAAAAATATTGAACAGATTCCCGCAGTGTTAGGAGAAGTGTGAGGTAAGGTATCTGTTCACCTCAGCCACAAAACACAGCTTCAGAGACTGAACCAAGCCAAAAGGCCTTTTGTTATTGCGCTAGGATACTATGAAGAACAAATATTCCATCTGGCTTCAAAAGAAATTGGAAATTTTCTATTTTGCACTGCTAACAAAGTATTTTTCAGGAACAGATTGTAGTAGCATAGACTACACTATTTAAGTGTACACTATCACAGCCTGTCCTACAAGAGAGTAGCCAGCTCAAGAGAAATATTAACCCTAGAGCCTAGTTTCTATCTCAGTGCTTAGTTTCACCTAGCTGGACACAGCACGAAGGTTACTGTCTACAGTATGTATAGAGATATATATATATATGTGTGTGTGTGTATATATATATATATATATCACCACCCAGAAACACACACACGCACACACACATTCGTACCTATAAAACTAAAGAAAAATCAGTACATACAATGTATAAAACGTATTAATGTGCTCAAAAACGCACAAAACCCGCTTTATTTTCGTACTTCAGAAATGCTCAATAATTTGTATGCATGGTTCTGACTACTGCTATCCATCCACTTCATTAGACCACGACTTGGAACTCGGAGAAGGACTCGGTCAGAGATCCCACAGGGTGGAGAACTGCTCCTCTCATTTCATAGCACTGCTGCTGGAGCAAGGCACAGCAGAGAGCAGGATGGGGCGGTGGAACGGCTCCAGGCAGAGGCTTCCTACCAGTGCTTCCTCCCACTCGTGTGCCAGCAGCGCTCCCCAGAACTGTGATTCACCTCTCCGATGGAGTCAGGGCTGTTTGCAAGTGTCTGCATGTCCAGACACCAGAGACCACCTCAATAACAAAACTCACAGTTTTCTGTGCAAAACGAGTTGAATTGTCAAGACCAATCCCCAAGTACAGTATAAGCCTATATGGAATAGAAAGTAGCAGCATATTCCATGGGGAAAGAGTCAGCTGCACTGGGAAGCCACGACAGTGGGCTAGGATTTGTCATACAAGTATGATTTCTCGTAATTACTAGAAAAATAGATCACATACACACCCCCATGCAGTGTTTTCTTCCTGTCCCTCTAGGCTTGTACCCTTCATAAGGTAACAGGAGACCACTCACAAGAGGCATTCTTTACAAATTCCTTAAAATTCAACTCATCTGCTGACTGTTACAGTAAGTCAAGGAGAAGCAGAGACAATGGGAGGATGGGAGAAAAGGGTAAATTATTTGTACACTGAAATTCAAACTTAAATTTAAAATTGCCTGTAAAGATTATTTCGTACTCATTATCAAAACCAACAGTCCTTGACTTTGAGTTTCGTGAGGGATTGAATGAATCTCTGTCATCTGTAAATTAACTTAGCTTAAAGAGTTCAATACAAGGGGGAAATTTAAGATGACATATCAGACTGAAGCAAACTGCTTTATTGATTTAAGCACACTAACCTCATTATAACTCCTCGTGGGACCTGGATAAATGGCTTGGGGGGCACATGGGAAATCTCTAGAACAGGGTTGGCTATTTATGGGACTGAGATAAGGAACAGGTGTCCAATTAGAATTAAACATCACCTATAGTACATGTTGATCACCATTTTTAAGTGGTATTTGCAGAACTGTAAAGAAGTGAAATGAAGGGGAGGGAACACACATGCTAAATATAGCATGCAATAAGAAAAGCAAGAACAGTGATCTTTTATCCAGGCCAGTTTTGTGCAACCATTCACTGTAAAGAAGTTAAACTAGAAAGAAAATACCTCCATCTTCCTTATGGGATTAGAACAAACAGGGGCTTCATACAGTGAACTCAGGCTGCACCAAAGTTAATTGCTCCCCATCTCTTCCCTAAAGTACTTCCTAACACATGTGATGGTTCTACCAAAGGGAAATCACACAGACCCAGTTTTCTTTGTGGGCCAGAAGTTTATCCAACAATCTGAGATTTTGCAGCTACCAACAACAAATAAATGTAATTGCAAATCCCAGTTTTCTCAGCACCTACTTGTCATATGTTGTGTGGACCATTCCTCCTCCAGCTCCTCTGGTGTTTTGATCAAGGCAGATCAAAACCCCAAGTGTTTTACACAGTGTAACTCTTGGTGGCACCTGTCCCACTCCATAAAACAGGCCCCCAGACCCCTCCCCCACAGCTCCATATTCTCTGCTTGAACAGTGATTGCCCCCACCTTCCTTTTCCATTGTCTGTTTCCTGGGTCCAGTGGTATCCAGCCAAATCCAAGCAGCTTTTTTCTGATGTAGATTTTGATTCCTCTCAGGTCAAGAAAAAAAAAAACCAACCCAAACTACCCATACTTCTCACCTCCTTAGAAGTCAAAGGAATTCTCTGCTCTCCTTTCCGTAGCCAATGGAAAAAAAGAGCAGTTATGCAATCCATATTTACAGGACAAATTGATTAGTGAATGAATAACGACAGCCAAAAAATGAGAGGCACGATCCTAATCTAGAACATAAAAGCAGTGTTTGAAAAACAAAGTGGAGATTCCTTCTGAAGTTCAAGCCACGGATTAGTGTTTGTCTGTGCAAACAGTTGCTAAAACTCTCTGAGCGGCGCTGGGCGTTTCACTCCTTTATACAATGGTGTTGAGGGAACAGTGGCTGTGACGGCTGGCTGTCAAAGTTTCTGCTGGGGTGTTCTCATTTATGGGTGTGTCAGGAGGGACAAGAAAGGTGCTGCTGTCAGCAGAGTCTTCCAGCTCCACTGGAGAAGGACCAACTGAGGGAGGAAGAGATCCCTCTGTAAGCTGTGGGGATACATCACAGTTTCCTAGGGATGGAGGACTGCTTTGCACAGTCTGAGAAAGCACTCCATCTGCAAAGGACAAAAAACAAGCACAATCAGAACGTGAGATTTATCATTTCACATTCCCAAACAGGTTTATGATCCGTATTTCTGGAAGCTCTGAGTTTTTCCTGGTTTTGTGCTAATGCACAACAAGATGAGATTGAGGAAAATTGTGTAACAAAAATAAAACTTTGACATATAAATAAGATGCTTCCACTAATCAGGCTCACTTATCTTGTGAAATATGCTGCTATAAAATCCCAAATTGGAATGATTTCCACAGTATGTGAATATCACAGCTGCAAAACTGAAGAGCACTGGGTGAATCATTAGAAAGTGGTATTTTTGGTCAATTTTTGGGGGGTGTGGGTGGGGGAAGCAGAGAGGAGAGAAGAGGATGGATACATTTTATCCAAAATCTCTTGTACTTGACATTTGTTCTACTTCTTAATACCAAACTCTATCGACCTATCTTCAAAAGGACAAATATGGAATCAGCATGGTAGAAAAAAGGTAACCAGCTAATCCATCCAAGGTAAGGCTCAAAAATAGGTAAGGTTTAAGAATTAAAATGCTTACAGATTGGATTCCGCTGCTAATTTAGGTGATTCAAAGAACCTTCCAGAAAAACCAAGCTTAATGATGCATTTTAACAAAAAACTTTTTCATCAAAGAAACTGGAGATTTTTTTGTAAAATGTCTTTTCTCATCACAACTGCTAAAACACACAATTATAGCTTAAAAAAAATTCTATCCTTTAGCCAAAATGAAGAAGTGGGAGAAAAGAGAAATTACTGCCTGCATACCTGGAGTGGAACAAAGGATGCTGTCTGGATTGACAGAAGCCTCGTAAGGAGGAGGTGGGTCATCAGGATGTTGAATATCTGGGTACTTGTAAGCGGTATAGGGTGGAGGTGGATCGTGGAAATGAAACGCTCCACCTTCCCCATCGTCTGAAAGATGCAGTGGAGTAAGGCCAGTTCCAAAACCATCGGGACCATAATCAAAACCAGGCATCCTGCGGCCCAAGTTGAAATGGTGCACTGGTTCAAGAGAAGGAAAAAGAGTAAGTGACTTTATCTCATGCTGTCTTCTTCAGCTGAAGTCAGATCTCAACACCTTTTTCCACTTTTCACACCCCAGGAACTCATGCCTCCTGAAGACCTAGAAAAGTCTACATAACCCATACAAGTCAACTTGCTGCAGTTACACAATACCCAGGCCCACCTGCTCCCAGTCTGTTTGTCCTGCATCACATCTAAATTTGACTCTAACCTCTTCAAACTACGGACATTGTTCACACAGAAGATATTTCAGACTTGAACCACATACAAACAAAAATAATTTTCCATTATCCACTACAAAAGTTCAAGTTTGAAGAACCCAGCAAGACACAGGCAGAGTCAAGCAAGATGACGACATTTCTCACCTTTACATCCATCAACGTATCAATAATAAGCACAAGGTGAGAGCTGATACTCACAGTTTGCTCCAATCAAAGACTCTATGCGCTCTCTCCGCCTCTGGCGCAGCCGGTGGACCATGAAGAGCAGCAGAGAGAGGATGAGGAAGGAGGAGATGCAGCTCACGATCAGGCGCATTCCACTGGCCATCGAGTCAAACAGGCTGTTGCCATCTGTTACATAAAACATATAAAAACAGCCTGGCCTGTTATTTTTGTTCAAGATTCATTTTTCTTGATGTTCTTCTGTCAGTAATGGAGAAATAAACGTAGAGCGGAGATTCATTAGCCTGGTTTAACACTTCTCCATATTTCAAATATGTAAGAAAATCATGAATCATCAGGTGATTTATCTTTTTACTGCAAGAAGATCTGAAAGTTTCTGAGAATACATTCCTCAGCAAAAGAGGCAGAATGCTGAAGGCTTCATGCCTCTGAAAATTGGAAAAAAGAAAGGTTAATGGCATTTTGCACATCCACTTGTTTCCCTGGCATGGCTTACGATGTTATACTAAAGAGGAAAAGGCTTGAGAACTGGTATATCTATGTAAGTTCTGAATATCTTAACCCTTCCATTTCCACTAAAAAAAAAAAATCTCTGAACACTGTCACTGTCACCCAGATGTGGTTATCTAAATTCCACATATCACCAGTACGTTGGTTAGCACCACTAAGTGATAGGAACATGGTAATCATCACTCAGGAACTGAAGAGTTTAAGGTGAACGGGAATTAAACCTTTTCCTAGAGTCATACCAAAAGCAAGTGGCAGAACACAAAAAAGACCCAGGAGCTTAAAAGTTGGAGAGCTCTATCCCACTGCTAACCAGATTCACCGTGGGAAGGCTGTTGTGAAAAAATTACTGCTGTACTCCCAGTACCAGACACAAGAGGCATGAACTTTTCACTACTCAGCTAATCACACTTGGTTATGCCTAAGCAGCACACGCACACACAGATACTCTACACAAAGGAAAATGACCTAAAGATGCTGTACTGCGTTATTTGCACCAAA
Source organism: Picathartes gymnocephalus (assembly GCA_013390045.1). Taxonomy (NCBI): domain Eukaryota; kingdom Metazoa; phylum Chordata; class Aves; order Passeriformes; family Picathartidae; genus Picathartes; species Picathartes gymnocephalus. The sequence goes on from WEKY01015737.1 coordinate 41,470, forward strand.
TTCCCATTAAAGGGCTCTGAATGAGAAAGACACCCAGGCTAGGGGTGGGTAAGAAACAGATGAGGTGGCCTCACAACCTGGTCACCTGCCGCTGCAGGACACAAGCACTACCAGGTATGGCCCCTCTTCCCAGTCACTGCAGAGCCACTTCCAGAGGAACCAGACAGATCCTGGCCACCTCTCCTTTCCCACACCCACTAGAGTTGCAAGAGCTCCCTCCATACTTTTTCTTTCACTAACAGCAACTGAAGTTTTATCAAAGATTTCTTGTAAGAGAAGACTAAAAGCCTCACAAAAATTTTAAGTACTAGTTTGCTACACATGCTAGTAACAGAAAAATCCACCTAATTTATATCGTTCCAGTACATGGCTAACAGGCTGGCATTTATTATATAACGCCTTCTTGGCAACAAGAAATTCATTTAATAGTGCACTACACATAAAGCTTGAACATTACACCCTCTCAGATCCGGCTGTGCCGCACAAAAGCCTGGGTGCTGTCAAACCTTTTAGCAACTATCCCTGACAGAGCTTCAACTGATGCAGCCACACACCTCCCAACCAGCACAGCCTCCTGAACACCACAGACCTGCCCCTGCTCCTCCTCCGTCTTACGGCAATGCTGACTCCATGATCACTGCAGATTATTCAAGGCTGTCAGTAACACTGAAATGCCTTTAGTAAAATATACACAGAGGTGCAGAAGCCCAGAGAAGCTGACTTTAGTCATGGGATGGATCCTGGTGGTGCATCCCCCCTCAGCAGGCTGCACTATGATCTAAGAAATCAGCTTTGATGAGCTGCACTCGGACTAAGCCTTCTTGAGCTTACTAGAAACACTGTCTGTTCCCAGGAGCTAACAGGTGTCTAATGAATACCTGTTTTTTAATGAACAGCCTTGGAAACTTATTTTTCTTGCCTGAATAACAACCCAGGTAGAGTGGTATTTTTCTTATTGAACCTTCAAAGAAAGTTACTGACTCAAACTGTAGCCAGGATGGAAAATTACTACAACTAGAGCCCATTCTCTTGCTATCCTATAAACAGGAGACCAAAGTGAGAGCCTTCTGATCTCTCAGTTCCCAGATAAGGGGCTCACATGCATGTCTCAAACACTGATAGCCAGGTGGCTGTGGAGCCAACCAAGCACTGGTAGTAATAACAGACAAGAACTGTTAGTAATAACCAAGGACTATTGGTATTAACATGCCATGAGAAAGAACAACATTTGTCTGGAGAAGGAGGGCCAGGTGGAGATAGGGCAGCACTTTCCTGTGAGAAAGAACCACATCACAGTACAGTGCAGGTGCAAGAATGAGTGGCAGGAAGTGGGCATGGACTCTAGGGTGGGACTGAGACCACCAAAGACACCTGAAGCCCACATAAATACAAAACAAATTATTTCAGAAAACTTGTTTTTGCACTCAATACAGTAGTGCCCTGTAACTACACCAGTTTAGTCATTAGAAAAGCTTCAGCACATCAGTTCTTTCCAAGTATTTTATTTCTTCTACTACCTTTTCAAGGTTGCAGGTCTGTCTGTCTCTAAACAAGAGCCACAACAGAAAAATTATTTTCTATCACAACATGGAACAGCAACAGACAGACTACCTTGGTTTCAAAACATTCCTCTGCTATTTATCTTTGGCTAAATGAGAAGCATCTTTTAAGAGAGTATAGCTGTGATTGCTCAGCTTACTCCTACCACTGAAAAATCCCCCTACTACCAAGTCCTTGAGTAATATTTGTTACCACTCGTAATCATTGCTCACCCACTCACGCTGCAAGAGCTGATTACCTGCCAAGCCAACAACAGGATTTATTTCCCCCAGGTCTCTCCTTGGGTGATTAATTTACTTACTGTTGATTAGTAAACTGTTTTCTTTCCTTTGCAACAAAGTTAGGGAAGATATATGAAACAACTGGACAAAGACAAATGCATGCTGATTAAAGAAAGTAATTCATTAATTTTTGTCATCTGGAATAGTCATTTATAACCACCCAGAAGGAAAACTGAGATGTTTAATTTAAAATTTTCAATGTTTATCACTAGCTGAAGTAACTTCATGATGAAAGGAGTTGGATGACTGCCTGGTAATTCCTCTCTCAAAAACTAAGTTACTAAAAAAACCACCAACACACTTCAAGCAAGAGTATAATGAAAGAGTCTCATTTAGCATCGATACAGAAGAAGAGCTTAAGGATGAGAAAGGATGTGGTAAAATACACTCTTTAAATCAGTATTCATGAAATAGTTAAGACCCAGAGCAATAAGCAAGGATTAAAGAACACGACACGAGGTTATCCCAGGTCATCTTGTCCTGTCTGCTGGATGATGCTTTGCTGACACTGTTCTTGGAGATAAAAAAAGTGAAGCCTCAGTCTTAACTCAGCTGGTAAGAGTGGGAGGAAGACTCCTGCTTTTACCCCACTCTTTCACTGACAGACCTGCCACACTTGCTGCAAACATCTGTTATGCTTAACCCTCAGAACAAATGTGGCACAAGGAGAGCCAGTGGCCTTTAATGATTAACTTCTCTAGTTAAGACCAATAAGACTGCAAATTTGGAAGCCAATAAGCACCCCTTTATTTGTAACAGATTAAAATAGAAGCCTCTGATAAGAAGAGCTGAACTTCTATGTTTTCCACAGGAGTTCAGGACAATAATTTCTTAATGCACTCAGATAAGATTAGGTTCTTTTAAAACACCAAAAAAAAACCAGTATCACAGAATGGTTGAGGTTAAAGGGAACATCCTGAGATCACCTAGTCCAACCCCTGTTCAGGCACCATTAGCTAGAGCAGGACAGAGTCCAATCAGGCAGTGAATAACCCCACAGAAGGAGATTCCATAAACAATCTGCTACCGTATCTGACCACCCTCACAGTAAACTCCAAGTAAGCTGCATTTTTTTTCTGTACAGAAAAATAACCTCCCCAAAATCTGTACCCCAAAACAGTAACTGACAGTTTGAAGTCAACTTTCTTGACTTCATTGATCCAAAGCAAAAACCTGCACTGATACGCCAAATCCAATAACCAAGGTTGTAGGTCATGATTATTATTGAAACTCTAATTTAATAACTCTGCTTCCCACATGATCCCTGCATGCAAACTTCCACACACATAAATATGCTCATGACCAGAAGAAGATGCTTAATTAGTGCTCAAGAGAAAAGTGTTTTGTTTACATGACAACTAAACATGACAAAGGAAACGTACCAGATGCTCTACTAAAAACCCACAGTACTGTCCCTCTCTAAACTGAAAATAAGCTAGTGCTTCTCCTTTCTAAGTAGCATCAGGGATAACTCATTGTTACCAGCCACAGCTTGAAGTGTTTCCCCTTCCATGATTTGAGACCTTTTCCTAGAGTGGTTGTACCAGTGATGTAGAGGCACTGCAAGAATGTGGTGTTTCAAACAAAGCTATACCCAAAGATAGCCAAGTTGAGCACTCAAGTCATTTTTACTGATGAAACTGTAGCCTAGAGCCTTACCTGGGTCTAAACAGGTAAATTTGCAGCACTCCTTGGGGTCCTTGCGGTACTGCTGACACCCCTGGGGCCGCTCACACAGAGCAGCCACACACATCTCAGGTTCGCCGTTGTGACACGTGCAGCTCAAACAGGGGTCATTCCCTTTGGGAGTGAAATAGTAGCCTTCATCGACAATGTTGTCTTTGATATCAACACAAGTCTGGCCTAGAACAGAAAGGCACATCAATACCATGGAATCCAGCTTCATTTGTTTCATTAAGTGATTTGTAAACACAAGCAGACCACCAGTTAAAATCCAGGCCTTCATATTAAAGAACTTTGAAAAGGGATCTCCAGAGAGTGGGGAAGATAATGGATGGTCTCAAGGGACACGGATGATTTTCAGCTCATTGACAAGGTGAATTTTAGGTATTTAATGGAACTGACACACTTCCAAGCATCCTCTCCCAAGACAGAGGAAAGCAAGTGGTCTGAGAAGCTAAATCTTCACTGCCTGCTGCAGCTTCCTTCGTCTTTCCTGGTATTAGGAAAAGCTGGATCTCTTCTAGACCAAACTTGAAAGACTTTTAACAGGCCAGCACTTAAAAAGGAAGCCAGACAATAGTACCTCCACTGTCCTAGCAGCATCCTGATCCCTGCCCAACAGGGAAAACTTGGCTGCCTTTGCCCACTGACCTAAAGGCAGGTGCCAAAACCAGGGAAAACACAGTGCTGGGACCTGGCAGCTGGAACAACTGCTCAGGGAGGATGGCCTGTCCCCCTCACCCTACACATGGGTCAGCTGGCAGGGCCCACAGGGAAGGTAAGACTCGAAGAGACCTGAGGAGGTCCCCAGCTCAATCTCTGATCAAAGCAGGGTCAGCCATGACATCCCAATGGGTTGCTCAGGCTTTTATCTAATCTGGTCATAAAAACCTCTGAGGACAGAGGCTGCACAACTTCCCTCACAGCCACTTGTACCCTTTATGACTCTCAAATTAAACAACTTTTCTCCTTGCCAAGAAGCACTATCTAGATCAGGTAATGTTAAAGATTACCTGATAATACTGCAAATACCTCTGTTGGTATCAAGGCTTTTAGAGTACAGGAATGCAAGATACAGAACAAAAGCGCTTTTTTTCCCAACTTTTAAGTCAGTGATCTCCACTTCTCTTTCCCTTGTAGTTCTAATAATTGGCTGGAAAGAATTTAGTAGAATTTGCTATACTCAAAATAAATCAGAAATAAGTGTTTCCTCATTTTAATGTGAAATTCATAAGTTAAGAGCAATGTTTACTAATAAGGTAGTTAAAAAAAAAACCAAAAAAACAACAAAACAACTTTTTTTCCCAAGTTTATTTTGGGGCTGATACTGCTGCCTAATGATTTTTTAGTGAAACTCTGTACTGTGTGACAGCAACACATTATGATGCTCTTATTTATTAAAATTGGGCAGAAATACAACTCCACTTTTTTTTTTTTTTAATCCATTGGGCAAAAATTAGAAAGAGTACTGTAACAATTTACAGATATTTGTTATATGCATATTTAAATACACAACACAGTTAACACTGAACTGAACCCAACTTACTCCTTTTGCAGAGGAATGAAGACTTCTCATAGCAGTTTTCAGCATACCAGCTGTGAAAACCGTGGTGCCGCAGGGTAGGAAAATGGAAACACTGGAGCTGGGCACAAAGAACGTTTTCCTTTTCAGACATAGCCGTACCAAAGATAGGGTCAGGGGGTAAAAACACTTCTGAAGAGCCTGGAACAAGACACATTGGCATAAGCAGCCTGCGGGTATGGGAAGCTTTAGAAAGGCTCTGTAACATCACTCATTTCACGCACACCAACTGCAATAGAAAGAGTCCTCCAGCTTCAGCCTCCATTAGCAACACTGCTCTGGGGGAAGGCAAACAGCTGGGAGGGAAGGGGTGACTCACACAGAAAAGAGGCTGCTGTTTTCAAAGTACTGGGTAATTCTGTCACTGAATCAGGAGAAGTGATACTCCAACATCTCCACGAGTGCTGCTTCACAGAGTCCCATGGGGTTTGCCCGACAATAGTTACACACCTCCTCAAACCACACGGAATTTGGTCACACTCGCTACCAATGGAGCAAGAACCCACTCAGCAACCTTGTGCCTGGCACTCCACGTACCCACCAGTGCCTCCAAAGATGTGCATCCACCTGGGCAGCCCCCACAGAGCTGTTCCATGTTTGGGGGGATGCACTGGGGCATCGACAATTTGGGCCTTCCAACTCATGGAACAGTATCCTGATGGGCTCCAAAGAGTGCAAAAGGTATTGAGGACATTTTTTGGAGGGTTTATGTTCCACATGTCACAATAATAAATCAAAATTTTCATGCTATTGAACCCTAAACCACTTTTCAAACAGGTATTGGGAATTCAGAGTCTGCCTCAATATAGCCTAAGAAAATCAATTCACAAACCTCTGAATGTTACTATGTACTTTATTTCATAGAGGTATCTAGTAAGTCTAAAGCTTGAAAAGACGAGATTATATAGTACTGAGAAGGCTTAAATTCATATAATGCATCAAAATAAACAAAATTAATGATAACATTATGATGATTTTTCTGTAATTCATGCCTCCCTGCTGTGACTACTCTGCCAGCAGATGGCAGTGCAGTCAGCTTTCCAAGGAGCAAAGAAAGGTCCTTTTAAGGAGAGTCTTTGTATTCATGTGCCAAAGGAAGTATTTTTCAAGACCCAACTGTTTCAAAATTCTGATCATAATTATGTATCTGTACCTAAAGGAAAGTTTTCCTTCCAGATTTTCCATGCATATCGAAAACTATGTATAAGAAAAAAACTATTGAGATTAGTTTTCAAATGCTACACTGGAATTCATGGTGCTGATGCTTAAAAAAAAACCCTTTGTTTTAAATTTTCCATTACCTAAACCAATACAGCAATTAGACAGGCAACTGTACACATAAGAGTTCATATTATGACTTTAACTAATCTCTCAAATGAATTAGCTAAAAATAAAAGGTGCAGAAACATAACTTTGCATTTTCAGCAGAGGGAGCTGCTTGTTTTGGAATTGAAGGGGTTTAGCCAATGACACCCATCAAATTAATGTTCTGTTTTTCATATAAAATGAGATATATTTCTGGGATTTCACAAATTCTGACATGGTTTAAGTAAGAAAGAAAACCTTTCTTTTCTTTGAAAAAGAAAAAATCTGGGTAAATTCTGCAAAATTCAAGTGTGTTGTTTTAGTACATAAAATTCTACTTATTTTTAAAAAGCTAAAACCTCCAAACATGTTACACTAGTCTGCAAATACTAGAACCAGGAATCAGCAGTTCAGCTAAACATTCACCACAAAGAATGAGAAATTACAGAGTAGTTTTCTTTCTCTCATCTCAATCAAGGGGAAAGCCCAAACAAACTGACGCATGTCCTTTCCATATCAGCATGAAAACCCATAAAACTTTTTAAACTTTAAAATAAGATGTGTGTTGAGTATTAAACTCTCCCACTTCTACCCTGTAAAGCAAAGCAGTTCACCTATACTATTTCAACAATATCAGTAAAAGAAGTCATATTGTTCTTGCAAATCATATTCATGCTTTAAGATAGTTTCCATGGGCACTGAACTAAGCAGTAATTTGAGAGACCTACCTTTATAAGCTACTTCCCAGTGACCTTCCAGAGAGTGATTTCGATTGGTGATCACATATTGATATCCCACCCAGAACCTACAAAACAAATTAAGTTACATTCTAAAGATACAGGCCAAAAACACAGTAACAAATTAAATTACACCGAACCTTCCAATGTCTTCATATGTAAAAGCTAATTTTCAAAGTATTCTGATGGCTTTTTTCCTTATCTTTCTACCCCATGCACTGGCAATGTAGAGAGACTAGAGTTAAGGAACAGAGAAAATACTTGATAAAATACTTAGTAGTTTCCTATGTTTACAAAGTATTACTGACTGTGTCTTTTATTTCTACTCATAAGCAGCACCTTATTCTGTTGTCATGGCAGCACTTCAGTATCTCAAACCCAAAAATCGCGCAGCAGCATCCACAAGTCAAGTATTTCTGAACATAAACAACTTAGGTCAGACTGTTCTGGATCAAACCATCTATCTCTTCACAGACAGAAATAAACCATTACTGAGCCACTCCTGGTGATCTGTCATGGCAGTCCATGAGTGACAAAAAACCCATAGGAAGAAAAGGAAGGAATTATGTACGAGCTAACGGAATGAAATATCTAAAGCCACCCCAATACAGTAGTTGCAGCTCAAAATGCCTTTTTACTTCATTCCTGTGTCAAAGTTGCTCTTTGTTAGAGGAATGGGTACTTCATGGAAATCAAAATCTTTTGGAAAAAATTAAATAATTATTTCTGTAGAAGGTAGTGCAGCAGCAAAGTCATTGTTAAATCCACCTTCCTTGATGCAGTTCAAGAATACCTGTACGTTGGTAAGACAACCTGAAGATAAGAAGACTGCTGATAAAAAGACTCTGCTGAATTGAAATATCTGTTAATATTAATTAAAACACAAACTGCAGATGGGCCACTGCCAAACAGACTGTTCATACTGGGTTATTCACCTGATGTCAGTTTTACCATTAGATTTTCTACACAAACTGAACCACCAGCATTTGTACCACACAGAAACCATTCTCATGTAACATGAGACCTTTGTCCTTTTCTTCCTACTCACCTAGGCTGGTCCTTCCTTGCAAATGTTTTTTCTTCCAAGTCCCACTCCTGTGCCAGGATGAACCTCAGCTCCTGGTCTGCAGTGAAGGTGGCGAGGGATCCGTTCACCCGCTGACATGTCTGCACAGCGTCCCAGTAGTTCTCCCCATTTAAATACACCCTGTAACAGCTGGCTGTGCCCTCATAGTGGTGCCATCCTGTTGGGCACTTTCCTAGGAAACATGAAGAATAGAAGGGAAACCATTCCCCCCAAATTAGGATCTTTAAAATAATGCATCCTAATCAATAATCGCAGGAACGCATACACAGAACAGTGTGTACACTTCACCTCCGCAGGAGGAGGTGCACACATTACAGATCCTTGAAGACTTACTTTACTACAGTTTCTGATAAATGTTGATTTTTTTTTTTAATATGTTTTTAAAAAGATGAAGCTCCTAGTAAAGTTTCACCACATCGCCACAGCCTTTAAAATCTTAAATTAAGACTGACCATCTACTGTGGAAGATACTTCCCTGCACATCTTTATAAAACTGATAAATTTGATCAATCCAAACAAAAACAAGCAGCACAAAAACCCTGGAGGTGGCCAATTTAGTGACTGTGTCATTCTATTAGGTAATTAGCAATACCTCCAACTTGCTGTAAAGTTTTCAACCTACTCTTACAGTCTCAATAGTATTCATATAATCCTGCTCCCAGAGTCAATCCCTGAAGACGACAGGAGTTCTGGGGAAATTCTTGGTTGCTTTGGAAAAAACACCATTGTAAGGCAGACCTTTAGGAAGTAAGAAGGTGACGATATGAACTGCTGTCTGCTTTCTCTCAATCAACTCAACTGAGGAAATCTGAAACAAAAGCCTTGAGGCATTACTGCATGAAACAGGCCCAAGGGCTTTGACTGATATTCTTGGAGGTGATGGGTGACTAATAGAGAGAATCACAGGACAGGGGGATGACATTTAAAATAGATGTGAAATATGATTTTAGCACCTGCATCTGCACTATTCATTTTGCATTACCTAAGAAACTTAAAATTCAGAAACTGTTTTCTGTTCATTGTAATTCACAGTTCTGTTCTGAAGCCTCTTTATTCTGTTTACTGTAACTGCAATGAGTTGTAACAGAAAACTGCAACTCTGGTTTCACAAAAGAGGATTAACAGGGACATAGCATACTTTGCATGTACTGGTCTGCTATATAAACCATGTAGGACATATATAAAAGAAATGGAGAAACACCTGAAATAGCATTACAAGTCTAAGTTTGGTCAAAAAGCTATGCAAGAGAAAAGACTATTACTTTTTCATTTAAAAATAGCCTAAATTTCTAAATTAATTAGCAGAAAGATGGCCCAGATTTCCCAGTCTGCAACTTACTGCTAAACCGGACAGGCTGTGCCACGTTGACGGTGTGGAAGCGGGTGGTCTCTCCTCCTCTCCCTCGATTGTGCCTCGAGTCCACATTCTCCTTCCCATGGTAAGTTCGCTGGTCCCCTGTCAAGCCTGGGGACCAGGAGGAATAGTTACTATTGGTGAAAGATGCAAACGCAGATTTCATTTTCTTAAACTTTCTCTGGGTTTTAATTCAAGACACGTGTGATACATGACCCAGGTAAACAAAGATGGCAGGTCCCTGCAATAACAGCTTGGCCATTCTACTCAGCACGTAACTGAAATACCTTCATTTGAAAAGAACCAACAAGCCCTTACATGAGTCATGCAGGGTAAACTAAATATTTTGGCAGATTCTCACTAGCCTGCAATTGTACACAGGACTTGCTGCTCATCATTTCAACTGCTGCAGCAAATGCATCATCCCAAGCGCATTGTATCTGTTCCTGTTTCCAGAACTACCCACTCTCCAGCTGCTTTGTTCCTCAGCTGTGTGTTCAAGGACATAACACAACTCCTCCAATACACTTCCCAACACATTCTCTGAGATGTAGGATGTAATTAAAACCAGGAAAGGAGACCCATCTTCAGCCAGAAGAACGAGGCTTTTTTATTCACTCTAAAGCTTCTAAAGGAAATGTTAGTTGATGACTTCTGAAATAAACCCACACAGCCCCTCATCTCAGTGTCGGGGTTAACAGGGGTACATGACAACTGGGTTCAATAATTTAGGAAGAACACAGTGTAAGACGTTATTCAAGAAAAGGGACTGAAGGGCTCCATGTGCCTACCAGGAGTAAATAAGGAACAACCAGTTCAGGTGGAGGCACTGCAGAGTGGGCCATAGCCAGCAAAACCAGCAGGTTCCTAAGCAGGAAGGCTGGCACCGTGGTGGAGAGAAACCTCAGAGAAACATGGAGATGGGCACTGAGAAAGACTAACATGGAAACAAGGGATTAACCTTGAAAAATCAAAGACCCAAGAATATAAGCATTATAAATATCTGCTTGTATGTTACTTAATACTACTAGATGTTATTGAAGGTAAGAGGGTTTAACCAGCACAGAGCTACATAGACATTCATTTCTATATTAAAAAATCTGCTTATTTTCCTTTAAAGCTGATTAGCTCCATTTAGCCTTGCTAAACCAAATAAACGAGTCACGATCCCAAATAAAGAGGAGCTACATAGTCTTCTTCAACAGGTTTAACTACATCTGTTTGAAATATATATGAAATCACCTCAGTAAAACGTTCTCTTTTCAGACTATCTTTAGAAAGCAAGAGGTCCACAGCAATTTCATGGTAATTTAAGCCCCTAGTTGAAGGCTGTTCAGTGCATTACCTGGGGGAAAGACCTCCACAAGACCCAAATGTAGGCACTGATGAGCAAAAAAATTCCCTAGCTGGAGCCCAGGAACAGCAGAGTTGCTTTGCATTCATCTGGCTCTAGCATACTGAGTTTGCCCTGGGTTAATGGGATAAGCAAGGGCTATTTAATTATCACGTTATCCTAGGAATTACATGTCTACAGAGATCACCCATTAAGGAATGGCTGTGCATAATACACTCATATGGTCTTGCAGGAATAAAGCAGTAATTTTAGTGCTCAATATTAGAATATGCTATCTATCACAGGCAAGAAGTCAGTGCCAAGAAATTCAATCAGTGTACATTTCAAAGGACACAAAATGGTAAAAAAATTTGACAGTGAGGATTACTGATTTTTTATTACTTTAAAGGCTGATCTACTTTTAGTTTTAGAATCTGTTTTTAATCATAATGGTTCAGTAGCACTATTTACACTATGATCTTCAGAGCAATACTGAGACATTAAAAAAGCAAATCTTCAATTATAGCAAGACTTTAAAAATAACACTAACTAATGTAGAATGCTTTATCAAATTCTACTGAGCTCAGCATGGGGAGCTCTATTTTCCCATGGCATTAAATGGTAACAGCTAAACCCAAAGAACCAGTCAGAACCAAACACATGAAGAATCAGTTCCCTTTCAGAAGTGAGAGCAGATGCAGCACCATATGGCTGACCCTCTGCAGCTAAACACAACGCCCACGAGGACTTAACAATTTATCTCCCCCAGGAATAAAACAAAAGTTCACAGGTTTTAACATGCAAGGTTAAGGAAGGGTTACACAGGCTAACATTCTAAATTAACAGAATTTATGCCAGATGCTTTGCAAAACAGCTACACAGATTCCACACAAAGTGAGTTCCATCAGCCCACACCCAGGAAGAGGAACTTGTTCCTTCCTCAGCATCTGCCCTTGTCAGCAATTCGCTGCTGAAACCAGGACTGAAGCGGCACAAAGCAGCCACTACAAGTCACTTCTTCAAGCCCAACGCTGTCAGCTGCTTAATAAACTGGTGCTCTTCAAATATTAAATTGCTTCTATTTGACCTGAATATCTGTCTTCCAAGAAAAGCAACGATGACAACTTTTTCCAGGGCAATAAAGAGATGCTAACAAGCCTCTAAGTCACTTGATTGCCAGGAAAAGCTGTTGTAGATTCTGGTGGCAAAGGTGTAATTGGATTGCTTTTCTATTTTACTTTTACAGTACTCTGTGGAAGAATTTTCCATGTACTTTGCTGTTCCTACTTTCTTTGTACTAATAATTTTATCTTTAAAAATAAATTAGAGTACCACAGACTGACTCATCTTAAGATAACAACTTAAGTCAGAAGATCAGAACCTAACCATGTTTGAGTGTTTCACAAAGAAAAGGCCATCATTTTCAGTGCTTACATGCACGCTTCATATTCTGAAAGCTATGAAATTTTGTAAGGTCAGTTATTTTCCAAGATCTTTATTCTTCTAAATACTATAACCACAGGCAATAACAGCAACAGTGGTATTTTTACTAGCCAAGACAGATATAGATCTGTTTTCTTTGACTTTATATAATTACTCCAGAAATGTCATTTGCTGGCTAGTTGGTGCAGAAAATGAAAAAATGGGTTCAAAGAAAAACTCATGGGCCACTATTTTTTTTTCACCCTTTGAATATTAGTGTGGTGAACACAAGCATCCTCCAATCTGTTTCCCAATGGATCAAGCCATGATTAGTATTCACCCAGCTCCTTCCAATTTACAGTTGCTATCTAATTCACTCCAGCACAATTATAGTCTAAGTATAGGGCTATACATCAAGAAAGTTGTCCAACAGTGATGATTCTGTGGCTATTTGCAGTTGTTTACAACTTGAAGCTACCAATTCAGAATGGAAGTTTGTCATGCTGATGGCTCCTTCCACCTTTTGGAAAACTTCTGTGTCACAGATGTCAAGCCACTCAAGCATAACCCTTCATAAGGATGGATGTACTATGCCAAATGATGCCAAAATTAAACTGCTTGTGGAGCAACCAGGCCTTGCCATACCTTACTAGTTCCAAAATTTGAGTTACTCCTGTTTAAACACTCAGATTCTCAAAATTTGCATAAAAACTGCCCTGTCCCCTAAGCTTCAAATCTTCTGTCCAGCATATTACCTACTGAAAGCTTAGAAAGCTTCTAATTCCATCTGGTAATTCAAGAGGTGAGAGAACTTCAAGACTAAGTCCAGTTTTGTGCCTCAGTATTTGAAAATATAGTTCAGAAGCTCCTAAAGAGGAGCGATTCTTCTCAGATCAAGCAGCTCCATGCTGTGTGTTATCAACTGCATTGTGCTAGGACATCAATGCCAACCAAGAACAGCATCCTGCTGTGCTGAGTGCTATTCAAGGTGATGGACTGGCAGAAAACAGCTTATAATTTAAAACCACAAGGTAGGGTAAAAAAAATAGGAGTTCAGCAAGGGCTCAGGAATGGTGTGGAAATGCTCCAAGGTTTTTATTGTTAATACCTAGCTTTTAAAAAGGAGATGTACTAAAAAGTGCACAAATGTCAAGAGTCACTTCAACCATACAAAATATCCTTGGTGAAACAAAAGACAAAGCTGTTTTTGATCACTTCAAAACATGTTGCTGCAGCTGGTGCTTCATCAGAAGGGAAAGATGTAAAACTGAAATGGATAGGATTTACGAAGGGCACTCGAGTTTAAGACATCCATTTTCATTCATAGGCAACAGAAAAAAAACATTAAGCCTGCAGTTTAGGAGGAAAACACAGCCAGAGCTACACTAAACCCGGCTCTGCTCAGCCTCCTGAAAATGAGTTAGACCAGAAGGCCTGCAAAGAAGGTAGGATATCTCCAGAAGCTGATCTGATATTCCGGTGGAAGCAAAGCTGGAAATCCAATAAGCGGTAAAAGGTAAACTGCAGATCCCTTCCCTCTTATGGGTTTAAATACAGAACTTCTATAAAGGTGAAAAAGTTATGTTTGTACTTTGATTGCTTGTGTAGAAACGTAAGAGAAAGTGATTAGAAACAATAAATTCCCATTTGTAAAAGTCCTTGTTTAAGATATTAATGCATATTTCTACCATTTCATAGAATACACCACTTTGGGACAAACTATTTTTAGGATCAATTACTGTTGACATGGAACAGTCCACAAATTTCATGAAGCTCCACTGCTTAAGTAGAAGCGAGTCACAAGCACGTGCTACATAATAAACCCTCCCAGCAATTTTTAGTATGCTCACAAGAGCAAGCAGCCACTGGTTCCAGTCTGTCAGAGAGATGAACTGAGGGTAATCACTGCTGCAGATTCCACTGACACATGGGTGCCTAGTGGGAAGGGCAGGGGGAACAGTACTTTGCACATGGCAAATTCTGGACTGAAAGGAATTCCATGTTTTAAAGGAAAATGGTCATTGTGATAAGAGACGGTAAGAATAAAACCAGCTACAATTACACTCTTCAGAAAATATAGCAAAAAATAGGCAGCTCATACACTTATTCAGATTGTCAATGAATTACATGTCTTACTTGATTGTGTTCTGAAAAAAAGCCAGAAGAAATTCAAACGAAAAGTCTTACGATTTGGAATGCTTCTTGTACTTCAGCCAATACATGATTACCAAACTAATTTTTTAATTATGGATCCTCTTCTTCTAATAGGACCTTTGTTACTAACACAAATGAAATTAGGCCTAAAAAAGGTGAATCGACAGTAGCAAACAACTTACAATGGCCTCGTAATAAACCTTTCGAAACGCCAACATGACTAAGTAGTCATTGAAACACACTTTCAACACCATCACAAAACTCTAATTCACTGCCATTGATCTCTTCCAAGTTGCTCATGTTGGGGTGTGCCATTAGTGGCTCAAAGGCTGAAGATTAACAAGCTTCCCAACCAGATTCAGGGCCCTTTCTTGCACGCATTCTTTTCGTGCTTCAGAGAGTTTTAATGCCTTTTAATTTAAAGATATTGTAACTCTCCAAGTTTCACAAGTCTAGGTGTCTTCACTAACCAGCTCTTTTAGTGTTCAGCCTGCCTTTATTGAAGGGAAGAACTTTTTAATTAAAGTATTTACATTTAGCTGAATCATCACACAACTGCTCATCTAATCCAAATGTATTTTCTAAATTTAAAGCTGCATCATTCCTTGTTAATTCAGTGGCCAGAGAAGAAAGTTGCCACTCCTGAGCATGACTGTGTTACTATTATTGGTAGCATGAGCTCCCCCATCAATGTCCGCAGACAGTCTCTCCTGTGACTCCTCACGTATGTACTGCTTTCCTCAACACAAGCACACTGCTCCTCCAAACTGATTCTGCCCTCAGGTTTATTTTCATTGATGCTACTCCTCTTTATGCTCCAGCACAGCATTCCCATGCACACCAACCTCTCCTTATTCTTGACAGCTCCGAGTAACACCTGCCCTTCAACACCCACTACAGGTCACACTGCAATCCCACCAAGTTTTTGTTACAGGAGTAATAGTTTTTACATCCTACACCGGTAGTTCTTGTTCCTCTGGTTTGCTGGCTGTACTCCTCGCATTACTGTGCAAATATCTCAGTTCTTTCACAAACACCACACCTGCTTTCTGGCTGTTTTACTGAGCACAGCTTTTTCACCAATTACTTATCTAATTACTCCTCTCATCAAGTGAAATACTGTCCTTCTCTATGCTGTCCAGCATTTTCCCCTCTGGTATTCTTTACACACATTATCCTTCTCTTCCTGAATACAGACATGGTGGTGAATCAAGTCTCTCCCACATTTCATTTCTTTAACCTTCAAGTTCTTCTCATCATGTCAGGCTAGACAGTCCAGTGAGACCCACACCCCAAACACAGCACCAGAACCTATGTATTGAGAAATGTTACTTCCATAAAATCCTCCTCCTATCCATATACTAAGCATTCTTTGGAATTCCAGTTCTTAGTCAACACCATCCTGGTACATACTCTATGCAACAACTTAAGTTGCTGACTAATATATCAGGAACAAGAGAAGATAAAAATAGTTTTCTGCTAATGTGGAAGTTCAAACGTTCCCACCAGCAAAGTCTTCAGAGCTTTTTCTGTAAATCCAAACATTAACACGACTCTGCCTTCCCCTAGCCCCTGAATTCCATTATACTCCAGAATTTTATTAGATCCATAGCTTTTTCACATTTGCCAAAGTTAGCTAAAGAGGAAGAATAATAGCACAGCTAAAAAAGCAACTTTCTTTAGGACATACACATTATAAAGAATATCCTTATATAGACTATCAATGGCACAGCTTAATTTTCAATGTCAGAAGAAACTACCAACTGTTTTTCCTCTTTGCTGCACATTCACACACACAAACTAATGAAAAGTTTTCTTAAAAGAGCACTGACATTCTTTTAATTATTTGTCCATAGCACACACTGGGAAGATGGCTAACTACAGCACAGTTTCAAAGTTTGAGTGTTGGATTTACTTCTCTAACTCCTTTAGATAATATGAATATATAGAAGAGTTTGTTGCTGTAAAACATCAATGTTGGTATTTTGTGGCACCTCTCTAAAATAGCTGAGAATACAGAATGATGACAGATAGAATGTTGTTAGGACAATGCCACAGGGTGCATGTGATTCTCTGCCAAGAAAATGAAGTAGTTCACTGGCAAAGAACTTCTTAAAAGAGTTTTTGAATATAATTTAGTCACACTGTAAAGATAAAATGTTTTGAATTGTGCCACAGTTGAATTCATGCTTTCAGATCCCTGTCTCATTGTTTTTAACAGAAAAAAAATTACGGGTCACTTCACTTTTAAGATACATAGAAAGAGCTGCACCAGCCTGTCTCAAGAACTACTGAAAATGTTCAAAATTGTGATTATATAGTCACAATTTTTCTTTGCTTGTTTTTAAGCACAGCTCAGTATCCAGCAGCTTATCAGAGATCCACTGCTGGTGACAGGCTCCTCAAAGCATATGGTCATAGGAGCTTATGAAGTGCAAATAACACCAGCTTGTCTGGCAGAACAAAGTTCTCCACTTAAGCACAAAAAGCATAATCAGAACAGGGAGGAATAAAACAAGCTCTCTACCCCAGCCCAGCAATGTCACCCAGCACCGTCGGAGTGATATACAACCAAATCAGTAATTCCAAATTTAACCACAGGCTTATGTGCCATTTCAGTTTAATTGCAACATTTCTTCCTTGTCAGGAAAGTCTCTTTTTAGACCACAAACTCTCCTCATCTTCAGGATACATGCTCAGACCATAAGAATGGAAAGATAATTCAGATAAGCAAAAAACTGTTTGTGGCATTAGCTGCTCAAAATGAAGAGAAGCCAATTCAACCTTTGTTAATAATGGGTACAATTCTACCAAACAATCATCAGTTTCAAATAAAAATAACTAAGCAATCTGAAAGACTCAAAGTACTGCTGCAAAGTAAGCTGACACAGGGCTGAGCACTGTTTCTTAGATTTACTTACCTGGACAGTCAACTTCATCGCTCTCGTCCTCGCAGGTGGGCCATCCATCACACTGCCAATTTGAAGGGATGCACTGGATGGTACCACTCCGACAAGCAAACTGCCCTGGGGTGCAGCGGAGCTCTGGGAGAGGAGAAAAAAAATTGTGCTTTGTTTGAAATGTTATTTATTCTTGCAAATTTATACATATATTAATCATCCGTCATGTAATGGATCACTGAAGCGTAATGGATAAAATCTCTGGTTAACTCAGCTTGTTAGAACCTCCTTCAGTTCAGATCACTTCATGTTCTAAACTGCTGCTAAAACCAAATGTCTGTGGTTTTAACAGACAGGAAGGTATGGGAAATAATTCTCTAAAGATAACACTGGTAAAACCTTCCTGATACAGATAGCCTGTGAGCAGCTATTGCCACAGCATCACCCATTTACTTCTTGAGGGGCACTGAGGAGCACTTGTTCAATTTTCTCAGAACTGAAGTTCAACAAAAATACCTTTTGATAGTTAAGTGCTACATTATGCAACAAGCTCAGAATCCTATTTCCATTCTAATCACTGTGTATGCCAGAACCCACTAGACTTGCACGAATGTCCAGCCTGATTTGGAGACATTTCACAGAACTACTTGTAAAACAGTATCGATATCCATGAACCTGTTTTCACTTTCTAGCTTCAGCTCTTTTGTAGAATTTCTTCATGTGAACATATCCTTTACTAGAAACTGTCACTAGCTGCAAACATGTAGCTCCTGCTTCTGCGAGTTCGCAGCCTACTTGCCATCATTACACTGTCACAGCTAATCAGCATTACAAAAAGTACAACTTTTTAAAAACCTTTTTTTTTCAATTCCTTCTATCAAATGCCAGAACCTAATAACTCAGCTTCATTTTATGTCCCTCTAAACATTTTGCAGAGAAGAAAAAGGTTTGTCTACAAAAGTGAACAATTCTAAGGTTGTTCACAGGTGGTCTGCTAGTGCCATCACCATCCACAGGCTCACTTTTGCACCTGACCATCATTGTCCATCTTTCTTCTAGACAGTGGTTGCCAATTTCCCAACCACTATTTTTGAACAATTTAGCATATTTTCCTCTCAGTGAGCTGCACTAATCCCAGATAATTTATGTCTAGAGAATGAGTACCTTTTTAAACAGAAAAAAAAAAATGTTTCTATGTAAAACATACTAATTTTGAATGGATCCAGTAGGCAACTGTCTTGGAGAAGGAAAACACTAAAAGAGAATTTAAAATATAGGTATGCATTCTCTCATCCAGAGTTTACAACCTAAGAGCAGACTGTAATTGCAGTTGTTACTTCTTGAAACACATGTCTAAGCTAAATCAAGACAGAGGTCACATTTAAGTGTTCAAATAACATGACTGGGCGTAATGAACCCAGTCATCCTGCACTCTCAATAAAAGCTGTACACATACACTTAATAATTGGTATAACATATTGATAACAGGCTTCTAAGTCAATGTTGGACTAAAATCCAGTCCTACTACTGGTTCCTCTATAAAGCACAGACCTGCTCTTCTAGAAAAATAAAAGCAGGCACATCCTCTTAGCAACCACCTACTCAGAGCAAACATTCAGGTCACAAGATGCTAAGAACTCACACAGACCTGCCAGACTACTGACTGCAACAACAGACCTGACAGCACAACAAGAGTGTTCTCACCCATTTAGAGCTTTATTCAGCCCAAACAGCTAACAGAGAATGAGCACAGGGAAAATGGGGACAAAAAAAAAAATTACCAGTCATAATGACTTCCCCCTCAGAACAATAAATATGAAGTAATTTATTCAGCCTGAAGATGTAAAGGGGAATAAAATGGTTGGGGGAGGGGGGTAAACAAATGGGGGGAAATCTTCACTTCCCTCGTGTAGCAAGAGAGAAAATTTAAAATCTATCTTTAAGCTAAATGATTTCAAATCTAATCTCTATGAGTTAATTAAATCTCTTTCTGACTTGGAGGAAAAAACCCAACAACACACAAACCACCAAATCAAACAAATACAAAATCTCAAGCTGAAATTAAAAGCATTCAGATTTCAAGTCCACAGAAAAGCACCAACTCTTTAGTAAATCATTGCAGCTTCTTTCACCACTTTTGCACAAGGTCAGGACGCAGTGGGAGGTTCCTTAGAAAGTCCTGCTACTACAGCTTCAAGTACAGAATTTACACCCGGGCCATGGTAGATGTCTTAACACATCAAAGACTATCCTCAGCCCAGCTCCAGGTTTCCACTGCCTCCACCTGTAGTTAGGACAAAGTTCAATACTTTAAAATAAATCTGATTTTTTCTTTTACTGTTTGATGTCAATGGAATTCATGCATCCTGTGAACAAAGTTATTCTGCAGCCTTCTGGCTTCACAGACAGCATCCACCAGGAATGCCGACCTGCACATGGGAAAAACAGTCAAGAATACTTTTGTCTGTCTGCAATTTCATACATGCTATTACTATTTTATGTACAATTACATATGACTGGTTCAGATAAAAGCATGACTCCATCTCAGTATTATGGGCATTAAAAAAATGCCAGCTACATGCTGTAATGCCATTACTTCCTGTGTTAGAGACACTCCTCTCCGAAGAATGTGGATACATGAAAGAGTACAAAACATTTCTATTAAAACACCTTTCAGACCAGCTGTACCATTGTTCCCAATGGAGATCACGCTGTCAGATGCACTAATTATTTCAGACCAAGGAACATGAACTGCTACGCAATTCTACCGCGGAGGGGGAAAATGTGACACAAAGAAATAATGTGAAATTAAAATCTCTGCCAATAAGCACTCCTGAGCCATCAGCAGTAAGATACAGACATAAAAAGAGATGGAAGTCTAAAAAGTTCTAAGATATTTAGCCAAGGAATGGAGATATTTGGGAGAGGCAAGGGTATGTGCTGGTCTCCAGAGCCCTGTCAAACATTTCACATCAGTAGCCTATTTTTAAGTTAAAACAGCAGATAAATGAAAACATCTCAAGCCCATCTCCACCACAGAAAAGGCAAGTCACACTGCCAGCAGCAGGACAGGAGTCAGGAAGATGTATGAGCAGTACTGAACAGTACAACATTATGTGATCATCCATCTTTCCTGGAATGCAAGTAATCACTTAACACATGGTCAGACTTTGTACTTTCCAGGAGTGTGGTAAATAAAAATTGTTTCTTCACCCATATATTTTCAGTTCTTTTGAAGAATAGCAAAGATTTCAAAAATATCACTCCCATTTACGTCCTTAAAGCCAGATATCCCTCACAGTTCACAGCTGATGATGGTAACTCACAGCAAGAAAGGATGAAGAAAGTACCTTAAATTATCAGCTCCTCACAGCACTAAAACCATGCTTTCCACCAGCTGTTAAACGCAGAAACATTTCATATTTTCACTATCATTAGTAAATACATAATGGCACAAGTTCAGCTAAGAGCAAGCAGCTGTTGGAGCAGAAGCACAAGACAACATTAAGCCCAGGGCATCAACAACTGCCTCGAAGTGAAAATGTGGAAAAGCAACCTCCCCCTCAATACAATGTGATGAGTGACATCAGCAGTATTATGATTCACATGTGCAATTCTAACATAAAAGGCCTAAAGGATCAGATGCAGTCTTTGCTATGCTACAGGATGAAATTTAGTACACTGAAATCTCATTGCAGAACAATTAAATTCATCTGGCATTTGCTGGGAAGAAAGGAGACAATTAAAACACTGAAAATAGCAGCAATTGTAGTTTCTGCACTATACAGAGTATAAACTTACAAAACATCACAAAGTTCAGGCAGTGTGAGAACATGAAAACACTTGAAGTATTGAGGTGTCATGATAGTCTCTCATTTCACTATCTCAAAGCACTTCTACAACATTAACTCCAAATCTGACCAACCAGTGCATCCTCCTGCCACGGTTACAACAAAGTACAGAAAAATTCAAGAGTTTGCTAAAGGCGACAGACAAGATGGATCTGTAGGAAACCAGCTGTCCTGACTGCTGGTTCCATGTTTTCATGATGACACTGTGTTTATTTCCTAAACCCCAAGCAACCTGCTCATTCACCAGCACACCTGTACCTGAACAAATGTCTATCAGAAATATTAACTAGTAACAACAGTGCGTTCTCTGGTAACACTTAACCTGTTTCTCTACTATAAATTGAATACAGAAAGCAAGAAAGTCCTTAACTTGATACAAAAAGAGCAGAAAAATTGAAATCAGATTCAGACCATCAATTCTACAAGCTAAATATATAACCCAAGATAAAACTTACTGTCAAGTGAAGAGCAAAAAAAATCTCATACCAACTTGCTGGGACACATTATTAGGTAATGTAACCCATCCACAAGTCACTCATCTGAAAGAAGTCTTACCAAGGCTAGCTGTGGACTTGTAATTCGAAATTTAAAAGAAAACTTACAAAACAGTTGGAAATTTACTTCATCAAAAGAAAAATGACAAGATTATAAATCAATTTAAACAGTGCCATACAAACAAGAGGTCTTCATCTGCTTTACCTATCACATATTTTTCTGAGTTAGCCAGCAGCAAAACCAACAAGATTTCTGACTAACAGAAAACCTGAGGTTTCATACAGGAAAAACCTAATCATTCAAGGTAGTTGCTTACACAGTTACAGAGACCTTTTGTTCTGAAGATTTTGCCCACTGCATGTTGAATACCAGGTGTTTCATAGAACTCATCGTGTATTTCAACACAGGGGTCAACTAGCTTTTTGAATTTTCTTTACAGCAGGCTGTTTTCTGCTAAGTACTCAAAAAAAAAAAAAAAACACCACCAAAAAACCCCCACCATTTACTAGAAGCATTATCCACAGGAAGGACTTCATGATAGATTAATAAAACACACACATGCTCACTCTAATTTCCAGCCAGCTTCATGTGTTTCACAAAACAAACAGATTTTGTCCACTATAAAATGATCCAGGAAGCCCTTTCAGGTTTAACAACCTCATGTACTCCCTCTGTGTAATTGAGAACATTTTCCTCCGGAAGCCCAAGTTCTGGGAAGCTGCAGTGCATCCTTCCTGCAGCAGATGCACACTGGTCAATGTGCTGCCCTGACCATTACACTACTTGAAACCTGTATTTTCTGCATCATTTTTTTAAGACTTTTGAAGTTCATTTGGACTAAGACACCTCCTGCTCACATCTAAACTGCAATTAATTTTTTATTAATCTTCCCCCTTTTTATGCAAAACATAAGGCATAAATGGTTATTCGAAACAATTGTTTCATTTCAAAGAAATAGGGAGAATCCATACCCAGTATGTGAAACTACTTTTTCAACACAGTAAATCCCATTTTAGAGCTTCCAATACCAAAGCAAGGCTGTAACAGACACATGAGACAAAGGTGTTGATACAAAACAAGTTCACCTTGCTGGTGCAGTTTCCTAAACGAATGTGATCAGTTGGCTTTGAAACAGCAAGGTTTAGATCAAATTAGCTACTGTCTGTCCACATTAAGTCAGATCAACTCTGATTTGTCCCCTTGCAACCAGAAAGATTGCATGCTCCAGCTAATTCAGCAGAAATAGGGCTGTACAAATCCAGTATCCATAAATGTGGAGTTGGGGCACTGTAATAGTTGTCTGCCACCAAAGACAGAACGTTTACTGACGTGTCTCTCATTTTAAATATTTGTTCTAACAGAAAACATTTAAACAGTTGGGACCTTCACCTCCACATCATCAGAAAAGCCTCAAGTGAGGGCCAGGGTCACAGCTCTGAGGCACAAAAGGCTGGTGCCAGGTCACGCACCACTGGAGTGAGAGAAGGAGCAGGGGGGGCGGACACAGCTCGTGGCAATGGGCAAAAGCCAGCAGCTGTAAACATTTCCTGCAAAGATAAGCTGCTGGGTAAATGAGAAAACTTTGATACTGTTTTAGCAGGATTAGCTATCCTCTTTCAATTGAAGATTGAGATATAAAAGAAATTCAGCTGAAGAAATGCAGCTGAATCCAATAAAAACTACAGAGGCCCTATCTCAGGCACCTGTAATAAACATCTACTGTAAAGCATTAGGTGAACACATCAAAGTTCTCAAAATCTAAATGTCAACCTTATATTTTCAAGACACCAAAGACTAACATTACAGAAACCTGTGGAAAAAGGAGCACTAGATCCTAAAGCAGCAATGTATCCCTGACAAACAGAATATTCCTTTCACTTAAGTTCCTAGCTCTAACATATAAACCTCCAGCAGTACAAAACCCTCGATGTCACAGCAATTCACAAATTCAGAGGTACAGATTAGGAACTAGAGGCTGGAACTAAAGCCTCCAAAATATAACTCTCAATTCAGCAAAGTACTTTGATGCAGAAATTAAACTCAGTGACTGCAATCATAGATTATTAAAGTTTGGGTTCTTCTGGCTGCAATTACAGAACTTCTCTTTATTAAAGGATTCACCAGTTAGTAAAGTCTGATATATGACAATAGTCTTTCAGTAGCTAAGACTACAGATGCACTAGATTGTGGTGTTTACACAGCAAGTATAGATTTGAATCTATTAGTTTTTAATACAAAGAAATGTCATTTTTTAATTTGCTACACTAATTGTTCTTGTCTGCTGAGCTTCATTTGTATGGAAATTGAAATTTGATTAAATGTACACCCAGCATTTAATGTTATTTCAATTATAAGCTATTACTCTGAAATTCATGTACTGGAAGAGACAAACTTGAAGCACATGGCTTGGTTTTATATGTAAGCTTTTAATGAACAATGGCAGGTTTGTGTGTACATCAAATTTACTTTGCTTATTTTGATCACATTTCTCAATATTGGACATGGTAGACTCTCTGACATCATTTTTATTTACAGACCAAAGGAAAACAAAAGACGAAAATACTTCCTCCTTTCTCAGTGTAAGACACTCATTGTTCCAGACCAGATGAACCAATCTGTAAGAGAATATTCTGTTCAGCTTTCAAGAGGCAATTACAACCATCAAAAGCTGATTAAGCATTAACAAAAACTCTAACTGCAGTGCTTAGACCAGTAACTCTTCTTATTCAGATTTTAACTTGTCCAACAGGTCTTTCTTATGTTTTATAATACTCAACCTACATACTTAAGACCTGCACCTACATGTTGCACTATCCTTTCATATTTTAACACATTTAGGAATAAGTTTACTAGAATTGAAAATTATTTTTTTCTTAAATAACTGTTTCTATATAACCTGAGCCATGCTACACTGCATGAGTGTGATTAGATCCCAGCCCCTGCAACCAAGAAGTCCAACTCCCTAAGTCCTTCACTCCTGGAGATTCTGCTGAACACCAGTGCTCACCAAATGCCTACAAACAAGCACCAGAAACAAAACAACAGAACACCACACCCACCACCATCAAACAAACACACACAGCTCTGTATCTAATATTTATGCTCAAGAGGAAGCGTAAGACAATCAGTATTGCTCTAGAGTGGTATTTACTGCAGTAACATAAACTTAAAAATACTCTTAATACTTCCAACACAACAATATCACGATGGTTATCATAATGTAGTCCTCAGCAGACATGAAAAAACTGTCCTTAAGGTAATCCTCTGTACTTGAAAAGCAGTTTCCCTAACTTAGATGTCTCCCAAGTCCACAGGTGAAGTTCACTGGAGCAGGTACGGTGTATCTCTCACAAAATTCCTGAAAATCTGCCAGCCTGCAAGGAGCAGGGCCGTCCTGCTCCGCCTCTGCCAGTTACTGAACAGTTCTCAGGGACAGAGAAGCTCACTATGAGCTGCACCTGAGGATGTTCTAGCACAGTCCTTGAACAGGTTTTCTTGTTTTCAACTTGTCTTTGAGGTATCCCCAATCCCATGCAAGGGCTCTGCTCTCAGGGAAGAAAAGCCATATCTAAATGGTATTTTCCCTCAGCTCCAGATCTCAGAGAAGTTTTCACTAACCATTCATTTTGCAGCAGGTCTTTGTGTCACTTGGTGAATCTGACATCTGTTATGTATTTTTGCGTTGATCATTACGCCAACCACTGCCGCATTCAGTGTAGCAGAATAAATACATACACTACTTTATAACAAAGACACAGTAGGAGGAAAGCAGACTGTACCACCAACTTTTCACAGAGAAGAAAACTATTTGTGAAGCTCGTGTCACCATCAGTTATCCATTTCACAGGTATTTTAAACTCTTAAAGTTTCTCAATAAAACTGGTTCTGTTTACCATTCTTGAAATTAAAAGCCTATAGAATAATTAAAATTAAAAACCTTCAGAAGAATTAAAAAGCTGGAGAAAAACAGAGCACTCCATTTTCACGTTCAATTTTGCAGAAGGCAAAATGCTTGGCCATTCACCTGTGATACTGGAAACATGCTTAGGAAGTACCCTTAGATCACACAGCTTTGGTTCATCATGGCCTGAGTATGTGCAGAAGTCTATAAAAGCACAACAGCACCTAACAGCAAAGAGCCTTGGGGGGAAAAAAGGCCACATGATATGGTCATAGACAAAACACAGCCCACACCTATTCTCAAATTTAACTCCAGCTCCTGAAAATTAGAGATTCTGAAGTTATAATCCCATTTAACAGGAATGCATCAGTTCCAAAAATAAATAAATAATACATGTTAGAGGCATTGGCATTTTCTACATGACCTCAGCATGCTGTTTCATGAAGTAATTAAAATTGTTACAGCATACCAGCTGAAAACTGTAAATCCTTAATGAATAACACTCATCAACATTCAGTATTACTCAGTGCTCTGTCATAGTAAGTTATGCTAGATCACTCCAACATCCATCAAAAGATTTTACAGCACAGTAAGAAATGGTAGCAGTCTCCTTCCCCTCACTCCCTCATATTTGTTCTCCAGGTACCCACTCCCCAGAGCTGGAAGACAGGGACAGGGGGCAGCAGGAAGCCCCCATAATCCAAGGGGAGATGTTAAGTGACCTGCTGTGGCCACTTAGACACACACAAGTCTATGGCGCTGGACGGGATCCACCCAAGGACACTGTGGGAGCTGGTGGAAGTGCTCGCTGAGCTTCTTTTTTATCCTCTACCAGCAGTCCTGGCTAACTCAGTCAGTCCCAGCTGACTGGAAATCAGCAAGTATGACTGCCAGCTATAAGAAGGGTCATAAGGAGGATCTGGGGAACTTCAGGCTTGTCAGTCTGACCTCAGTGCCAGGGAAGGTTATGGAGCAGATCATCCTTCACGAACGGCACGCACAGGACAAGCAGGTGATCGGGCCCAGCCAGCGTGGGTTTATGAAAGGCAGGCCCTGCTTGACTAACCTGATCTCCTCCTAGGACAAGGTGACCCACTTAGTGGTCCAAGGAAAGGCTGTGCATGTCATCTACCTGGTAGATTTTAGTAAATCTTTGACACCACTTGCTACAGCATTCTCCTGGAAAAACTGGCTGCTCATGGTTCAGAGGGTGTACACTTCACTCAGTACAACCCTTTCCAGACAGCAGGGCTCAGGGGAGACCATACCACCCTCTACAACTATCTGGAAGCAGGCTGTAGCAAGGTGGGGGTGAGGCTCTTCTCCCAAGTAACAAGCAACGGAACAGTAACAATTTGCCTTAAATTGCACCAGAGGATATTTAGATTGGACATGAGGAAACACTTCTTTACCAAGAGGGTTTTCAAGCATTGGAACAGGCTGCCCAGAGAAACAGTGGAGTCACCATCCCTAGAGGTGTGTAAGAGAGGTGTAGATGTGGCACTTTGGGACATGTTTTAATGGTGGACTTGGCAGTACTGGGTTAATGGTTGGGCTAGATAGTCTTAAAGGTCTTTTCCAACTGAAATGATTCTATGATTCTATATTTATTATACCTACACCCTGCACGAGCTTGGAACTGACCCAGTTTTTCCTTGCTCACAAGTGTCATTCACTGCAATTCATTGTCTGCTCTTTGTCTGGAGGGCAAACTCAAGGCCAGGAAGGATGGGAAAGAGAAAGAGAAATCAAAATAACCACAAAAAATAAAAAAGCATAGGCAGGCAAGAGACGGCACTCAGCCAAAGCAACAACATCAGAGCTTCCTGAATGGGAATCCTGGCTATAATTTTTTAAAGACTGAGAAAATACAGACTTTGAGCTTTGTGAAAGTGGGCACTTACTCCTAAGACTGAAATAGAAAAAAATTTATTTCCCGTTTCTCCAGCACTGCTAAAACCAAAGAGAAAACAAAACTTGCTACTAGAACTAAGCTGAAAGAGTACTGTGAATTAGGCAATGCAGCATTCCAGACTGAAAACCAGTTTATTTTCATAGCAGTGAGAATACCAGGCTAAGCAACAGTCTTGAGCTTCTCCCCCCCTAAGAAACTGTTACATTATGATAATAAGTAAAGAGGCAGAAGGGAAAAGCAAAATACAGCACAGGCACAAAGAGCAGTCAGTACAAACAAAACCAAAGCCACTGGTACCTGAGAAGCCTCTACTATGGCTCAAAATTAAAGCCTACTGTTCCTCCATACTAACAACCTTGTTCAGGACTTGCGAGAGTTTTGTACAGTCTTAGGCAGGATTTCAGTGTTCTAGTACAACAGTGACAAGTGACAAACCTGTGCAGCACCAAATTTTTAACCCTTTCCCTAAAGAAAGCTGATTAGTGAAAGTGCCAAACACACCTCACAAATTCACTAAACAATTTCAAGTAAGCTTGAGAAAAGTCAAGACCAGGAAAAGACAGCCTATGACGTGGTTCTAAACTTTCTGAAGTTTGCACAAGGGAAGGAAATGATGACCTTCTTGAGCTTCAGAGGAAAGCCCCACACGGCTTGCAGTGTTCAGCAGGTGCCAGCCTGCCAGCACACCTGTGTGTCACACTGTCACCCCCGTGGGGCAGCTTCCCGGGGCAGTGGAGGGAAGGGGTGACCTGGGGCAACTGAACCTTTGCAAGGGACCCTGCAGGACTCCCAGCTTTTTCATGCCAGAGGACATACTGTGGATAGGCAGAGGGACACAGGCAAGATATGGCCTTATTAAATCAGTGTCAGGCAAGGGTACTACAGCAGAGGAAGTACAGGGACATCGACAAACTGGACTGGAGTCCTGGTTTCATTAAGCTCCACTCCTTATGAAACATGCTCACAGGAAGCAGTGCTAAGAAAAACAGCACTATTCCTCACACAGAATTTAAATACAGCCACACACACAAGACACTAATTGTCCCAAGAAATGAAGCAACAGAGAAAAAGTCCATTAAGAACAACATCAACAGCGATGTACTCAGCAAGACATCAATAGAAAAGGGCACCAACAACAACAGTGCTTTCTCCCTACAATCCATATATCAGGTCAGGGCAGATGGATTATCCCACACACACCACAAACCCTTCAGCTACCTGGGTACCACAGCTCAAAGTATTTCTATACCTAAAGCTATTACCTGGTAGCTGCCCACCCAGAAATACGCCCAGAAAAATCGAGGCATGTGAGATGGTTCCACTCCTCTTCCTGTATCCTTAGGATTAATAAACATCCTACCAAGACAGCTTACATCAGTATTTGTTCATATACAAAGCAGCTTCAGTAAGAATCAGCAGTGGAAGAGGCTGTATTCCCTTTGACCAAATAAACTATAGGTGTACGAATGAACAAACTAAAAAAACAAACAAAAACAACACAAACACCAAGCCAACAAAAAAACACCAACCAACCAAAAGCTAACAAATACTGTACAGAGACGCATTTTCCTCAGAGGAAAAATTCAAATCCAAAATTTTACATGAACTGAATTAGTATTTTCTTTAGATCACGTTTCAACAAGAACAGTACCCAGATGAAACATGATAACAGCAATTCAAGAACTGTCAGAGCAATCAAGGCTAATTTGTAGCCACCATTAAATTGAAAGTAGGAATTGCCAGATTTCAGCAGTATTACTTAGCAAGCCCATTTGCTTTCAGCAAGACAACACATGTTCCTTCTTTGCAGGAAAACAAAAAAATTCCTCTCATCTCTTTGTTTTTTAGTACACGATTCAGCAGTATTTAAGCATATTCCTTAAACTTTCAGCACATGAGCAATCCTAACAAATCTAATGAAAATACACAATTTAAAGCTAAGTATGTACTTTTAAAACTTTGCTGAATTAAAACACGAAAAATTGCAATAGTCTTTAAAGCAAATAGGTGACAAAGTTCTACCTATGAAATCAGGTACTTTTTAACTACTCCACTCTCCAAAAACTAACATCATTTTTAAATTTTAAAACCAAATGAACATGGAAGAAATTCTCTACAAACTTTCTCTAAGAAAGTTCAAGGTCTTAAACAAGAATCTAACAGTTCAGGGAGACTGGAAAGCTGTGCCTGAGCACTATTCAAATGCAGGTCACACTAAAAGAAGCTTTTGCTCCTGTTTCACTTTTGTTCTTCATATCTTGTACGAGACTCGATGAGCAAGCACCTAGAACACTTAAGAGCAAAAATTCAATATGCAGAAATATTATGACCTCAAATACAGAAACCCAGTTTTATCCTTTGCAGTGGCTGTCGTGTACTGGAGCAAATGGCTCATGCTTTGAATAGCATTCCCCTGCTCCACTGAAGCCGAACATGGCAGGAATGTGGCCAATGTCAGCCACTGCTACGTCTGTCCACACTGGAGGAGATCATGTGCTTCCTTCTTCCCCAGCAAAATAAATACCTGAGGAGAAATTCCACATATCAAACTCCTAAGTTTAACAGTTCTACCAGAAGTCAGCAAATACCGATCCAATCCAATTGTAAAAAGCCACAGAATCCTTTCAGAGTAGTTTTCTCATCCCCCACACCTTCTAACAACTTAAGTACTGCCAGCACTCTTCAACATCTATTATGCCCATGTGTCAGGTACTATGCCACAAAACTTGATCTTTGCCATTTAATAACTGCCACTACATTCAATTCCATTACTGCTCAGAAAGACAAAGATGGGCACTACAGTATTCTTGAATCATTTCTCTCCAACCTGCTTACTGCCAGAATTGAGGTGGCATGATGCATCTGCTTAAGTCTCTGATCTCACTCCTGCACGACTCCCAACATTTCATGAAGATTTTCCCAGATCTCATTAATAGAGTACTCTTATGTCACTGATTTTAACCGGTGAAGAGTAATTTAAGTCTATCAAACAATTCCACAAATTCAACAGAGAGAAAACACAAATGCAGTTCTGACCATCCCAACATTAAAACAAGCTGTAATAAGTTTTAGAGGTTTAACAAATACAAGGCAAAATGCTACTTGGGCACAAACCCAAATCCAGCAGGTGTTAGAAGCAGGGTTATTTGTTTTCTTTACAAGTGTATAAAAGATGAAAAGGTACTTTCAAGTCAGAAGAAATTCTTTTATTTACATTGCTAAAGAAATGCTAGCAGAGACCAAGCACAGAAATACTAAGGGACCACACTAACTCAGTTTTGCAGCCAGCCCAGAACACTCAGCATCATTCTACTAGAAATGGCACTTAATCCCATTTTTGTACTAGCTTTGACTCTCAAATAACTTCACTGGGCACCCCAAGTAACCGGCCCTATAGTGGGAAAGGTATGAGGAAGCACAATAGAGACAGCGTATGAAAGAGAAGACAACACAGGAAAAAAGAGTTGCACAAATTAAAATATGACAAAGAAAAATCAGTTAAAGGATAAAAGAGCAGGGAATATGTCAAGAGCAGCCACCAAAAGCTATTCAACATTTCCACCTCCTGAGCTAGCTGACGATTCTCAAGCACAATAATCAATAAACAGAACAGAAGCTAAATATAACATTAGACCAACCAATTTTAATTAAACTTAAAACCATATTACTAAATTATCTGAATGGCAGGCAAACACTACTAATAACTTCCTTAGGAGTTCCATATAGTAACTACCATTAAAACACTGTTCATGAAACTCCGAATTAGCAGGCTGACCCTTTAAAACAAAGAAAACTAAAGTTTCACAGGAAACCACAAGATGCCAGAGGATTTCACAGTTCGGGGAATATGGATTAAAGGTTAATCCCAAACTCATGTTTTTAAGCAACTAAATTGCTCAAGTTCTGCTACAGCAAATCACCGACGGATCCATGATTCCTCCTGGACTGGGGATCCTCTACAAAAGCACCACTGAAGTGCAGCGCAGACATGTGAGCTTGCCAT
Organism: Picathartes gymnocephalus; assembly: GCA_013390045.1. NCBI lineage: Eukaryota > Metazoa > Chordata > Aves > Passeriformes > Picathartidae > Picathartes > Picathartes gymnocephalus. The sequence goes on from WEKY01015737.1 coordinate 73,033, forward strand.
GCAAGGATCCAGCATAAAACAGAAACCCTTCCAGAGAGTGGAAAGCCAGGAAGGATTGGGCACTGGCAGGCATCCACCACACTTAGTGCTACAGAAAAACTGGCACGTGAACTCTCCTAGAAAACTGTGAATCTGCTCTTTAAAGATGCAGCTTAAGAGGAACCCGTGCATTAGACTGCATTTATACAAATAATAAGCTGTAACTGCAGAACAAGCAGACTGGCAACTAGACTTACCAAAAGAATCTGGTGTTTGGAGTCTATCACAGGAGATCATTAATAATGTGCTTGACAAACACTCTCAGGAGTTGCACGGGTTTGCCAGATTTTCTTTTGGTACAGGAAGGTGGACAACCCCATGTCTTACACTCCTTCTAGCCATAACTTCCTATCAGCCTACACAGAATAAAAGACTAGCAAGGCTCTTCCCCTCACAGGTTAACCCTTGAGATCACACAGGCAAAGATCTGCAGAGCCTCTCATTGAGCCCACAATTAGCTGTGCTCTGTTTCCTTTTTATCAAAGCACTTTTCCCCTACCTGGCCGCAGCGGCTTGTCCACGCTATCACTGCAAGAACCCAAAGCACATGTCCACTTCAAAATACAGAACCCAATGCACATGTCCACTTCAAAATACTGAACAGCCCTGAGCACCCACATTAAGCCCTGAAGAGCAGGAGCTGTGATTCCACTCAGTTCCTTCTAGGTTTTGCTCCAGCCAGAACTTTAAGGTATCAGAAGCTCCACTCAGGGTACAAAGGTCTGCACTGCACAATGGAAGTTCTGCTACTCACAAAAGAAGTTATTCACATGCACCTCAAAGCATCAAACAAGAACTTATAAAAGTTGCAAGAAATCACCACGTAAAAACCCAGGCATTACTCAAAGATGGACCACAGAGGTAGCTACTACTCTTGCATTACAATTCAACGTCAACATCAGCCCTAACAAAGATAATGCCAAGGGACAGAATGATTCATTGAAATCTTGACTGGTTTTCTGACATTCACCAGGGGATTTTATATCTTTCATACTTAATATCTAAAATTCCTCTCTCTTCAGTCTAGCCGTGCCTTTCCCCTCAAATACCAAGAAAGAAGCACAGCTGCCTCCTCCTGCTGCAGAGAGAGGCTGTGGCAGTGCTCCATTCTCCATCACTTCTGCTGTTCTGGACCAACCTTCCCTTACCCTCTACTGTAGGGACACAGAAGTCATGTGTTTGCAAACCCTCAAGGCACCCCTCAGGTTTATTACTTCTCAAAGTCAAAGCAATGCAAACAGCCCTGCCTTCTGATTCCTTTCTTCTCCTTTACTTTGTAGCCACAGCTAGCAGCAAATCCACTTGCACCTCAAAAATTTTGCTTTATAATTAACATCAGGAATTACCAGTCTTAAAGTATCAGACCTGCTAATAATGTCTGATACCTTCTGCTTTGTCTCTCTGCTACACTGAGACCAGCCACAAAAAAGCTTTTTTGCATCCATCAGCCTCGTTCTGCAGCTGTAAAAACAGCAAACAGCAGAGCAAGGAACATCAGGCCAAGAACTCAATAATAGGTAGCAGTAGCAAGAAAGGTAAAACTTAAAACCAGTATTAAGAAGCAAAGAGATGAGGGGGAAAAACACCAGACTGGAAGGCAGCCCTACTTTCAGCAAAATTAACTGAGAAGGTGTAATAAAAACCCTTCTACCCCTCAGTCCTAGAACCTTCCACTTGGGAATTCACCTAAATACAAAGACAGGAACTGCAGTTAGCAACGACATGAACCTGAATAAATATCACTCACCACAGCTCTCACCAAGGTGGACACCGTGAACAAAGAGCAAAATAAGGGTTTGTATTTGCCTACCAACAAAGTCTCTCCAGAGCAGAGGAACACCGGCCAGAGCAAATTTTATGACCGATATATTTGGGTCTCCATATGAACGGATCAATACACTTCAATGGGACAAAACCAGACCCGTCCAGTCACAGCACACCAGCAGATCACCTTGGAACTGTGCTGATCGTGGGTTTGCTTAGCTCTCTACTGTGATTAGTTCTGCCATGCACGTAAGACCAACACCTCCTGACTAAAAGAAAGAGTTAGCAATTTGAACACACTTGTCAGTTGTATCATGTCAAAACACCAACACCCCACCTGTAAGAGCATAACCGCAGCTGCCAGCAAGCTCCAAAGCGTATGGGAAGTTCCAACTGGGAGCTGCAGTGTGGGGTTTTAACCAGATCATTTGCACTGGCAAGTCTTTCTAAGCATTGCAGATTAAGTACGTTGTGCAATATTTTTTTGAAACAGAACTTGGGTAATAAAATTACTTCCTCCAGCTGGCTTTGAAGTGGAGAAAAAACGCTGCAAGAACAAGAACTCAATTGGCTTTTAGCTGCCTGGCAAATGCTCTAATAAGAAAGCCCGATGACCTACATTCACAAGGCTCTGTACTGAACCACTATTACAAAATCCAATATAAAGCCTGACCGTGTTTAAGTGTTTTCCATTAGCAAGCAGCAGTATCTTGTTAGAGAAATATGAAAACATGTTATTGTCTTTAGTGATGATGATCTTAATTAATCCTCTAAATACTACTCTGAAACATGACAGCTTGGTCATCCTAGACTGCTTAAGCTCCCAACGCTACACAAAGACACCAAAACCTCTGCTTCTCAGTGGGATGCATTGAGACATTAACAGAAACTTCTTAAATATTCTCGAACTGCGAAAAACTGAATTCATAACAAATTACATCTATGATGCTCTGCCAACAACCAACAGAAATGCATGGGTTCAGAAACTTGGGCAAACTCAGGCAAAAACTAAGCCAGCATCAGAACAGCTTACTGCAACTCAGTTAACACACCACTGAAGTATTTCCTCACATAAGACATCAGCTCTGCCAGCCAGCTAGTCAGATAACCTGAAGCAGATGGGTTTGAGTTGTCCTGGAAAAGATTTTATTAAATTAAATCCTACTGTGGCAAATATCCCCAAAAGGCAACAGATACAGTAAAATCAGCAAATGTTTAAAGGAAATACTAAGTTAGTCCTTCCCTCTACACCCATATAGTTGGAAGAGTTTGATACATTCAGCTTCAATTCACACTAGCAGACTCCAAATACAATGCATAACACAAGTCAAGGAGAAATGCCTGACTTTGAAAAAAAAGAAGGCTTTCAAAAATGCAGTATAAGGCAGGCAACTAGTCAAAACAAGCAGGTTATGGTCAAAACAGAACAGGAAAGATGGAAACACTGAGACAAAAAGAAAAATCCAAGTGGCAATTCACAAAGGCACAAAATTACCGTTACAAGTCCACAGGCTCAGAAAAATCTAACTGCCCATAGTGCCTTCAGGAACCCAAGCCTGCACAGCTGGGGCCAGTGTCATGGTATGTTGAAAGAACCTTGACCTGTTAGTGATGGCAGTAGCACAAAACAGACTCATGTAACCAAGACAGGAAAAAAGCAGAGAAAAAAAAAAAGAAATTTTAATTAATTTCTCCCTAATTTTCTAAGGCCCACCTCACCCTAAATGCAGAAAAAAACAGGTCCATGTAAAATCACTGCCTTGCAGATTCATGAAAAGATACTACAGTTGAGGAGGCTTAAAAGAAGGTTTTATTTGTCTGAAGAGCACAGCAAGAACACGGATACAAAGCTAGTGTCAAATTAACATGGAAATACAAAGAGATGCCTGATCTGCCGGGACTGAATTGTGAAGGGACTACACATTCATCTCCAAGTATATAAAACCTCCCAGCGCTCTGCAGCACTCATCTGATAGCTCCAAGTACAGATTTAAGCTAAGCAAGCTGCAGGCATCCTTCCTAAACCAGAAAGACAGTTGCTACAACCCACAGGTTTAAAGTAAAAAGTAAAGCAAACACCACGTGGGAAATAAATTCTAAGTCCAAATACACTTCTCTTTCTGTTGTCTCTCCCCAGAGAACACTAGGGAGACTTCTTCACTACTGTTTAAAGTGGTAAATTTGGTTACGTATGTCTCTCTGTACTTGCATGAGCCAGGATTTCCCTACCTGCACCTCATGTTTGAGGATCAAACCATACGCTATTAATCTGTCAAACGGGTGATTTGTTTGAGACAGCAGATTCAAGATACTAAACAAAGCAAACCAAAAAAACCCAAATGAAATCGGCAAAGAGCTGTGAGGCCACCCAGAAGTGATGGGCTCTCCTCTGAGGAGGAGGGAGAGGCATCACCATGGACAGCTCAGCCACCGCGCTCATCCGGAGCCACCATGTAAACAGGATGGATGAGTATATTCCAAATGGAATTCAGAAACTCCTCATACAGCAAGGAATTCCAGATGCAACACTGTATCCAGATGCATTACTTCACCTTAGGTTCAGCAATACATACCTTGTATTTGAGCAAAATTCATGGAATGCTTATGGAGTTGCCACAGGGTAATTCTAACACTAGTAGTTTCACAGCCAGTGGTGTAGAACCTGAGCAGATGAGTTAAGGTTTGCTCACAAGAACACTTCTGCCAGTGAGGCTACAGCACCACAAATCTCTAAAGCAGGTACATTAGAGCAGTGGAAAAACATCACTCGTCTTAAGGAAGCAAATCTAAGTGAAAAACTTGTGTTCATCCATCAAGCATCAATGGTACAATATCAAACTGGAGTGACAAATGTGACACAATATGAAAAATGCCATTTTTGAATTTCTGAGAGGCTACAATGCTCAACACCAACCGAGTTTAGGGTCAAGTCTACCCACCTGTAAAAGCACAGAGACAGCTCTGAATAAGCTGAACCTTTTCACCCAGCAATCCAGCAGCACTTAGTGCCAGCTACAAAGGAGCTGCTTGAAATCAGTTTTACATAGTACTTTCTCAGCCATAAAAGCCTCTAGCTGTAATAATACTAGGCTACCAACACAATGGGGGCTTTTTGGCTACTTAAATGCATATCGTAAGCCCTGTATATACACTGCACTGCCAAAAAAACAAGCTAAAACAAAACAAGGCAGACACAGAGACGTTTCAACATCCAAGTTAGTTATTTCAATAACTCTGCCTACACTGACCCAATTGTGTTTCAGCTCTGCTGGGAACTTGCTTAGACATAGTTCATTAATACTGTTATGTTTTATTAGTCTGGGTCATAAAAGTTATTCTGAAGAGAAGGAACAAGGGGGTTTCAAAGTACACCATGGTTCTTACCCTCCTATTCACAAGGAGCACGTATCACTCAGGAACAGTCACTTGGTGCAATGCGAGGGCGATTTCCAAACCTGCAAAGCCACCCCAGGCAGCCTCACGCTTTGGCTACTAATGCTCTTTGGCAAGAGCTGCCCATGATACCGGAGGGCTTTGCCAAGCTCCAACAGAGTTTAACACCCAAAAAGAACGCCCAGCTGAGCGATATACCTAGAGAAGCTCTAGGTAGTTTTCTAGCCGCAAACACCAACCATTTCTCCTAAATTAATCATCTTAAGATTTTAAGCACCATGCCTAGCAGCTAGCACACAAACTCCATCGCTGAATTATTTCCCTAAAAGAAGCACAAAGAGAACCAAAAGGACAAACCAGGTGCAGCAGGCTTTCTTCTCTTTCTAGCAGGATTAAATGGCACTTCGAAAGCAAGCATTTTGTCTGGCCGTGTTGGCATCCAAGGCCCACAACATAAAAGCAGGCGAGTAAGAAGCACCTGAAAACTTAGTCACCACATTTTCTGCGCTCATTACCCACAGGGTTATGCAGCTTTCTACACAAGGTTTCACACTTTGACACGAACGTTTTACCCTGATTCCCACGGTAAATCCAGGCTCTTTCGGATCCAGGCAGCCGGCACAGGGGACCGATGCTCGGCCGCGTCCCGGCTCTGTTTAAACACACAATGCAGCGGCAAAGCCCAAACCTCCCCGGAGGGGTCGGCTCCGGGCCACTCCGCCCCCCGATCCGGGCTGTCCCCGGCGACCCCGGGGGCTCACCCTGCCGGCCGCCCGGGCCCGGCACCCCCGGCCCCGCCGCCGCCCCTACCTGGCCGCAGCGGCTCGGTGATGCTCAGCACCAGGAGGAAGAGGAGGAGGAAGGTGCCGCTGTCCGCCTTGGGCACCATTTATCCTCCGTTCATCCTCCCCCGGCACAGCGCCACAAACCCGCGGGGAGGGACGCACGGAGCGGCGGGAGGAGGGGCCGCCGCCGGGCCCGCGGGGGGCCCCGGTCCGCACCGAGCTTTTCCCTTGCCCTCCCTCCGCCGTTCGCCGCCGCCCCGGGCGGAGCCGGCGGCCCTGGCTGCGGCGGGAGC
>WEKY01015737.1:79504-129734 GCA_013390045.1 Picathartes gymnocephalus
TGGTGGGGCGGCACCGAGCGCCCCGCGCTGCCCGCGGCCCCCGGGGGTCCGCAGCCGCCCCTCGGTCCCCCGGGGGATGGCCAGTGACGGCCAGCACACACCGTCCCCCCGGCATGGCCTGACCAGCTCCCTCAGTCCTCACAGAATGGAAGCCCCACTGCCTCCATTCCCCCCAGGATAGTCTTTCTCAGTACGCTCCACCTCTCCAGGACAGCCTCCATCAGTCCCCTCTTCCTCCCAGATGGAGTGTCCTTTCCTGCTCCCATCTATTACTGCCTGACAGCCTTTCCCATTCCCGCTGGGACAGCCCCAGCCGGCTTCCTCTGTCCGCCGGGACAGCCTTTCCAGGTCCCCTCCATCTCTGCTGCGACGGCCTTTCCCTGCCGGTGCAGGGACTTCCCAGTGCCACCACCTTGCCTGTCCCGCAGCAGAGGCACAAAGCTCTGGACTTTGCCAGCCTCAGGAGGCTCCCAGATGGTTGACCACCTTTTGCTTCCTCATTGCTCTGTTCCCCCCTGCCCACAGCGGGGTGAGATAGTCCCTGTTCTCATGTCTGCATGACATGAGAGTGGCACCGACAAGCAGCACCCGGTGCTGGGACATTCCCAAAGCAGTGCCAGAGCCAGCCACGTGTTTCCATACCTCCTGGAAACATTGCATTCCCAGTTCCCGGGCCCAGATGGAGAGGAAATGCATAGAGAAAACTAATTGTGCTGCTCAGGGCATTGTTAGTGGCCCTGCAAGTGACAGGTGCCTGTAGGAATTTGACCCTGGGTGTTGCTGCACATCAGCCAGGCAGGGAGGTGGCTGTCCCTGCCTGGAATCAGCAGCCTGGTGCCACAACTCTCCTGGTGCTGGATGGAGGTTCAGTCCAGGTGGCATTTGTGATCAAAAGGCAGTTTTAACATCAAGACCCACTTCCCAAATTCATCTGGAATTTCCACTGACACGGGGAAGTGTTTGGGCAGCACCAGGACATAGGCTCAGCCAGGGGCCAGATACAATGGCTGACCCACGGTCAGCAGAGAGCTGTCACTTTCCTCCATTGGAAGTTCCAGCTTTTTAGTATAACCTGTTCAAAGTCAAAACCTGGGAAGCTGTCTGGAAAATGTTTATTTTTTTTTAATATTTACAATAAGGTGTTGTCTGCTCCTTTGTTACAACACATAGTTCTCAAATAAAACATTGAAATTCCAATAAGGACCATTTTGACCCAATTTTACCCACTCCGTTTCCCAGTTAATACCAATTACTCACTATATCCAGCAGCAAACTTTTCTCAACTGTTTTCCTGATGGATATACAGCTACTTCTGCTCTCTCATGGCTCCTGCTCACCCTTAGTCACTGACTGCCGTACATGTCAGCTGCCAACCTGCAGGCAAGGAACAGGGGCTTCTGTGGGATTTCTTGAGCACTCATTGCCTCTGCTTCCCCAGGAGCTGTTGCTGTGCTCAGGTCAGTAGCTGCATGGAAGTGCTTCTTCCAAACCTAAACGTGCAGTTTAACATGGGAGGGGAAATTGGTGCCTGCCAAGAGCTGGGGTAGCAGCAAGTGTGAGCTTGGAGCTGTGAGCCCTGGGGGCCTCAGGAGCACCGTGTGGCCAGGAACGTGCTTGGGGACCCACTGGAGTGCGTCACAAGCAGCGGGGCACTGCCTGAAGATTTAGGCCAAAACCCACTTTCCCAGCTCTCATGTGCTGCCAAGTACTGTCATGATCCGATTCAAGAGGCTGTGGGGACCTGAACTATGACATCCTCCAGCAGAAAGCACGAGCATCAAACCCCCCAGCTTTGCTCCTCCCATGAGATGCTGTGGGGACAGACTGTTCTGAGCCTGGCTTCCTGCAGCACACCCTCATAGGCCAACTCCAGACTGATACAGCGTATTCTTCTCCACCCCAGGGCCTGGGCATTACACCATACAGGGTGATGCATAAAGAAATATGCTATGACACCTCCACCACAAGAGCAGGACACAGGCTGCTTATCCCTGACTTTTGTCCCAAGGCAAGGCAGGCCTCATTTCCCCCATGCCATGTCCCACAGCACACCCAGCTCTGAAGAGAGATGGTCTGGAGCACACCCGTGCACCCAGCAGCCCCTCAGCACCCCTGAGCAAATAGGCAATGAACGGCCCAGCAGCACCAAAGTGAAGGGTGAGAGGTGCCCATGGCCCCAGGCTGTACTGGGTCAGCTGCTGGGGCCTGGAGAGGTGTGGGGAACAGGCTCCTGGGGAGGGTGGTTGAACCCAGCTCTGGCCCTGGCCCGACCCTGAGCTGGGGTTTGTAACCAGCAGCTGCTGGGCCAGCAGCACTGAGCTGCGATTGAGGCAACACGTGCAAATTTGAAGAAGTGAGAATTGCTCTGTTTCCCTCTCCCCTGAGTGAGTGAACCCATTTCCTTTATTTTTGCTGAGAAATAGCCCAATCCCCCAAAACAACAAAGTATCTCGAACCACAGCTTCCCTTTTGACTTAAATAATCAGTTCCCCTACTGGAACCTGCTTTTGGATGGGTGAAAAGCTGCAGCCCCTGCACCATGGCAGAGATGGTTACCCCTGGGCCAGGGAGAGGCTCCTGGCCCTGAAGGTGAAGGGCTCAGAGAATCGGCTTGGGGCTCAGTGATTACACTTACAAGAACAAGAACCTCTTGTGGTCTCCTGTTTTCTTTCCTGCGTGGGGCAAGGAGCAAAGCCCAGGCTGCACATGGCAACACCCACAGCCTCTGGATTTGATGGTGTTCACCAAGTGAACATAGGTCCACTATGACTTCCAAGCATCCAGTAACACAACACAGCAAGTCTGGCCACCCAGCAGAGGCCTGGGGCCACCACTGCTCACTGCCAGCCATCTCTGCAGCATCAGGAGAGCTCCAGGTGCTATTATGGCTGAGGGAGGAAGTGTGCTTGGGCCTTGCACATATGAAAATGCAGATATATTGCAACAGCAAAAGAAAAATAACCTGCTGAAAATGGGACAAAAAAAAAAAAAAAATCACAAATCATCAAGAACCAAGATGTTTTTTCACACTGGATTTGGCCCTGTAAGGCACATTATCTGCCACTGCTACAGCAGCAAAAATATCTGGCAATGAAAAATTTACTGATTTCCTAATTACAGATTGCAGGGGCTGAATTGCAGCAGGAAGCAGAGAACAGACATTACAGCAGGCCTTACAGCATTACAGCCAATCTGAAGAGCACTACAGCCCTTTCAACAGATCCTGCTTTACATCACGTAACTGAAAAGTTCCATTTCCAACAAACGTGTGAAGGCCCGTCAATGTGGCAGAATCAAGACTGTGATTTTAGTATGGCTGTCTACGTTAATTCACTTGAGGGCAAACACAAAACCAACACCATCCACAGGATATTTAATGCAGTCTGCTTTTAAGCATGAATTGCACAATGTGGAACTAACCACCCTCAGATACCACATTCCCCTATTATTCCAGCTAGACCTTGGTATGAGCACAGCCAGTTTGAAACGCTGTGGCAGAGATGCCACATCCCTCTCCTGATCCACCCCATCCACAGACCCTCGAATGCTGCTCAGTCTTTCCATGCATCCCACACTCAGAACAGCTTCTGCACCCACAAATGGGCAGGAAATCCCACATCCTGTCCTTGCTCCTGGTCTCCTCAGTGACGCAAACTGCAGGCCAGGGTCTGACCATCTGCCTGTGTACCTAATGGTTAATGGGGACAAGCATTTCACTATGAAATAAATAACTAGTATTTGAAATTACCTAAGAACTTGGTTCATATTTAGCCAGTTCAGTCCTTAAAGAACAATTCTGAAAGCATGAAAACTTTAGTAAAAGCACTCCTTTTACATTAATTCATGAGTACCTGAGAATAATTTTTTTGCCTAAAGAAAAGAACATAGCCTTCAAGTATTTCTGGCCTAAAAAGGTAAAAATTACTAATTTTTGTGTCGTGATTCCTAGCAATGCCACATTGGTTAAATTATTTTCACAAGGTGCGCTATAAAAACTGAGTCCCTTGGAAGGGTTTTTCACAGTCAGGGACACGAGTTTTGGAAGTAGCAGAGGAAACCACACAAGAGGAAGCTCTCCACCAAGAGAAACACAACATCCAACACCCCAGACCTTAGAGAAGGCTGCAGACACTCCTCAAATTGCTGGGTAAGACTTCCCATGGATATTCCCTCAGCAAAACATCACCTGATTTTAGCAAACACCAGCACTGCCAAGTGTTACACACTTCTTGTACTCAGGTGTGGTGCAAGCAGTGAACGCATCTGCCTATGCCTGCTTCCTCCTAAAGGGTGCACGGTGCTTCTCCAGGCTGGATCACACCACACAAGGGCTCATCCCACACACAAAGGCTCATCCCACACACAAAGGTCAGCTCATACGCAGCAACCACAGCACTGAGTGCAGGCTATGTATGGTTAAAACTGCTTTTCCATTTTTTTGGCCAATTCTAAAAACGAAACCCAGAAGTTTCAAAGAATGGGAGGAAAACACCAAACAAAAGCCCCAGTGTGGCTATCAGAAGTACCACTTCTGTCCTTCAGAACGGCACTGTCATCCTGGTCAATGACATAGGACTGCCCCTGTCCCCTGAGTCATGATCATCAACTCTCTGGAGTCACACACAGAGCAGCCACAAAAACAAATCTGATCCTTTCCCTCTGCCAGCTACAGAACAGGGCAAGCCCAAAACCTGCAGAAGAAAAGCCTGAGCAAAAGCAGCAAGGCAAATCCCATTCTGCAGTGTAAGGAGTAAAGGAGGAAATGGGATCCTCTTAAGGAACACTGGTTTTAACAAGATCACAAAGTTAGTCAAACTTGTGAACTGCACCAGTTTAAATTCAAGTTAAAGAGAACCCCTCTAAAATTCTGTGTCACACCTCAGTTTACACATGGTTGCGTCCCCTCTTCTGCAAACTACAAACTCAAACTGGACTTGGCTCCAGTTCAGCCTTTTAGAAAGGCTCACCCCACTTAAGAAACAGATGTAGCTGTACAAAAACGAATTTAAATGCACGGCCGTCTTAAAACCAGAAATATATCTTTAAGAAATCATCTCCATTTTCCCAGTTTCCAGTAACCAGTCTGCAGTTCACTGAGCACAGTCAGAACACTATCACCTTGCTGGTGATTGGAATGTTCAGAAGGAATCAGATGCCTTTCTTCTTTTGGGGAGCTGCAGTAAATTGTCCGTGATGGATGTAGTATCCTGAGATACTGGTGTCTGAGATACTGTCCTGGACTGTGGGGTGCTCTGGGGGGTTTGAGGCCCACTGGCTGGGGTCTTGTAACCAGGAGTTCCTGTGTGGGCTGGGGAGGGAGTGTAGCTGGCTCGCAGGGCTTTGTCGGTATATTTACTTGCAGTCCTGTTTACAAGTCTTTGCAAAGCTGGTGACATTGCTGGACTTAGTCCTTTTGGAGTAAGGCTGAAATAGAATAAACAGTTTTAACAGATTTTACAGTAAAAAATCTGCCTTTATCAGGAAAAGCATTACTGCCTCTCTGCATGAGTTCCTCCCCACAGAGCAGATCCACAGCCTGCAGAAATCATTCTGCCTGCAGGTAAATGCAGCCTGTCTCTCTAGAGAAATGAGTGACAGAAAAACCTCCTACATCCCTCCCAAACTCGAGTGGCACTGCCTGACTTTTCCTTTGAGCCCATTCTGTCCTTCCTGTGACCCCCCCAGGCAACTCTTATCATGTCTCCTCTTTGCAATGCACCAAGACACTGATCCAGAGGCATGGCTGGGTGGCTGTAGGGGAGAGCAGTAATGCTGACAAGGAGTGTCAGGGACAGCCAACAGTCACTTTCCCTCAGGAATTAAGTTTTTTAATTTCTAAACTTTTAATTTCTAAAAACTTTCAGTCTGAATGTACCTCTTCCTGCTTCCAGCATCCTTCCTTACCATCATTCCTCTCTTTCTACATATGCTGATTTACATCTCATCAGATAATACCCATCCCCAATTCTGCTGTCAAAACAGAAGTCTCACCTGGCCAAGTTTTCTGTCACTTTTCGAAGTGCCTCCTGCTTCTTTGCTCGGTTTTTAGCTGCCACTTCATTGGCCATCTTGAGTCCTAACCTCTCACGGCGCCCAGGCTCCAGGATCTGTAAATGCATCACACAGTTCACTCAAGAGTGCTGAAAAAATGAGTCAAAGCACTTCCAAAGTTGGATTCCAGTGTACAGGGATGTAAAGCAGGAAGAAGTGGGTCAGTCCACATCTCTCTCCTGCTGCACAGAAGCCAGAGAGGACACAGAGACCTTCAACCTGCCTTAGCAAGTAACAAAAATGGTAAAACCAGTCCAGTCAAGGAAGCAGCCATTACCTCTGGCATTTCCTCCTGCTGTTTCTCCTAGACAAACAATGTCACCTGTGTCTTGCCTGGCCTGTAGCCAGCCAGCTCTCAGTCAAACACAGACATTGCTAAACAGCAGGAGAACCAGTCAAGGCCTTTGGAGTCTGACAAAACAGAGGGACATACAGTAAATTACACCTTTCTTAAACTAAGAGTCTCAGACAGCTCACATTCAATGACATCAGCAGGAGACAAGTGGCATGCAGGGTTAGGTGCCATTAGCAAAGCCAGAGTGTCTTTTCTACTCTCAACTGATACATCTGCCGCAAGTTGCAACAGCCAGAAGATAAAGACAGAGAGAAATGCTAAAATTTCCACCTATTCACACATTAAAATCAGAAAAATTGAGTGTGTCTTCACCTTCCTCTGAAAGCCCCTCTGTCTGGGCCCACCACCAAATGTAGAATCTCATTCTCCTGCCAGCAGTGTGTATTCCACCTCAGGTAGCTCCACCCTCCTAGCACAAACTAGATTATTAGACTCAAGGACTGGGAACACCACCCAGAGATGTGTCACACTCCATGTTAATCTATTACTTACTCACTTGCTTTTCCCTTAGTTTTTCCCACCCAGAAAAGAATGTCATGCTGACCTGCTGACATGAAATACCTTGAAAGCTGGTCCAGGTGTTCTGTCCACGTATGGTCTTTCTGACCCGTCCAGACGCAAAGGGGTGCTTTCAATTTCACCCCATGTCATAAAAGGTGACTCATTCACACCTAAAAACAAATTCAAAATTCACACCCATGCAAGACATTTGACTATTCATTCACCACAAAAAAGAAGCAAATTAGGAAATGCAGCAAATTCATCAACAAAAGAGCCCCTCTACTGAAGAGGAAATCACAGCCAACGTGAATAGTAACATGTGGCTCCCATTAAAAGGGAATCTTAAACTCACAGGATTGCCTGTAGCTGTGTCACCCTCTTGGTTACAACAACCGAGCACCACCCCTTCCATGTCTGTATCTTTCCATTTGCAAAGCTTTTGATTAGTGACACTTTCATTTTACCCTCTATAGTACTAGTCCTCCCCTCTGCTGCTGTATGAAAACTCCTTCAACATTGGCAACTCCTTAAAAGAGAACAAGTAGAGGACTTAAGGAACATGTAATAGCCAAATGTACCCTCCAGTCACCTCAGGGGCAGCCTGTACCAAACAGTGACTGCACCTTATCTAACAGGTGTAGAAAGGATTCTAAGAGCCCAATTAAGTCTCTGGCAGGTAAATTCCGCTGTCCAGGGTTTGGAAAAGGCATTTACTATGAAGAAAGGAGGTGCTCCAAACGCCACCTGCAGGTTTTCCAGAGGGAAAGACCCAGTATGTTCAGGTATTGGCATAACCACAAAAAGCACAGAGAAACAGCATGGCTGGTGAAGAACTGCTACAAATTCAGATACCACGTTTCAACTCAAAGAAAAATAATCAGTTTGCTCTAACTGAAAGCACCCCACAGCTAGATGATTCCTGAGCAATGGCACAGGAACTTGCTCAGAGCCTTTTGGTGCAGTGTGACTTTTCCTACCAGCGTACTAGACTAGGATTTAAGCTCTGCCTCCATCCCACTGGCATACATGGAACGAGGTTTTACCTCCTGATCTAACCCTGTAATGACACCGTAGTGTTGAACAGAGCACCAAAGTAAGTGCAGTAATAGTCCTCTCAAAACAGAAAAAACAAGAAAACCCTCTTACCTGGGGCAGGAGAGGGGGTAGCCACAAATCCATACCCATTCACTTTTGGAGACTCCTGGGGTATCAGTTCTTTCCCATCAGGTCCCACTTTGCCCTGTTTGTACTGAAATAAAAAAGACAATGCCATTCATGTGGGAAAGGTGTGAGTCAGCTGTATCCAGCACACACAGAGTTCTCCTGGGTGATGAACCACACCACAGGGCAAAACCTAACTAGGTCTGAGTAAAAAGCAAAATTATCCAACCTGAGCATTGAGAGCTGCAGCTTGTTGGAGCTGTGATTTGCTCACAGCTTGGCTAAAAGGGTCCTTCACAAAACGGGTGTTGCGATGCACAACTTCCCTGGGTTTCTTAAAGACATCACTCTCATCAGGTACACCTTGAAAAGCAAAATGCCTTTTTAAAAAGGGCTGTTTACTTCACTGGTTCACAGAAATTATCAATTGTGCATTTATAGCCAAAAAAGAAAGCTACATTTACAAAAAGGTATATTTTTCTATAGCAACAAACAGACTAACAAGTCCAAGGGGAATTCTTTGAGCAGAAGCAAACAATGAATGAAGATGAAAACAAAGTGCTCATAAAGAAGACAGACCAGGAAAGAGCTTTGGCTGCTGAAAACAAGTACTTCCATAATACAGAGAATGAGCTTTTCAATGGCAAATAGAACATGATCAAACTTTGGAATCAGAGGCCAAGGAAAAAAAAGGAAAAAACCCACTTTTTAAAAACAACTTTACAGAAGAAAAAGCACAGCATTACCTGTAAGAGCTGCTCAGTTACGTACAGAACTGCTGTAAGCACTGTTTGGAGCCAATCCACCTAGAACCAATGCCTCACCTGTTGGATAGTACATGAGGGTGTTTCGAGCTGTGTATTCCCAGGTATCCAGTCCAGCTTTCACGTTCTCCAGAGCTTGCTGCTCAGCTGAAGGAAGTGCCAGGTTTTCATTTTGTCGCTGTAAGGGCAACGGAAAAAAAATTTTAAGAGGTGAAAAAAAAGAATCACGTCTGAAGCAGCCTCCTGCAATCTTTTATTCAGGCAGACACAACTTGGAGAGCTCAGTCACAAGCTCAGCCACCTGCCTTAGAACACTAAGCAGAAGGTATGTAACAGACTCTGAGGGATAGCTGGGATAAAAATATAACACTCCCTCAAAATAACAGCAGCAAACACCCACATGTCAGTGCCAAATTTCATTAAAAGGCACCGCATCCCACATCCATTAATGAGACATCTGTGCCAGCTGCTCACTGCTGATGGTTAAAGACTGACAAGGCAGGCCCAGAACAGTTCCTGGACCTCCCCTGCAGGTAGCTGAGGGAGGCAGCACAGACAGCCATGCTCACGCAGTTCTGTGTTTCAGCAGCTGAGTGGGTTATCACTGACAACAGAAACAGAAAACGGAAATAAGAAAATCAAACTGCAAATAATGAAGGGCTGATGGACAAACAACAGGAACTGTGCTCAGCTGCTCTCCCTGGTGTTGCTGCTAATGGAAGAGGCTGTCAAGGACAGCAATACCTGCACTCTGTACAGAACTTTGCAGTCTCAAAGCTTTCAGAAGAGACAAATCCTCAGCAACTAAGTCGGCACTGTTCTTATGTGACAAAAGGGGAAAAAAATCAGACTGCACAAGGGAGCAAAGAGCAGTGACAGGACCCAGGAAACTGGGCCTTAGCAGAAACAGTCAATGGTATTTCCCTGCTGTGTCCCCCTGGCAGAGGCAATCCCCTACCCGAGTGTACTCCTCCTCTGCGCTGTACAGCCAGGCATGCTTGACTTTCTCCTTCTCTTTGGCCACTTCCATGATCTGCTCAAAGGAAGCATTATCCTCACTCGTGTGCTTTGCCAAGAAGGTGTCCAGGCTGGGAAGAGCATCTTTATCATCTTTATCTGCTTCTCCTAGCAAGAGAAGGGAAGAAGCCTGAGGAAGGTTAATGCCTCCCTTTCTAGGGGAGCACTGTCTCCACCTCTTAACCCTCCTGGCAGCGAGCCTTCCATGGACACATCAGTAACTGACATCAAGCTTGGTCACAGAAACAGATCCACACAGAGTGGTGCAGTAATAAATCTGGTTTGGAACACATATAACCAACTTCCACCCTTTTATGGCATTTATAGCAATTTATTTTAAAGGTAAAATGCACAAGTGGCCAGCTGCTGGTAGACATTTTATTTTCTAAAGAATTCAGCTAGAGAAACATAATTCTCCTACCTTCCTCTGCAGTCTTGATGCCAGTCTTTGATTTATTTCCCACTGGAAGGCCACCTGGATGCACTTCTGGGGTTTCAAACGTGGCTGGGGTAACATCTGCCACAAAAAAAAAAAAGTTCACTTGGTTACTGGAGCACACAACAGGACTTGCTGTAAGGATCACGAGCCAAACAAGCCACAGAAGGCATACTAAGAGAGCAACAATTTAATTAAAAACTTGTGAAAAAAACTCCAAAATGTTCTATTCAATTCTATCTCAACCTCCAAACAAGATTCTGGTCTTGTCCAAGACATTTTTCTCCTGCGGGGAGAAATTCCCAGGAGAGCCATAGCCCAGTGTATTTGTCACCCTACGCCCTGCTTTTGCCAACGAAAGCTACAGCAGATCAAACTGAGCCCAGGCCAGGGCCAGCACCTGCAGTGGGGGAGGAAGGGACACCACCTGGTGACAAGTGCCCTTTGTGACAAGAAAGCCACCTACCCAAACCCCACTGCAAGAGCTCAGTCAGAGGCTGGGCTTTAAGAAACACCTCAACTGGAAGTGAAAAGAAACATAAAATGGAACACTGGATACCTGCTGTGGGCACTTCTGATAACCACGAGCTTCCTACAATTTCTGTCCCTAATACAGGAAAATCTCAAATGTCTGTAGATGCAACAAGAACCCCTAAAACTACAAACTAAAATAAGAATTCAAAATATAGCTTATAATTTCTGTTACTAGAGAGCATGTAACATTCCCAGGGAGCAGGAACTTGGCTAAAGATGCCTATAAGGAACGGTTATTAAAAGGCTGCTTTTTCCAAAACCCTTCCCTCAAGCAGTTATTAGGCACCATCAAAGAGAAATTCAGCATCAGCCACCACACACTAGCTACAGCCCAAACTGGTACACTTCGTTCTCATGCAACATCAACCTTGCATCTTTAAGATAAGCATTGCTTACACAAAGTCAGATAAAGCAGAGCAGCAATATCAGATACAAACCCCTTATGCCCAAGAGAGCCAGTTCTTACAGGGTGCAGGTGTGTCCCTCGATGACCTGCTCAAGGAAGAGCCAAACTTGATAGCAATTTGTCTCATCTTCTCCAAGTCTCCATTTTCTTCAGCCTCCAGGTAGTCCTTCTGTGCTCGCAACTTCTCCACATCGGGAAAAAAGTCTCGTTGAATGATTTTCTCTAAGCTCTACAAACAGAGAGACAACTGCAGTGCCCCGCTGGGACAGCTGGAGTGCCGGCTCAGCTCGGGGCCAACAGTGCACAGCCACGGACAGGCCGGGCAGCCATCGGGCCCAGGGTCGGTGGCAGAGCGCTGACAGCTGTGGCCGCAGGAGGAGCGGGAGCCCCAGGCGTGGCCCCAGCGCTACTTCGACCCGCAGCCGCGGCAGCAGCGGGCAGTGGGCCGACCCTGTCGGGCGGAGCCCATCTGTGACCCGCTGCGCTGGAAGCGCTCGGCCCAAGCACCGGCGGAGCGGAGTCTCCCGGGCTTAGGCCCCGGCCCGCCGCCTTACCTCGATATAGGCCTCCTCATCCAGGATCTTCTTCGGGTGCCTCGGGGCCGGCGACACCACCTCCTTCCCCGTAACGGCGACGGGGCCCGCGGCGGCAGCCGGCACCAGGGCGGCGGGAGAGACCGGGGGCACCGGTATCGCCTCCATCGCGTCAGCACCGCTCCGCTCTTCCTCCTCCTTCGCTGCCGCGAACGCGACGGGTCGTGACGTCACATCTCCGCGCCACAGGGAGGGGAATGCCGGCCCCGCCCCCAGCCTGGGAGATGCTCGGGCCCGCGAGCGCCCCCTGCCGGTCCGGAGGACCCGGCCGGTCCCACGCCGTGACAGAGGCGGCACCTCGGCCTGAGGACCGGGATGGGAACAGGGATGGGACCGGGATGGGACCGGGATGGGAACAGCGATACACACGGGATGGGAACCCTGATGGGACCGGGATGGGAACGGGGATTGGGACCGGGATGAGACCGGGATGGGACCGGGATGGGAACAGCGATACACACGGGATGAGAATGGGGATGGGGGCGGGATGGGAGCCGGGATTGGGACACGGAATGGGAACCGGGATTGGGACACGGGATGGGAACCAGACGGATCCCCTCAACGCCCTCACAGTCTCTTCAGACCTGCTCAGAAATACTGTGGGCTTCCCGGGGAGCGGGACCCCCGGCTGGCTGCCCGGGCAGGGGTGACAGGGCACTTTTATTGATCTCGCTGCTTTCCAGCTCGTGGGTTCTCCTTGGCCCCCCGGAACATGGACACGGCTCGGTGGGACAGGCACTGGCTGGCAGCAGGGGTGAGGTGAACGCTGCCTGTGCCAACCCTCTCACCACAACAGGTTCATCACCTCCCCCCAGGGCTACAGGGAGAAACCCGTGTTTCTTTGTTATGAAACAAATCGCTTCTCCAGCAAGTTCAACCCCAAAAGCAACTCTAGATGCCACTGAGGTGCTGCAAACAGGAAACATTCATTTGCAGGATATTTTACAAATCTACATCTATAAAACGAGTACAAATAGTACGTGCACAGAGCAAAGACAAGAAGGGGAGTGTCCCCTTCTCTCAAAGCACACACATTTAACACCAGTACAGCTCTGTCCCCTGCACATCTTGCCTGCTGAGTTATTTGCCATGTGAACTTGGTTTGGAAGAGGGATGTGAAAGTGCCATGTCTGCTTTTACCTATCCTCCTCCTGTGTGAATCACAGAGATTCCCTTTTGCTGCATTAGCCCCCTCGGGTTACCCCCCCAGAGCCTGTCAGCTGCGGGCAGTGGGTGCTCTCGGTGTTCCTCTGCAGCTCGTGAGCACTAACAGCTCTCCTTGGGGGGCTGCACAGGGCCCTGCAGGATCAGTGCTGAGGCAGTCGCCCTCTTCTGATGCCGCCACTTCGCCCTGCGGTTTTTAAACCAAACCTAGAAAGTGCAAAACAAGAAAAGGGCTTTTCCATGTCATGTGTTACTGGGAGGGGGACAGGCAGTGGCCTCCTGGCCTGTAAGGTGTGGGCTGTCAGATACTGTAACATAAAGGCTTGATACAAAATGTAATCAGTCCCTCTGCTGCTATCTTACTCAGATATATGTGAGGGGCACAGGGGAGTTGGGACCCCCACGACAAATTCAGAAGTCACGCAGATCACTTAGGTTAAGGAATACACACTTGGGTGCAGGGGATGAGCAGAGCTGGGCATGTCTGTGTGCGACAGGTGATTCTGGGAGAGAGGGATCATGTGAGTGTGTGGGACTGGATACCAGTATAAATCAGCCCAGCTGAACTGGTTTATATTCTTCCATTGCTCGCGCAACTTAAACTCTGTTTTGTCAAATGCACAAGGATGGATTTTAAAGTGAGGCCCTGGGTCTGCAGCTCCCGGAAAAAGACAGCACGATGGCCCAGTCTTGTGTTCCTGGGGGACTGCAGCAAGCAGCCCCTCCCTCACCAAGTGGCAGAATCTCACCTCTACCCTCTCCTCCTTCAGGTGAATGCGGTTTGCCAGGTGCTCGCGGGTGACGACGTCCGGGTACTGGTTCTGGTGGAAAAGCGTCTCCAGAGCCTGCAGCTGCTCTTCAGTGAATATGGTGCGATGCCGGCGTGTGCGGCGCTGCGTCTGCTGGAATGCCTGCAGCTCGCTGGACTTCTCCTGGGGACTCTGACAGACCCTGACTGCCGGGTGGAAGAGCCGCATGGGCCAGGGGAACCGGGCGTCTGTGAGGGACAGGGACAGCAGCAGTGTTACAGGTGGGGCTGAAACACCCATCGTGCTCAAGGCAGCTCAGGAACATGTTGCATCCCTGCTACTGTTTGGAAGCAGAGAGCCTGGAGTGGGTGGGAAGCTGAGTGGTCACCTCATGCAAGTGGGAGAAGAGCTCAGGGCGTGACTCTGGAAGAAGGATGCAGGTGGTGAGCACTGGTTGGGTTTTCTTTGTTCACTTACCAGTTCCTCTATAGCCAGCTCTGGAAAATAACTGCAAACTCACAGCCCAGCAAAGACGCGTGTTTCAGTCCTGATACAAGGGAATTCTGAACTTTCAGGATGCTCTTGAACTGTATTTTTAAGGGTTTACTACTTTTTTTTTCCACAGTAATTTTGCTAGACATAGCCAAAACTCTTTTCCTTAAAGGATAAGTGAGGTTCCCCAGGGCTGCTGCTGTCAGGAAGCATAGGCACAACTCTGCACATGGGCAGTGTGGCCATGGGGCCCCACACTCCACAGAGAGCTTGCACCCCTAGAAGCATCATTCTCTCAAGATTTTCACACTAAACCAGTAATATGCAGTAATAATTAGTACCCTGTGCTTTTCAAATCCTGGTAGCATTGCAGGTGAAAATGCCCACTCTTAGGAGCCCTGCTGAGAACAGAGCTCGGTTTGCTGGGTCTGGGGCCTAAGACCACCACGGCCAGATGCCATATTGTCACTTAACACCCACGTGTTCCCCCGCCCACAGCACTGGCACCAACCCTTCTGCAAGCCCCACACCTGAATCAAACCCAGACACTCACCCAGCCCAACACTCACCCAACCAACCGGGCAGGTCCTGCAGGGAATGGGCGCTCATGTGAGAACAGCAGCAGCAGTTGCAGCCTGCCCCTTCCACCTCTTCCTCCTCTTCTTCCTCCTCCTCCTCCTCCTCCTCCTCCTCCTCCTCCTGCAGGGAGCTGGCTGGGATGGTCTCCAGCTCACACAGCTGCTTGGGAGTGCAGTCCAGGACGCTCCGTAGGCACAGTGGCACCAGGACCTGGGGGCTCTTCTCCACAGGGCTGGAGAGAATGTCCTCGATGCTGAATGGACGTGGCTTCTTCAGGCCTCTCCTGCCAGCATCAACATCTGACACTGACTCTGAAGACATCCTGTGCCAGCAGCAGCAGCAGTGCCTGGGGAAACAGGCAGCACAGCTGAGGGGTTTTGCTAGGGAAAGGACAGCTTATGTGGCTTTTACAATGGACTGGCAAAGCCATCCAGAACCGCTGCTTTGTCTTGGCATTTCAAGTGACTGTCATTCTTGCAGCTGAGTTTTTATTTTATACACACACACACTTTCCTCCTTCTGACCTAGCTGCGTTATGACTGAAGTCACTCTAAATATATATAGAGAGATATAATCCCTTTGGAAAGAAAACCGTAAACCCCCCTGCGAATAAAATAAATTCTAACTAATCTTGGCAGCTTTGTGAAGGGTTAGTGTGGATCTAAGATTTAGCTAATCCCACAAAAATGACTGGAGAAGGAAATCTGATTTCTCCATCTCGGGTGTAGATTTGAGGTGGTTATGATCTCCATTGTGCTGCAGCCTCCTATCCAAGGAAGGGGGAGGATAGCTGTTCCCAGCCCGGAAATGGACCAGAGGATTAACTCCTTAAAAGAAGCAAATTATCCCTTTCTCTGGCCAAATGAAAGCTTTCCCATCAAAAGAGAGCTGTCATATCATACAATATGAGAGAAGAGAGAGTTCAGCTTAATAAAAAATCATTTTTAATGACAGCACAGCCTTTGGCTTTGGCAGAACTCTCTGTAAAAGTTGATTTATTTTCTGCTGAAAGCAGAGAAATTGTATTTTCCCTCCTTCCCCTTTCCCCCATCTCTGCTGCCCTAATCACTGTAATAATGCAGATGCTTTGCATGTATCCAGCATACGCTTTGTAAGGATTCAAAGCCTTTAATAAATTAGATTACTGGGTGCTTGCAGCAGCTCTGCACCACAGCTTAGTGGCATGTAACCACCTCCTGTGCAGTTGAGCCGTGCTCTGTGTGGGGAAGGAGAGGGGAGGATTGCTGCTGCTGCTGCTTCCATGTGCTCTCAGTGAGGTCCTGCAGCCATCCTGACAGGAGTGTGGACTCAGTGCCACAGCCAGGCTTCCCCAAAGCCAGTTCCATTCCCAACTCCTGCCCAACCAGAGAAACTGGGGTGACACTATGGCCAAGGTTCGGGACTGGAAGGGAAGCCTAGCTCTGCCCCTCCCAAGGGCAAACAGCAAGGCCTGGCAGCTGCGATCCACAGGAAGAGAGAGAACATCTTGGATCCTGTGTTTTTAACTGACATGAGTAGCTGGGAATAAAATAGAGAAGGTGTGGTTGAGATCAGGTTGTTTAGCAAAGTTTAAACCCAAGTTCTCTTGCCTTCAGTGTGGTTTAAGCGAAGGTGAGCAGCAAGGTCTCAGGAGCTCATGTGGGGAACACTCTCACACCTGGGGTTTCCCTGCAGGGGAGTGAAGATGCCAGTTCCACTCATGGTACACCAAGGAGACACAGAGGTGGGTGCTGTGAAACCACTGCACACCAAAGGTCCTCACTCTGGACTGCCCAGAAATGCCTCCAGCATCCTGCAAAACTTACAGCCAGTCCCCAGGAGAACCCTCTCTCAGCCCCCTTCTCTCCTCATCCCTGCTCCCTGCCTGCCCTTCCTTACCTGCGGGTCCCTCAGTGCTGGGAAGAGATGCCCCATTGCTGTTCTACTTGTGACTCACTTAAAACTAAACCACTATTTTTCCTTCCATCCCTTTATTTCCCTTCCTTCAGCTGTTCCAGTGGTGTAACATGGATTATAACCAAGCTCTGTGAATCTTTTCCTGTTTGCTGTAGGTTTGAGATGAAGACAACTTTGTAGCTGCTCAGTCTGGATGCATTTACTGCCGCCCTGCCAAAGTGTCAGTGCTCCAGAGAGGGACTGGGGATGCCCTCATTCTAGAGATCACTGAAAACTGCTCCCAGCTTTTACATGTGTACCCAAACACTGACACAAGAGATGGATGTGGGGCCAGGTTCTGCTCCCCACACTGTGCTGGTCCAGAGGGACAACAGGGCCAGTGAGCTGGGATGTGCCATGGGCAGGTGCAAGATCTGACCTGTTGTTCTTGGCTGTAATAACTATATGCCTGAAGCAGATTAATTCTCCTTCCCCATCCTTAACAAAGGATGCCTTTCCCTGGGCATCCTGTCCCAGCCCTGCCTTCCCACCACACATGCACTTTTAGCCTATTAGGATCTCTGCTGATTGCTTTCTTTCATTCCTCTCATACCTTTCACTTCAGAAAATGGACTGGTAATACTTCTTTTATCAAAGAATTATGGGATTTAGGACCCAGATTGTACAAAGAGACTTTTGATAGCTGCTGGTAATCAAATCCCAATCAGCAGACACTTCTCTGCACCCTGTTACCAGCGAGGAATAAAGGAAAGGGATTTCTGATGTTCTGTTTACTGAGCCTCTGTGAGATAGGATCACTGGACTATTTCATATTAGAAAAGGAAAGGAAAATAAAACAAGAAAGAAAAACCATGCAGACAAGAGAGAACAATATAGATATAGATAAAAAGAAAAGAAACAGGCTCTTATCATTTTCTTATTGGTTAAGGAGATTCCAAAGCCATTATAGAGTATTAGCAAAAAGGTTAATCTGCTTTAGCTGTTCACTTGTCAAAAGTGAATTTATAGGGTTTGAAAATCCTTCCTATGGTGAAACAAGAAAAAATCCCTCTTTCCCTCCTCCGCCCCTCCCTTCTGCAGGCAGCACAAGGCAATGGGAACAGGAACACTGGAAACCCTACAACATGGCAGCACCCTCCTCTGCTGTGCCCCTGCCTGTGTGCTGGCACCTGTGGGAGCTCTGGTTTGGCACTGCTTCTCCCCGCTCCCTATCACCTCTGTGGGGTGGCTGTGATGCTCCAGGAATGGAGGATCAGGTCTGAGGGATGTAACCATCCTCCTGGACTCCTCTGCTTTACCTAGGACAAATCCTGGGCTGTTTCACTCACTGATATTGACAGCAGTCAAGGCAAACCTGGACCCCTGGCTGGATGTGGGCTTCCAGGCTGATTTCTAATGCAGAACAGAGATGGAGACTGCTGACAAATGTTGCCAAAAACTACAGGATGGGGTCTTTCCATACCCAAGGGAAGTGCTCACCCCACACCTCAGTGTCCTCCTGGCCACCCAGTGCAGCCACTGGTGCATCCCAGCTGTGTTTTCCTGGGCTGCCTGTGCCATGACTCATCCAAGCAGCCAATGCCCACCAGTCGGTCCAGCGTCACTATGAGAAACAATCCAGGGTAAAAACAATCCTTCAAGAGCAAAAACAAGAAGCATTTTCTGTGTAGCTGAAATTCAGTGGGATGTGCTAGTCTGTGCTAGATGTTAAAACTATGTTTAATAAAAAAACAGAAATTGTAGAACAATGGAATGGTTTGGATTAAAAGGGACCTTTAAAGACGATCTTAAAATTGTGCCCATTAAAATAGTTCAACCCTATGCTAACTAACAAAAAGAACTCTAATAAAATCATTTTGATTTGATGATAATTGCAATAAATCTGTCTCTCTCCCCAAAGGCCATTTCATAGCAAGAAGTGGAATCTCTCCATTGGGTAGTAGTGTTATTAGTGATACTACTGGTAGGGATGCTGGCTGTCAGAGATGGTGTGCGTGGTGTAGCCGGAGGACTGTGGGGTACCAAACCTCCTCTTCTGCAACGAACCACGATGGAACCAGACAACTGCTTCACTCTGAAGCATTCCAGTTGGCATTTCAGAGATCTTACACCGCCTCATGCTGTCCAGATCCCTCTGTGCTCAGCAGGCAGCAGCCGGTTCTCGGAAGTTCTGGGGTATCTCGCTTTTCACCGACTACGGAAACACCTTGGGACGGTGATGCTTTCTAATCCCTGTCTCACGGCCGGCGGCGGGTACCGGCCGGATGAAGGAAGGATCGTGGCTCCCGGCCGGGTGAGGGAGGGATGGCGGGTCCCGGCTGGGTGAAGGGAGGATGGCTGGTCCCGGCTGGGTGAAGGGAGGATGGCGGGTCCCGGCCGGGTGAGGGAAGGATGGCGGCTCCTGGCCGGGTGAGGGAGGGATGGCGGGTCCCGGCTGGGTGAAGGGAGGATGGCTGGTCCCGGCTGGGTGAAGGGAAGGATGGCGGGTCCCGGCCGGGTGAAGGGAGGATGGCGGCTCCCGGCCGGGTGAGGGAGGGATGGCGGGTCCCGCCCAGCGCTCGCGCCGCTGCGGGCCGTGCGGGGCCGGGGCAGCGCCAGGGGGCGCCGCCGAGCGCCGCAGCGGGCGCAGCTCTGTGGTGCTGCCGCCATGGGCGCCGAGCGGGAGGCGCGGGCCTGCGCCGCCTTCTACGGCACACGGGGTCTCGCCCCCGCAGTGCTCTCCTGCCTGCGCTGCCTGCGGCACTTCGCGGGGTAAGAGGGCGGGCCCCAGGGAGGGAGCTCCCGGTATCCCCCCGGGTGCGGCTGCATCGGGAAACCGCCGGAGTGGAGCTCCCGTGCATCGCCCGGCGCGGATCTCGGCATGCCCCGGGCGCGGGTCGGCAGGAAGGGGAGAAGGGAGGGAGCGTGAGAAGAGCGATACCCAGCAAGGGGTTCGAGCCACGCTCACGTGCCCCCCATTCCCTTCCAGCCTGCTCAGCAGCAGCAGGGCTACAGTTTTTAGGATTTTCGAGCCTTTCCGCCCCACCAAGGGCTGCATGCGCTGAGCTTTGAGGATTTCGTTTAGCTCCCCCCCGCCGCCGTTCCTCCTTCCTCGCTCCAGTGCAATGCTGAGTGCAGCTGGGAGAGAGGAGCATCGCAAGCCGGGGCACTCCAACCCTATTATCTACCAAGCTGGAGCACCCCTACCCCAATCCAAATCAAGCTGGGGCACCCCAATCCCAGATCCCACTGAGTCGGGGTATTCCCCGACTAGAAACTTCACTGAGCCAGGGTATCCTCACCCCCATCCTTGTCCTGTTCCAGGAGTACTGCCAAGAGATGTAAAGAGAAGCACCTGGAGGAGGCTCTCCAGCTGACAAAGGTGCTGAGCGAGGGTCTACAGGCATTGGATGAGGCAGAGGCACGACCCCTACTCCGCTGTGTCCTGGCTTTCCAGATGGAGGCAACCAGCAGCTCCAGCTCCTTCCAGAAACTGGAACAGGTCTGTAAGGCAATCAGCTGGGCTGGCTTTGCCCACTCCTGGCAAAGCTCTGGAGCTTTCTGGCATCCTTATCTGCAAAGGGGCTCAGAGGTGCTGCAGGCTTCCCCAGTAGCACTTGGCAGCTGGTGTCTCCCAGGGGTCTGGGCAGAGCAGCTGACTTGGGGTGTCTCTTGGCAGATGGTGACCCAGCTGGCAGTGGGGAAGGAAGCCCTGTTGGCCCAGGAGGTGGACATGCTGCTGACTGGCCTGGCACCGCAGGGAGAGGTGAGAGAACCCTGGCTGTGCAGTGGCACTGGCTTTCATGGGGACTTGGCTGGAGACCATATGTCACAGAGATCTCCTGGTTTGGACTACCTCCAGTCCTTCACTTCCCACTGTTCTGGGGATTTGCCCTTGCTTACAGGTGGTAACATGGCTGCCTATCACACCAGCCCTTTGCTCGTCCCCGGGGCAGCTTCTGGTGCTGGCAGGACCCTCCTGTCCAAGACACTGAGCCCCAGCATGTTGTCACACAGGACAAACTATCCTTCTGTCCCTGCAGGTGCTGTCTCCTGGGGACCTTCAGTCAGGTCAGTCTCTGTTCCTTCCCTTTCGGGGTTTTCTCCCAGCTCACACCACCAGTGCACAGGACACTTCCCGCCAACCCAGACTGGGTCCTCTGTGCTCATGGGAGGGGAGCAGGGATCAGCTGGATCCATGTGATCTCTACAGAGGTCCCAGCAGCATCCAGTGCTCTGCCCACCCACAGCTGGAAACCAGACAAGCCAAAGCATTCCCTGCATCCCAGCCCCGTTCTTACCTCACTTACAGCAGCACAGGCCTTGGCTGAACCGGGAGCAGGGCTGGCTGCAGCAGGGCCGGGGGCTGACGCTGTCCCCTTGCCCGCAGTGTCCATGTTCCTGGAGGAGAGCAGCCTGGGCCGGCAGCACTGGCGGCAGAACCTGGCCCCGCTGCTGCAGCGCCTGGCCAGCACCCTGCGCTGGGTGCTGCAGGGCCAGCCTGCAGCTGGCAGCACATGGGGCTACCTGGTCATCAAGGTAAGAGCCAGACTGGGGAGTGGGGCAAGGATCAGCACCTGCAAGGACTGGCCTGACAATGGCAGCAATGTCCAGAGGGGTGTAACGCATCGACATGCTTTGAATGGCCATTCCTGGGGCATTGCTGCTTTTTCAGAGGTAAGGAATACTGATCATCCCTGTGGCACCTGTTCCTCCAGGCCTGCCTCCAGGTGTTCCAGGTCCTGCCAAAGGATGTGGCCCCCCTGGTCTGGAGCACATCAGGGAAGAGTGAGACCCTGCAGAGCCTCTTGGGACTGCTGCTGGAGGTGGCTTGGGGCAAGGTGCGTACATTCCTGGGAGGGATGGAGCTGCCTGTCCCAAGGAACAGAGCAGTGCTCAGTGCTGTCCTTCCTGGGTGCTTTCCCCATTCCCCTCCCCAAGGCAAGAGACAGCCCAGTGTCTGGCATGTCTGACAGACCCCATGCAGCTGCTTGACAGGGCAGTTAAATGGGGTTGGGGTTTAACTGGTGTTTTGAGTTGTGCCTTTGCCTCCCTGCAAGTCCAGGCCCTGACCAAGGACACGAGGCTGCTGGCGGGCACAGCCCTGAGCATGTTGGTGAACACGGCCCCCCAGCCCCAGTATGGGGCCAGTGCTGTGCTGACCCTGTTCCAGCTCCCCAGCCGAGGTGCGTGCTCCATCCTGAGCTGGGGATGGCCTCTGGCAAAGGGTGACAGGCATGTTTGGGTGTGAGGGGACAGAGGCTGGTGCCAAGCTGGACTCTGTTGCTGTGTCTGTCTCTCTGGGAATGGGAGCTCCAGCTGTCTCCAGCCACCTCCCATGGACACTCTGGAATGAGCCATGGCAGTTGCTCCCAGAGCAGCATTTGGGTTTGCCACGTTCCTTCCATCCAGTATAGCCATTTCTCAGCAGGCACTGGGGAGCTGAAGTTTGGGGAGCTGGTGGTGGAAGTTCCCCCTGTCCTGGAACCAGACGGGCTGGAGAAGCTGGTGCTCACCAGAGGTTTGCTGACATGCTGCAAGATGGACATCCTCAGCTGCCAGCTGGAGGGCTTCCCCCACAAGGTAGGAGAGACCAAACCTAGTGGACCGGGCTTGAGGGAGCCCTTGGAGAGGGCTGGCAGCCACCTGTGCTGCCTGCAGATCCTTGAGGGATGAAGCCAGGCTGCTCCCCTCCACACCAGTAGCTCCATGGATCCCACGGAGCACAGGCAGTTAGCCAGGAGCCTGCTTTTTCCAAAGACATCCAAGCGGGGATTTCTCTCTCCTGGGGTGCTGGGAAACAAAGTGGTGCCAAAAGCCCCTACACAAGCAAAGAAGTGTTCATCCTGTGCTCCCATGGCATGAACTCGGGGCTGCCTCTGCAGAACACAGCCTCAGCTCTGCCCACCTCTAGCCTCTCCCAAGTCCTCACGAGCTGAGGGCTTCCAGGCAGGGAGCAGAGGTGAGCTCTAGAAGGGCAGGAGAACCAGGCAGCACTCTGCTTGCCTGTCTCACAGCAGGGTTTTCTCGCCCTGGAAATCCCGTGCCTGCCTGCTCGCTGAGCCACTGTGCTCCTGCAGGCCTGCCTGCTGCTGGACATGGTCTTTCCTGCTGTGTGTGCCCTGACCAGGGAGCAGAAGGACTGCCACTACTACTGCTTCCAAGGTAGGAGACAGTGACCCTGCCATGGCAGGGAGGTTTGAAAGGTTCACTGTGCTTGTGATGCACGGAGCTCCCATGTGCTGCATCTTCTCCCAGGGAAGATGCTTTTCTGGGTCCTGGTAGCTGGTTTGGAAACTGCTATTAATTTCTGCTCCAGCCCAATGGACACTAATGCCTTTGGGGTCTTGTGTACCTAACAGGGGAACTGCTGCCCCTGCACACAGGGTCCTTAAGCCCACAGCCTGTGCTGGCTCTGCTGCAGGTGAGTCTGGGACAAGGGCTGCAGCAGAGCTCTCTGTTTTGGCAGCCTGTGCGCTGTGGCTGCAGCGTCTGCGGGAGGGCCTGGCTGCTCTCTGGCACCTGACGGGGACCCGCATCCTGGCCCAGGACACTGAGCTCCTCCAGGAGGTGACCCAGCTGCTGTGGAACAACGCCGAGACCCCAGTAAGGACACAGTGCCAAAGGGCCATCATGTGGCAGCCAGGAACAGCTCTTCCTTCACCTGGCTCAGCTGCTGTCCCCAGCCCATAACACACCCCTGCCTGTTTCAGCTCCATCAGCCAAATGTGTTCCCCTGCCTGCAGCTGCCAGGGCAGGGGCAGTCACACTGCTGAGGTCGTGGCATTTGTCACACACAGGCTCTAAAGGGGCATGTCCCTATGCTTCACCTGCCATGGGACAGCAAGACATGAGAGGAAGTCCACCGTAACCCCCCTGTTTGCTGTCCTTCTCCCACAGGTGGAAGGGGTGTCTGAGTTCATCCACAGCTCCTTCCGATTGCTCCTGGAGATCTACCACCTTGAGTGCCAGCACTTCCAGGACCAGGAGAGATCCCTCTACCAACAGATGCTGCAGAGGGTGGTGTCAATGCCGTGGCAGATCAAAGCAAGATATGTGCCCCTGTGTGCCATCGTCCCCCACATGGGCAGCCAGCAGGTAGGGAAGACAGGGGTATGGGCAGCCTTGGTCTCAGCTGGCTCTGCTGCTGAAGTGGCACAGCCTCTGTCCACTGCCCATCACCTTCTACCCAGCTCGGCTGTGTGGGTAGGCAGCCTTCCCACCCAGAGGGGCTGTTTTAGCATCGCCCAAGGGATAGCATCCCTGGGGAGTGCCAGTGGGAAGGGAAACTTTGCGTGCCAGTGCCCACCAAAAGCTAGCTAAAAGCAGCTTGAGGTACCAGATGCTCAGTGCCAAGGGTGACTGCAGTGTGGCCTATACCCATCTGTCCTTCCCCCAAGTGCACCTTTCAGCCCAACAGGGAGATGAGGGTCACCTGCCTTTCTCCTAGGTACTGGATGCCTACCCGGACTTGCCACAGCACCTCCTGAGCTGCCTCTCCACCAACCACCTGTGTCCCGCCGCTGCCGAGGTCTACAAGGTCCTGGTGCGGCAGCAGTGCAGCGAGTGGCGGGGTGGGCAGCAGGGCACCAAGGTGGCCCTGGCAGAGCAGTGGGCACTGTGCTGGCTCCCCCTGCTCTCCCAGGCCCTCCGCTCCCCCCTGCCCATCCTGCAGAGCAACGCTGCCAACCACCTCCTCACCTGGACCCTGCGTCAGCTCCCAGCCACCCAGGCACTGCTGGCTGCCCAGTTTGGTGGGCAGGACACAACGTCACTCCGGGCTTGGGTGTCACTGCTGAAGGCACAGAAGAGCGTGGCAGGGGCCCTGCCGCTGGGGGATGAGGCGCTGGAGCGGCTCTCCTGCTGCCTGGGCACCCGCGAGGAGGGTGTTCGGCTGGCAGCGCTGGGTCTGCTCTGCTGCAGCCCCAACACCAACCAGCCCCTCTCGGGCACCGAGGTGCAGCTGCTGCGGGAGTTCCTGCCCCTCAACCTCAACTGTGACTCCTCCTCGTTCCGGCAGCTGCTGCAGGCAGCGGTGAGGAAGGCGCTGGTCCGGCTGCGGGACAGCTCGCTGGCCCAGCTGCGGGGGAAGGCGCCACGAGGCACCGGGCTGGGCGAGGGAGCTGGGCAGCTCGCCCAGGCAGTAGGTGAGGCGGCCACCCAGCACCTCCACCATAGCCCTGGGGGATTCACGTGTTCATAGCCTGGGAGATTCACGTGTGCTCGGCATCCCTCGCTGCCATGCGCTCTGCCCACAGGCTTTGTGGAATGGCTGCTGCAGCTCAGCATCGCCTCACTCAGCCCAGGCTCCAACTACCAGAGGAAGAAGACGGCCCTGCTCCTCCTGGCTGCTGTTTTGGAGACCTGCACAGACACCTGGAGCCCTGACAGGAAGAAAGGCCAGCCCCCACGTGAGTACAGGCAAGCTGCCTGGAGTATCACCCTCTGCTGTGGGGATAGTCCCAGCTAATGCCATCCCACCACCCCCTGTTCCCATCACAGGGACCATGGCCACACTGCTGAGCTATGCCAGGCAGAGCGGCTGCTGGGACTTCTTCTCCCAGCCCAATTTGCTGGCGCTGCTGAGCTGCCTGCAGGACAGCACTAACGAGGTGAGCCTCGTAAAGCTAAGGGGAGGCATAAAGATGTCTGCCTTGGCCTCTCCATGTCCCACTTTTCCCTATGTCTTCTCTGTCCTGGCAGATCAGAGACTTGGCCTCGGAGCTGCTTGTCCGCTACTTCCCCACCACATTCCCCGAGCCCATTGCCCTGGCTCTCTTCCAGCTGGCCCAGGACACCCTGGGCAGCCCCCGAGTGCAGGAGGCTGAAGCTGGAGCTGTGCTGATGAAGACCATCCTGCAGAAGTATGAGCTCCTGGCATCCCCCTCCCTCTCCCTGCAGTGGCACAGGACCCTCCAACAGCACGTTGGCAGCACTGGTGCTTCACCAGTCTGTGTTCGTAGATGGAGTTTGCAATAGCCTTTCAGTGGGAAGCTGGGGAGGGTTGAGGTACAGGAGTCTGCACCGGGGGAGGAAAGAGCTGCATTGCACAAGAGGAGCAGTAAATTCCCTGGTACTCACAGCAGGATCTACCCGTTTCCCAGGTCAGACAGTGGCACCATGAAGAGCCTGTCCCTGGAGGCTGAGGCAGCCCTGACGCTGCCCAGTCGAGGGCTGTGCTTCGCCCAGCACCTTCTCCACATGCTGCAAGCCCAGTACAAGGTGGCGTGCCAGGACCTGCTGCGGGCAGCAGCCACCGCACCGATGCACGGTACGGCCCCGGCTGGGCACGGGCAGGGAGCAGCTCCTGCAGCAGCTCCCTGGGAATGGGACCAGGCTGGAATCATGGCAGGACTCAGGCCACAGCTCATTGCTGGTGCCACATCCTTGCCTCGGTTTCCCTGTTTTGACACTCGCCCTGCCTTGCACACCCCTCACCCAGGGCCCTGTTCACTCCCCTGCCCCTGAGCTGCATCAGCTGTGGGCTCAGGCAGGAGAGCCAGGGCTGTGCTGGCACCACTGTGAGCAGAGGTGGGTGTTCTGCAGGAGCCATCGCAGCCCTGCGCAGGTGCCTGCTCCAGGTGCCGGAGGTGGCCGAATCCATGCAGGCAGCAGAGTTGGTGCAGAGCTGGCAGGAGCTCCTCACCTGCCTTGTGAGCACAGTGAGAGACATCACCTGCCTCCTCCTGGGTGCTCTGCAGAGCCAGCAAGGCCCCGGTGCTGATGAGCAAGGTGAGTGTCCCCATGGGGGCAGAACCAGCCCTGGGAACGATCCCTGAGAACCACTGACAACTCCATCACAGCCATTCCTGCCCAGCAGCCCCCCAGCCCAAGGAGAATGCACTTGCTTTGGGCTCAGTGCCTTTAGCAGGGCACCATGGTCGGGCTGGGCTTGGCTTTGGGTCCCTTTCTCAGCTCCATGGGAGAACAGCAGCACTAGAGGCAAAAGCCTTCCAGAAGCAGTGAGGCACCTGCCAGATGAAAACAGCTGGAAGAGGAGGCACTGGCAGAGCCCTTACAGCAATGGCTTGAAAAGAGCAGTGGGCAAAGTGCAGCTGTAGTCCTGAGTGGGACATGAGGCAGGGCAGGAGCCATTGCCATTTGTGTGCATTCTGACAGGGGACTGCAGGTCCTCCCAAACCCCAGCAGCATCCCCCTCCCACTGCCCTACACCCACCCTGCTCAGACCAGGTTTTTCCTTTTGCAGCTGCTGCCCCATCATTTGCAGAGATGGGGAACGCCATTGGCTCCCTCATCATGCTGGGGAAGGGCCGGGGGCAAGAGGAAGAGGAGGGTGACTCAGTCCTGCTGTCAGAGGAGCACAACCTGATCCTGACATGCTGCTGGGTGTCAGTGAAGGTGAGGACTCCTCCACATGACACTGGGAGAGGGGCAGCCCAGCATGGCACCCATCATCCCCCCCACCCCAGCTGTTGCTTCACCTCCACTTGAGACATTCATCCTCACTGGGGATGAACATGGGGGAATTTCTGTCTTTACCTCAGTGCTCTCACACATATCTTCATCCCCTTCCAGGAAGGATGCAACTACCACCCTCCCCAAAAGCAGCCTCCTCCCTGCCTGCCCTTGTGGAACCCAGCTTCTTCCCAGACACTGATAGTCCCCTGCTGTGGCAGAGCCAGGCTACCTGGCTTGCAGCCCTGCTGCCATCTGTCCCAGCTTCTCCTCCTCTCTGCCAGTCTGGCTGACCTTCCTCTTCTTCCCCAGGAGACTGGGCTGCTCCTGGGAGGCCTGGCCGAGCTGCTGCTATCCCCAGAGTTTCCTGCTGAATTTGGGCCTGTCCTGCTGCTCCCCACCCTGCAGATGGCCACCAGGGTGTTCCAGGAAATCCTGCTGCGGTGCCGGCACTGGGTAAGAGTGTATCTGAGCCCTTAGCCATCCCTCCAGCCCTGTCCCTGCCCTGGCATACTGGGGTAGAGGGAGGGTGAGTGCAGTGGGGCAGGGCCTGCTCTGGAGCAGGACATGGGGATGGCTGGAAGCCCCCTGGCTGGGATCCCAGAGCCAGACCCCATCACATCCCCACACCATCATGTCTTCTCACTTGCTCTTCCCCCTCGCAAAGAGTTTTCTGGGGCCGTAGAGGGCTGGTGGGTGCAGCCTTTGGGGTACTGGGCCTGACACTGCTCTGCCCCAGGGAGCAGTGGAGGGCTGCAGCATGGGCTTCACCAAATTCTGTGCTGCTCTGCTGAACCACCTAGATCCGGAGCTGCAGGCCATCCCACGGGCTGTGCTGGAGCAGGTACAGTACTCATTGTGCCCCTTGTTTCCTGTTTGCCCCAGGGAGCAGTGTCCCCACTCGCTGGAGCAAGCACCCTCCTGGTAGCTGAGATGCTGATGCAGGGTTGGTGCAGCTGGTGCCCTCCTTGCAGGGCAGCTGCAGGTTCCAGGTGACAGGTTTCCAGCCACATCCCGGGTGGGTTTTGTTTCTCTGTCAGGGGTTGGAAGCGCTGAGTGGGCCCCGCAGCAGCTCGATCACACGCCGTGCTGCCGGCTTCCCCATGCTCTTCCTCTGCATCGTCAGCGGGGAGGCCCCGGCACAGGCACGGCCGCTCCTGACCCACTGCATCCAGACACTGCTGACCTTGGCTACCACGGCACTGCCACAGGACTGGGACCAGACCCTCGACCTCCCACAGGTGAGGGTGGTGCTCCTGGCTGCTGGAGCCCCTTTGGCAACAGGGTGATCTGTGCCAGGTTCCCTGAAGGGAGCAGCATGAGACCATGAGAACTCAGAGTGAGCAAAAACTCACAGCCCTGGTCATGCTGTCCAGCCCGGCCTCTTGGGTCCCCTGTCTTTTCCTACCCTCTTTCCCTGACATGGTAGCATGACCCCCCTCCCGACGTGGTGGCACTGAGCCCCCTGTGCTCTCCCCAGGTGTGTGCCCTCCACGTGCTGCAGACACTGGTCCGTGGGGCGGGCCTGGGCAGGGCAGTGCTGTGCCACGCCACACCCATGATGGCCCTGGCACTGCAGGGCCTGGGCTCGCCATGCTGGGCCATGAGGAACGCAGCCATCCAGCTCTTCAGTGAGTACTGACAGAGATCCCACAGCCCCCAGGGTTCAGAGCCTGTCTGGGGTGAAGCGCAGGGGGCTGGCAGGGTTGGATGGGAGCTGGCACTGCCTTCTCTGTCCCTGCAGGTGCCCTCACGTCCCGGCTGCTGGGGCAGCCGTGGAGCCACAGGGATGGCTGCCCATCAGAGGGGCTGAGCCTGCACGCCTTCCTCGGGCAGCACCCAAAGCTGGGTGCTGTGCTGCTTGGAGAGCTCAAGGTGGCCACAGCACCCATATTGGGGGGGCCCCGCCTGCACCCTGCACACGCCATCCTTACCCTCCTGTCCCAGCTGCAGCCTGGTGCTGACAGTCCTGGCAGGTATGGGGGCAGTGGGGATGCTGTGCCTCAGCCAAAGGCTCCTGCAGTGAGTGGAAGGGCTCCCATGGTGCTGAGGCTGGCCCTGGCTCTTGCAAGATTTTACTCCAGCCAGAGCATCACTACCTGGTGTCCTTTTTTCTCCACAGTCCCTCTGCTCCCTTCCTGGGGCCACTGCTGGGGCTGGCAGAGAGTCCCATCTATGCTGTACGAGCAATGGCTGCCAAGGCTCTGGTGCCCGTTGTCCCCCCACCTCAGCGCTGCAGGCTCCTTCTGCAGCTGGCCCAGCAGCTCCCTGCAGCACCCGCACAGATCCGCTCGCACAACGCTGTCCACGGGCACCTGCTGCAGATGCGGGCGCTGCTGGCCTCTGCTGTGGGCACCGGGGGGTGAGTGTTGCCATGCTGTCTCCCCAGCTGGGGTCACTCCGTGCCAAATGCACTCTTGTGGCCACAGAAGGGTGCCCAGCTCGGCACTGTGCCCTGTGGTCAGGCTGTGTCTCCCCGCAGGCTGTCAGCCGAGGCGCTGCACCCCATGGCTCTGCAGCTGGAGGCGCGGGGCTGGCTGCTCACCCCTGCCCAGCGCTGCCCCCTCGTCCGCGCTGCCTTCCTCCAGGTCCTCGCCCTCCTGCCCACAGCCTTCAGCCCTGGCTTCACCCAGCACGTCCATGACACCATCAGCGCCAAGCTGGGCAGCCTCCTGCAGGGGGGAAAGTTGGGCTGTGCTGAGCCACAGGTACTGCTTCCTGCCAGGGAAATCTCGGCCATGCCTGACTGGCAGTGAGCCTGGGCAGGGACAGGGGGACCTGTTGCTCCAGGCTGAGAACTGGAAGGGGAATCCTGTTTTTTTCCTGCAGGTGGGCTCAGCCGTCCTCCACCAAACCATGGCCCACTTCATGTGCAGCGAGGCAGCCCGGCTGGCAGACAGCGAGCAGATTGCTGCTGTCTGCTCACTTCTCCAGCAGCCCAACCCAGACATCCAGCTTGCCATCCTGAGCTGGGTGATTGCTGGGGAGAGAGGAACGTGCAAGGAGATGGAGAATGCTCTTGGGCTGACATTGCTGGTATGATGGGGCTCAAAAGGCACCAAGGAAAGCAGGGGGGCCCCAATGCACCACACAGATGGGACCCCTGAGATCCCATTGCTGAGAAGCTTGGTGCTCGCTGGGCTGAGGGTGCATGGGTGCAGGGCACTTGCCCGGTCCTGCAGTGCTAGGATCACTAACCGTGTACCTTCTTTCCTATTGTCAACTAGGAGAGCTTGCAGTCGGTGCTGCAACAGAGAAGGGACAAAGAGTTCCTGAGATTGTACCTTGAGGCTTTGCTGCATCTTTACAGAGATCCCTCGTCATGGTCACAGGAAGCTTCCAGTAAGCTCCAGGGCTCCTCAGCATCATGCCTGGAGATGCTGCTGCACATGGTGGAGACTGAGTGTCCTGGGCCTGATCTCCTCTTCCAGGCCTTGTGTGCTGCCAGCCTGCTGCTTGCCCACCGGTAGGTCCCCGCTGCTGCCAGGGGGCTGCCCAACTCTTCCAGCAGACTCTTCCTTAGTCCTTGGTAGAAACAGCTGTGACTTCTGTCCCATAAACCACAGCATTGCACCTGGCTCCTCCCTTCTCAGGGCAGCTGGTGGCCTTTGGAGCCCTGGATGGAGCAGAAAGGTGTGCTTGAATTTGCTCTCCTTCCCTGGCCTCTGGCAGGTTTGGGGACGAGGATGGCGCGCTGGTGGAGCGCTGGTGTGCGGTGCTGGAGGAGTGCAGCCAGTCCACCTGGTCTGAGGTGCTGCGGCTGGCGGCCGCCCGCTGCCTGCAGATGGCAGGGGCTGGCGTGGTGCGGCGATCCCTGCGTGCTGCCTGTCCCTGGCTCATCCCTGTGGCTCTGAGGTAGGTCACTGAGCCCATCCCTGGGGGTGCCTGTGCTTGCAGCCAGTTCCCAGCAGCACTGTCCCTGCAGCCCCAACCCCAGCCTGATGCAGGTTAATGGACTCTGCAAAAGGTGTCCCCTGCAAAAACTCAAGGGTATTGAAGAAAACCCTACTCATTCAAAAATCACTGGCACTCAAGAGCTCACAGCCTACAAAACATTGTGTGGGTGGTGTTTTAATACAAGCAGCCAGTCCCTTATGAGCAGCAGATGCCATTGCTGGGTCCTTCAGTCCGCAGCACAGCCCCTACCCTCCCAAACTCCAAGCTCTAGGGTGGTAGCCGTGTCTTTCACAGTCCAGGAGAAAAGTTCCTCAGAGAAGCATTCCTCTGAAGTCTCATCCTTCTCTCCCCTCCAAGCAGGCTGGGATGCTTTGGGGCATGCAGTATGCCTCCCTTCCCTTCTCTTCCTTTTCCTCAGGCTGATAAACATGGCCATTCACCTTCTGCAAGATGAGGAGCGGGAGGTCCGGCATGAGGCCTCAGGTTTTGCCAGCTTGCTGCGGCAGAGCCCAGGGGAGCCACTCCAAGATGGCTGCACCTTTGTGCAGGACAATGTGGGGCTCCAGAGCCTCCTGCAGCTCCTTCTGGGAGCGTTTGGGGAGCAGCCTGAGACCTTCAACTCACTACTTCAACATATCCCCATCTTAGATCTCAGGAGTGTCATGGAGGAGCTGGAGGCCAACAAGTGAGTTGCTGGACCTGCGGACTGGCATGAGGGAGTGTGGGGTAGCACGGGGCCAGCCTTCGGCTTCACTCACGCCTTGGCTTTCCCCCCAGAGCTGCCAGTCTGTACAAGGAGGATGAACCCAACGTTTTTGCGGAGCCAGCTGTCCTGGCACGGCAGCTGCTCCCTGTCCTGGTGCAGCTCCTGGAGAAGGCTCCCACTGGCAGCCCACTCCATGCCTCGGCTCTGCAGTGGCTGGAAGCCACAGGCCCCAGTGTGCTGAGGGACCTGCAGTACTGCAAACACTGCTGGAGCCAAGGTATGGCTTGGAGTGTGGAGTCCCTGGGACAAGCAAACAGTGTCCTTCTTCCTCAGGCCAGCTCTGCCCAAGGGGACCCCGCCACACTCACAGCTCCTTCACCCACTCTCTCCACAGGGACCACTGTCCCCAGGGGGATGAAGGCGCTGGGCTGTGCCAAACTCCACACAGCCCTGGCCGTGCTGCTGGTGAGGGCCCGGCTGG
Source organism: Picathartes gymnocephalus (assembly GCA_013390045.1). Taxonomy (NCBI): domain Eukaryota; kingdom Metazoa; phylum Chordata; class Aves; order Passeriformes; family Picathartidae; genus Picathartes; species Picathartes gymnocephalus. Next base: position 111,682 of record WEKY01015737.1, read on the forward strand.
TGGCACAGGTGCTGCAGGTGCTGGGGGAAGGTGCCACTGCCATGCCAGGGCTGGGCTATGGCACCCAGGAGTTGGAGCAGGAGCTGGAGCTGGTACAGGGGCTGCTGGTGGAGCATGGGCTGGCCCCTATGCCAAATCAGGACAATGCATCAGGAGAGCTGAGCCCACTGTCGGGGACTGATAGGTCCAGGCATGCAGCAGTATGACACAAAATCCTGCAGCCATGTCCCTCCCTTTGCTGGATGCTCTTTCTGACCAGCAGCCAGGCCTGCAGATTTGGTGGCGTAACTCAGGGGAACCCCACTCACAGTGTGGGACACACTTGTTCCCAGTTTGTAACTCCCCAGCTGAGGACTCCAGTGCACCATTGCCTTGGCCCATGTCCATGGCTTCCCTGCCCTCAGCTCTGGCTGGCAGGAGGGGACCTGTGCCACAGAGCTCTCACACCCCCTTATGCTCAACTCCCACCACCTGTTTTTTTAAGCAGCACTTTGGTCCTTGGCCGACCTGGGCTTTTATCCCAAATAAAGAGGCCAAGAACATTCCCAGTGTGGAAGCCTTTTGATTTCCCTGCCCAGGAGGGTGGTGTGAGAGGAGGCTGCAGGAGCCAAACACAGGAGCAAACAGGCAACAGCCACTGGCTGCAGTGGAGCAAGATCCAGCCCTGGCATGGCACGTGCTCCCACCACTGGCAGGGACTCCACCAGCAAGGTCATGTTGTGCTGGGTGAGGAGTGGGGAAGGGCAGCAGCACCACCCAGCCCAGGCTCATTCCTTCCAGTGGGGGCTGCCGAGCCCCACGGCTGGAACTGGACACTGGCACCACCGCCCACGTGCAGACTTTGGGTGTCTGTTTAATTTCTCTCTGCAAAGCCCAGCAGGGCTGAACTGCCCTGCATGGCTCACCTGATACTGCAGTGAGTGAGCTCAGACAAGAGGAAGGATGCTGCCTCCATCCTCACGTTGCTTGCCAGTTGCAGCTCACTGAAAGAATGTCATGGCTGAGCATGACATCATCCCAGCGTGTCACTGCCACATCATCTTCTCACCCAGACTTAACCTTGTCCTGCTGTTCTTCTACCATTAATCACCACACTTAGGCAATTCCCTTACTTTTAATCTTTATAAGAAGGGGTTTTCCATTCTTCAACAAAATATTTAATGGAAAACAAGAGAGCTGGCTCCAAGGGTGAGCAGCAAACCTGCAGAAGGGTGAAATTATGAAAGAGACCACATTTTATTTCATTCCCCACCTCCCCAGCAAGGAGTGGTGCCATGGGGAGGCTCACCTTCCCAGGGGGATCCTACACAAAGATGAGAGCTGGTGGGGAGCAGGCACAGGCCTCCTGCAGGCCCTCCTGCACCCACGAGCCCTGGCACCCCACTACAGAAGCAGCCATCCAAAATGTCCTAGAAAGGAAAATCAGTGAGAACTGGGGTTCCACTAGTGGTGCCACTAATAAGTACAATTTAAAAAAATTAAATACAGTTTTATATATGGGTTTATATTATACATATAATAATGGGAGTTAGACTAGATGATCATTGTATGTCCCTTCCAACAGATTTTCTATTCTGTTTAAATATGTTTATAATATTGGTTTATAGGCCATATTATTGATTTATTTAATAATATGATGGTATACTATAATATTGTGGCATATTTTAATGTAATTATAACTTTGTATACGAATATTATAATTAGAATATAAAAGGAGAATGCCCTAGAGGCAGGGAGAGATGTTCCTTAGGAGAGATCCCATGGTGAGGATGCCACAAATTAGCACCTACCTGGCTCCTTGCAGCCCGTGCCCAGTGCAGTGGGGACGGCGGTAGGACAGATTCCCCCAGCATTCCACACACACCTGCTTGTCCCGGCGCAGCCGGCGGCTCCAGGCTCGCCCACGGCACGGGGGTCCCACCTGCGTCAGGCGGAAATAGCCGCAGTAGCTGGGGAGGGGGGAGCTGGGGACGGGGGGGAAGTGGGAGGAGAAAAGAGGGAAAATGGTGGTCGGAAGGTAGGGCAGAGGTTGTGGCGGTTTTTTGATGGATTGGGGTATAAAGGGTATGGGGGGTGGGGGGCAGAGGAGCCTCGGTTGGGGAGGTGCGAAGTGTAATAGCCCTGGAGGGGTGCAGAGGGATCATGGTTTGGGGGGTGGGAAGGATAATGGTTCTATGGGGCTTGCAAAGGGCCATGGTTTGGGGCAGGGAGAAGAGTAATGGCTGGGGGAAGCAAAAAGGCCCTGGCTCTGGGGGTTGCAAAGGGGCCGTGACCGCAGGGGGCGAGGGGTTGCAGGAGGGGCCCGGCTTTGGGGAGCGGGGTTACAGAGGGATCCCGACTCCGCACATACCCAGAGGGCTCCTCCGGCAGTGGCAGCCCAGCTCTTCGCCAGGGATCTCTGAAGTCCTGGCTGAAGGACTTGGGGAGTATCTTGGCTACCTCTGGCAGAAGAGCAGCTGTGAGGGGCACGGGGATGAGGAAAGACACCCCGGGACGGCAGCACATGGGCACCACCATGCAGGAGGGCAGCAGGCAGCCCACGTTACCTTTGGCCGTGCCGCAGGTCGGGTGCTGCCCCAGGCAGCCGCGGCGCTGCTTGAGGTCAGGACAGGGGTCCCCTCCATGCCGGGGCGGCACAGTGACCTGGCGGCTGCGGGCCCTGCTGCCGACCCCGCACGGGGAGCTGCACCCGCTCCACGGCCCCCAGGGCCCCACAGCACAGCCCACCGCTGCCAGGGATGGAGGAGAGGGAGAAGAAAGAGTTTCAGTGTCATGAACAATGGAAAGAGCAGAGCGGGGGGATGCAGCACAGGGGACGGGGAGACGGGGGGAAGGACAAGGGCCACAGTGACCCCAGCAGCCCCTCTCTCCTGACCCCTGCCAGTGCAGGGCCATTGTGAGCTGCTTCCGCAGGACTTTATCCCTGTGTGCATCGCGCTGAGCTGGGACCCTGCTAATCTCCCCGGAGATTAGGAAGGGCTGACTCCTGCAATTGTCCAGGGGGCCGTGGCCGGCGCCTGCCCGCCCAGATTTGGGTCCTCGGGGCAGGCCGGTTCTGCACTCCCCAAGCCCATGAGCCGTGTTTGGCACCCTCAGTGCAGCCCCCGGTTCCCCTGTCCCTGTGCAAGGCGCTGCCTGTGACGGTAGCAAAGGTGACACCGGGGCTTGTCCTGCTGGGTCCCGCACTGACCACTCAGGCTTGCAGTGACAGCACCATCAGCTGCAGACCAGAGGCCACCCCTACAGGCTCTCTCATTGCACTGGGGCCAGCCAGACATTCAGCATGGAAAAAGGGGACATCTTGAACATTGCTACAAACCCAGCCCAGCCGGCATCCCCAGACAAATCCTGTTACCACTCAAAGTACGGGCTAACAGCAAACACTCGCCACCGAGCACAGCAGCCCAGGCTGGTGTCCCCGGCCGCGCTGCGGCCAGTGCCATCCCCTCCGCCACTCACCGGCACGGCGGCACGTGGCCAGGTAGTCCTGGCAGCAGTCTCCCGTCCTCTGGCAGTACGAGTCGCAGTAGCAGTGAGCCCGGCGGGCACCGGGGGCCCAGCAGGCGTTGTTCCTGCCGGGACAGCAGCGGTGCCGGCAGCTGCCCGTGGCACCCACCAGGCAGCCGGTGGCCAGCAGCCAGCCCGCCCAGAGCAGCGGGCCCCGCATGGCAGCGGGAGTCTGCGAGCCCCGCGGGACGATGGCTCTGCCCCGCACCAGCGGACACTGGCTGAGGAGCGAGGGGCTGTGCCGGTGGGAGCTCCGGCCGTGCCGCACCGCCCCCGGGCTGGGCGGGGGGACAAAGCCCGTTCCCTTCTGCTCTACCGCCCCTCGCCGTCCCGGCCCTTGGCTCCATGGCAGGGCAAGGATTTCATACAATTAACCAGGGTTATTAATAAAGCACTGTGCATGAGACAACACAACCCTGCCTAGGAGCACCTGTGCTTGGGCACTGCTGGGTTGGAGCTGGTGCTCCCCCAGGAGCACCATCACAGCATGATAGGGAGCCCCATCCCACATCCACAGGGCAGGAGCCACTCACTGCCCACTCAGCACCGCCCGGACACCAACGCAGCTGCTAAAGCCAGACTGATTTTATTCAAATTGCGAATGTAAAACAGAATAATAATAAAAAAAAAACCTAATGCAACCCTCACTGGCTTCAGAGCTGAAAGCCGCAGGTAAACCGTGCCTGGGCTTTCCTCCTTGACCCTCCTGTGTTAAGGCTGAGCTCATCGCTGGCTATGAGAGGGAGAAGGGATGGGTTGAGCCCTGGCTCCTGCACCCCCAGCTCCCTCAGGGAGAAATTTGGCACAAATACAGTGGGGCCAGCCTGGCACGGGCAGGGCAGGGCTCCAGCCCCACGGCCGCGGGTGTTAGTGAGTCAGCATGAAGCTCCAAAAGCTACGGGATTACCTACGGCACCACAGAGAGGCGGCGGGAGGGCAGCTGTGGGGAATGTGGCAGAAGAAGGGGTTTGCACCCCTGGCCGAGGGGCCGAGCCTGCGGCGTGGGGCTGCACCTCCTCACCCCGGCTCGCACACACGTCTCGGCTGTAAACGGCAGGTGAGGGGGCACCCGGCTCACCCCAACCCCAGCCCACAAGGAGCAGAACTAAAGGCCTGGCTGTATGTGCAATTTTGGGCAACCCCTACTCAGCAGCCCGGGGCTGAGCAGGACTCCTGGCATGGGAAGGGGTGTTGCACGCCGGTGGTCTTGGTGCTGGCAGGGAGGGAGGGAGCTTGGGGTCACACCAGGGGGTCACTGCCATCCCATCCCGGGGGGTGCAGGGCTGTTGGGCCTCCTCCCAGACCTGCTGTGACCCCACCAGTGGCATGAGCCCCATTGTCAGCTTGTGATGTACAGCTTGGCATTGCACCCACATGGCTCGAGGGGGCTCTCAGCAACCCCAAAAGAGCTGCTCCCCAGGCAGTCAGGAGCTCCTGGCTGCTGGGAGCCCCAAGGCCACTGTCCAAGGGACATCTCACCCTGGTTAACCAGCACACACAGCTGATGTGGGGCCGGGGGAAAGTGTCACCAGGAGATTGGGGTGGGCATAACTGGGATGCTGGGGGTTGGGATGGTGGGATGCAGCTCCCTCCCTGCTCCTTTTAGCACACGACTAGTAATTTAACCTGCTCCAGAGCCTGTTCCTAAAGATAAAAGTGGCCAGGTTTGGGGTGTGCAGGGCAGACCTGGCCCCAGGAGCGCTGCAGGCGGGTGTGGGTTTGGTCTCTGCTCTCCAGCTGCAGCCCTGCAGGGCACAGGAGGTGGGGGCTGCCTGGCCCGGCCCCTCAGTCCGTTTTCCACACCTTGTTGAGGAATTTGACCACCTCATCGTAGATGATGAAGACGATGGCCACGTCAAGACACACACGGCCCAAGCGAGGCACTGTGCCCTTGTAAAACCTGCCAGGGATAGAGAGGGGGGCTGTGAGGCTGGGTGCCCTCACAGCCCCTTCCTGCCCATGCTCCACCCCAGTTGCCCCCACAGCAGAGCTTACGCCAGGGGCCCTTCGTGTTTCATGATCTGGTAGGCACAGTCCCAGGTGTTCTTGTACTTGTGCGCTTCCAGCCCCTGTGGGAAAGGAAAAGCAGGATCAGAGGCCAGAGCCAGGGTTGCATCTGGGGGATTTCATGGGGGAGGAAGAGAGCTGGGGGTGTGCCACGAGGAACTGATCTCTCTCCACTGCTGCAGGACATCAGACCCTGCAGGGCCATCCTCACCTCCATGCAAACACTCCCCATGGCTCAGGAACAATCCCAGGCATCACCCAAACCTCGCTGGCATCATGTGCCTGCCCCAGAACTGCATGAAACAGCTGCCAGGCAGTGGGTGTCCCCAGCCTGCTGCAGGCAGAGCAGTCCCACACTGTGCCCTGGCACTGTACCTGCATCCTGGTCTTCACCACATCCAAGGGGGTGTTGCCAAAGACACTCGCAGCTCCAGCAAGGGCTCCAAACACCCCTGTTACGAAGGGGTTCATGACCTTGTTGGGATTGTCCCCTGGGAAGGAAGAGAGGTTGAGGGCAGAGTGGTGGTGGGATTCCCACCTGCATGCCCAAGGGAGCCTGCAAGAAAGGTCCCAGGTCTGGCTGCTTGTGGTCAGGGTGCAGGGCTGAGCTGGGGACTGTCCAGCAGCACCAGCCCCACAGAGCCCACACCACACCGCAGGGCTCAGGGTGGGTGTGAAAGTGATTCTCCAACACCAGGACCTGTTGGCCCCACAAGCTGGTGCCACCCCACCCTGGTTTTCATTTTCCTCCATTCCAAGTGGCTGAGTCACGAGAATAGGGGGTGTGTGGATGGAAAAACCATCCCAGCTCCCAAGGGTGATTGGGGAGTGAGAGGTACAGCCAGGGTGGCCTGGGGGGCCAAAGGCACCATACCTTTGTACCAGTTCTTGAGGGAGGTCATGACGAAGAAACGGATGGCCTGGTTTGATCCTTGCTTGAGGATGGTTGCAGTTAAGCCCTGGTAGGTCCCCCTCAGTCCTGCAAGAAGAGAGTGTTGGAGGGGAGACCAGCCTCAAGTGGCAGAGAAAAATCTCCCCAGGCCACCTGTCCCAGCCTGTGCCCATCTACCACCTCCCACCCTGTCCCCATAGCACGGCAGTACTCAGGGACTCAGGGTGCCACTTTCCCGGGACTCACCTTGTTCCCGAACAATCTCCCGGACGCCATGGAAGAAACCACGGTATTTGGGGTTGGGAGAGGTCTGGTCATGGATAAACTTCACCTACAAGGAGATGATGTGCTTTTCCTAGCTGAGGTAATGCAGAAGTGATGGCCCCAAGGGCTGCCGGCCACCTCCTGCCTTGCTCCAGGAATGGTCCCAAGACCAGAGCTGAACCATACAGCCAGGCAGCTGTGGGAGGGATCCCGGGGGAAGCCTGTGCCCACGGCCAGCAGTGCATTTTGCAGAGGAAAACCTGGGAAACTGCTGCTGCAAGCAGCCATGTGGGCCTTACACTCATAAAATGGGTGACAAGATGGCTCCTGAGTGTGGGGCTCCTCCCTGGAGTGAGGAAGGGGCCAGGGCCACCTTACTTGACCTCCACAGGGCCTTCCAGCATCAGATCCTCCCCGACAAAACTGTCTTGGGCAAATGCATGCGGCCTTCAGGTCCCCAAAAGTTGGGCATCCCTGGGCTTTGCCCAGTCCCAGCCCAGCTCAGCCCAGCCCAGCAAAGGGTGCCAAGGCAGGAGACAGTGGCAGCCACACCCACGCACCTTCACAGTCTCCATGGGGCAGACGACAGCCACAGCCTCGGCCACGCCAGCCCCCAGCCCGCAGATGAGGCCCCGCGTGCTGTCCAGCCTCCCCTGCTCGTCTCTCATCTGGTTGCTGAGGAACTCGAACATCCCGAACCTGCAAAGGAGCCAGTGTGCCAACCTCCGAGCACCCGGACAGGGGTCTGCACCCCCCTGCTCTGGGCCTGTCTCCAGGAGCAGCTGCACACCCTGTGAGAGGACCCTCCCTGCCTCGGAAACCACCTGGCTTTGCTAAAATGCCAATAGAGACACCGAGGGCAATGCCACCCACTTTCTGGCTGCTGTTGGGGGGTCCCCCCCACTCACCCCTTGCCATGGGGGCACATACCTGACGGCAGCCTTGGGGATGGAGCCGTACAACAGCGAGCTGAGCCCCCGGTACAGCCCCCGGACGCCATGGTCACGGACAGTCTGCTTCACGCAGTCCCCTGCGGCAGAGCACAGTGGCGCCGCTGTCACCCACACGCCGAGCACCACCCAGCACCGCCCTGCCAAATCCCCCCAGCACCAGCCAGGCTCCCCAGGAGCCCCAAACCCAGAGAGGGGTTGCTCACCAATGCCCTTGTAGCGGGGAGGGTTTGCCTTCTCATCCAGCTGCAGCTGCGTCTTCACATACTCAGTAGGGAATGTGATGCAGATCTCGATCCCTCCGGCCAGGCCACCTGCATGGGAGAGGAAGGGACACTGAGGCAGGAGCAGCACTGTGCCCATTCAGTGCCACGTGGCTGCTCCCAGCTGCATCACAGCTGAGCCTGGGACCTCTGTCGGCCAGGTCTGGGCTGGGACACGATATCCCTGTCCTCACCAAAACCCTGAGGACTCCACACAGCAGCAGGGCCCTGTGCCAACCTGGTGCTTTGCATGGGCATCACTGCCCTGGCAAGAGCTGTTGAGGAGACTGGGCAAAGGGGTGGAAAAACAAGGCAAAACACCACACCCATGGATGTCTATTTGGTGTGCTGCCCCTCAAAGGCACCTCTCCCTCTCTGGAGCCTCGCACCCCGAGGTGAGCTGCCAGCACTGGGATTGATAAACGCAGTGGTGCTGCGGCAGGCCCAGCACTGCTCTCCACGCCAGCAGGAGCCCATCTGCAGACCTGGCTGTGCCAGCAGGAAGCACAATTATCATCAAGCCTGACTGGCTGCCCCGAGCTCCCACAGTGGTGGCTGCTGGGCACTGATTACGGCGGCTGCAGCCTTTCCTGATGGCCTGGGCAGCAAGGAATGCTGGCTTTCAGCCCTGGGGCTCCCTTCAGCACAGCTGGAGCCCTCGCAGGTGGACACAGTTGTGCTGGGGGAGCTGGGCTGAGCCCCTCCAGTCACAATGGATCACAGAGCGCTTCCTCGCATCAAAGCATGGCCAGGTCCTGCCGAGCAGCAGGAGCCCGTTGTGCTGGCACCAGGAGGAAGCACAGGGCTGAGTTCTCTCAGGTCTCACAGGGCCAACCCTGCTCAGCCCAGGACAGGGCACAGGGCACTGCCAGTGGGGTCAACACTGCCCTGAGCACACCCAAGGATCTCCCTGCTCCTTGCCCAGAGAAGGTGAATCATGCTCCAGTCCACAGGCTGGGGCACAGTGTGGGGTCAGGTGGGCTGCCAGCTCCCAGTCTCCCATACAGCCTCCAGTGGTTCCTCCAGCCTGGCCATGTCCTTGGTGTAACCCAGCAGCACTGTGGTTCCCACTGCAGCTACCCCAGGCTTGCAGCCCCACCACAGCTCAGGGGACGCCCCGGCAGGAAACACCCTGCCTTTGTGGGAGAGGCTGGGACTGGGTGCAGTGGTTGTTATCCTGCTCTGCAGTGAAGCACAGGTTGGTGCCACATGGCATCACTCTGCTTATCAGCAGCCCCCCAAAGTACCCCATGAGGGGATGCTGATAGGGGACACCACGGCCCATGGCTGCTCCCTGTGACAACAGCAGGCAGCCCCACCTCCTTGGACCAGCAGACTTTCTCACAAAGTCTTATTTCTTCTGCATGGCCTCCACATTTGCAAGAGATCTCTCTGGTGTTGCATCCATCTCCCCCCATCAGTGCCACTGGCATCCTCAGGAGCACTGCCGCCTTCTCTCAGCCCAGTTCCTCTAGAGGGAAGGGAAAAGCAGCCTCCCCACATTCCTTCCAGCAGCTGGGCAGCACCCATCTTAAAACAGCCTTATGCTGGTTTTCCCACCCAGGCACAAAAAGCACCAGGCTGCACCATCCTACCCCGGGAGCCTCTACACAGCTGGGGCAATGCAAAGCTCAGCTTCGTGCTCAAAGATCATCCCAGCATCCCACTCCTCCCACAGGCACGGCAGAGATGGGGACACCGTGGCACTGAGTACCCAAGGCAGGACACGCCAGCCCAGCCGGGCAGCATCCCAGCCCCGTGGGGACAGGGCGTGAGGCCAGCTCAGCTCTGCCACAGCAAACAAAGGCTCCTTGTTTTCCACCGTGTTCCCAGGAGGGCTGGAGCTGCCCAGCCCAGCCCAGCCCAGCCCGGCGTTTCTCAGGAGGCGGCGCTGGGTGACCATTGGCAGCTCTGACTCCTCTGTGGCACCCGCTGTTTTGGGGGCATGGGGGGAAGCCACAGGGCCAGCTCACGGCACTGCAGGCAGCCAACAGCTCCCCTGGGGCATCACAGGAGGACAGCCACCATCCCCAGGGTCCCCTGAGTGCTCCTGCTGCCCCCTCAACCCTCTGCCACCCTTGGCGTGTCACTTGCAGACACTGCTGGTCCCATGGCAGGGGGGCTGGCCAAACACTGATTTCTCCTGCAAAGACAAACATCTCCTGCAGGAGCAGCTGGCAGGCCCCAGAGAGCAGCACGACAAGAACCAATGTCCTCCAGCTGGGTGCAACAGTCCCCAAAAAGTTGAGCACCAGCTGGCACTTCTCCGCAAGGCCACACACCACTGTGCCACCAGCCTTATGCCACCACAGCCACATGAACACCCCAGGTGCTGCCAAGGCCACTTCCCTCCCTCCTACGCTACAGAACTGAAGTGCTGGACATTTTAAGTGCCATAAATATTTGCTCTATCTTGGTCCCTCAGCACCAGCTCCTGGCCAGCACACCCAGGAGCCAGACAACAGGGGAGCACCCAGGACAAGCAGCAGGCCAGGGGCAATCAGCACCTCAGCTCATGGCAGCCACACAAAATGGTATGGGGAGAGATGCTGCACCTCCTGCTCACAGCCTCAGCAGTCACATGCTGCACGCAGGGGAGGCAGAGGTCTGCCCAGCATCTCATGAGCAAAGCCATCCACAGACGCCCAGCAAAGGAACAGCATGTTGTTCCTGGGAACTGGCAGCCTCTGGGGCCATGAGGTTGCCCTAGCCAAGGATGAAGGAACAGGGCACCCATTCTGCCAGGTCCCCTCCCCGTTCCCTAGTGTTGTTCTGGCCTCAAATTCCATGAGAAGGTGCAAAGAGCAGGGACTCCAGACACACTCCATGACTTGTGGCAATTTTAATCAATTTTCTTCTGCCCATAGAGAGACACGGTGGTGCGGGCCACCTGCTCTGCAGCCCCTTGGAAGCAAGACCCATCAGAGGTCCTGCTCTGCTGTCATCTCCTCTCCCCACAGAGTCTTACCCGAGCAGAAACCTCATTCTATGCAAATAAATCACTCCACTGCCCAGGAGCAGCAGCTCTGTCCAATCCCCTCCCTCGCCAGGGCTGCAGGGGCTTTGCAACCTGTTTACCCGGACTTTAAACAGCAGCTCCAGCTCTTGCAACACGGCGGAGTCAGCAGGAACAGCAGCACTCAGGAGGTGAAAGAGCACGCGCGGCAGCTGAGATGCCGGGCCAAGGCTCTGGCTGTTCCCTGGATGCAGCAGAGCCAGAGGACAGGGAACGTCCTTCAGGGAAGGTCGCTCTGCCCGGCCCCAGGAAAGGTGCCCCCGGCAGGGGGATCCCAGTCCCACTCCCTGCCTGCAGCAAGCCTGCAAGTGCTTCAGCCGCCAGCTATCCTGACATTGCAGGCCCAGCGGGAAGGGAGAGATGGGAAAAATACCCTGGCATAGCTTTCCCAGAAAAAGTTTAGCTCTCCCGGACGGAGAGGCCAGAGGAGGCCGGCCTTTGAGGACACGCCCGCAGCCCTTGGGCACGGCTGGGGAGAGCTGGCAGGAGGGAAAAGAGCGTTTTTTGGGGACAGTGAGAGGGTGCCGCCCCTGCAATGCTCACACAACACGTGATGGCATCAGCACACGCAGGTTCAGCTTCACACCGCGTCCATGAACAGCTTCTGGGGACACCACTGACCACCCCTACCCAGAGACCCCAGCTCCAGAGCCAGGAGAGGGGGCAGTGCTGAGGGCGGGAGGGGAAGATAAGCAGAGCCCCAGGACTGACACAAACGAAGGCTGCGCAGCCAGGACTGGCACTGTCACCTTCTGCAAACTCCTACCCAGAGGCAAGTGCCCCAATGAACACCTACTGCCATATCTGGGAGTCACAGGGAGGCGGGAGGTGGCACTGGCCCCTCTGCCACTCCTGCAAGTGGCTGTGCCTGCAAAACCATCCTGCTCCTGCAGAGAGATGGAGCAGCAGGTCTCTCTGCAGCTCTGATGAGAAGTGAGCACCTGGGGAGCAATTTCAGTCTCTCAATTTTAGGAGTAATTTCACATGCTGACATACCAGCGCCTGATTTCCATATAAAAAGCACCTTTTAACTTCAGATTCGTTAGGATCCTTTCAGGCCAGAGGGAATTATTCCTGAGGGTCTGGAAGCAAAGCAGCAGAGCTCTCCCAGGGCCCATGCCTGGAGCTTCTCCATTCTGCCAGCCGAGTGGCTCAGAATGGTGGGAAGGCACAAACAAGCTCTCAGCAGAAGCTGAGCCCTGAGTTCCCCATTTCGGGGGCTCCCAGCCCACGTGCAGAAGGTGCAGCTGGACAGGGTGAGCTGAGCAGCTGACACGGGTGACACAAACCACACACTACGGGCACAGGGGACAATCCTTCCCAACCCCTGGATGCTGTGCTTACAGCATGCAGCACTCTCACAAGAGGACTTGGTGCCCTTTCCCATTTAACCTACATAGCCCTTGGAGGTGGGGAAATAGGGGAAAAACCCTGCAAGAACCAAAGACCATCAAGCTGCTACAAACCAGGGAGGTAGAAATACCCACCAGCAGCTTGCGACAGGTCTCTGCAGCCCAGACCGCCGCCTGCTCCCCACTGCGAGGGACCAACCCCCCCTGGCAGCCATCCAGGCTGCTCTTCACCCATCCATGGCCGTGGAGCAATCCTGCCCCGCCTGCCTGCAGCGGTGAAACGGGTTTAACAGCTCCACCCTCCCCGCACTTCCCACCACGGGCTATCTGGTGAAACTCGGGGCTCAGGAGCAGGCAGGAGCCGCGCTGGGGTCGCAGCCCTCCAGGCCAGCTGGCTCTCGGCAGAGCTCCAGCACTGCAAGTCCTCACCCGGGCACGGACAGTCCTTCAGCACCCATCCGCAGCCACAACCCTGTGGAAAACCACCACGGGGGCAGCTGTGCCACCAAAAGTCTGACTCAGTGCTGAGATGGGGAAGGCTGCTTCCCCTAACCAGACTGCCAGAAGTTTACCTATGTTTTGGTTAGAAGGGAAAAAACATGTGCTGCAACAGGTCAGCAGGCTCAGAGGGTGTCTGTCCCCTGCTGGGATTAGGAAGGTCTCCCATCTGACAGGGGCAAGGCCAGTGGGCAGCACAGGGGTTCAGCATGCCCAGCAGTAAATACACACTCATGGCTGTTTTGGTCACGACATTCTGACAACAGTCTGACCCCCCCAGGGATACAGAGAATGGCAAACATGAGAAGTGCCCCTCTGTACCCTGTGCCACTGTGGGTAAACAGCCCCGTGCAAACAGCGCTGCAGATAACGCTACGGATGGGATGAAATCATTTGCCCTGAATCTTACTGGAACTGTCCTATTTGAACAGGCTGTCCTTCCACAACTCACTCATTCATCACCTCTTTGCATTTACTTCTCAATATGACAATTAATCATTATTACAATTTAAACTTCTTGGCTGTGAGTATGATGGCAGAAGCCATTTCCCCATGCTCGCAGTCACAGCATCCTCTGCCTTTGGTGCTGATTCCATCTTTGGGGACTGCCACGCTCCTCGCCCTGCTCAAGTCACCTTCTCCCCATTGCCCTGCACAACTCAAGGCCCCAGTTCCGTAACCATGAGCTGCCTCCTGGCCATCCCACCACTTAACTTCAGACACCAACTTTCCAAGTCTCAAAAAACTCTCTAAAGACATGCAACATGGAGCCGATGTTGGAGCCCAGGGGTGTTGGATGACTCCCCCAGCACAGCCCTGTAGCTGGATGAAGGAGCCACTGCCAGGACTGAGACTTCCCTGGGGACAGGCTCTGATCTCCCAGCCCCCAGCACAGGGGAGTGACTGCTGTACCCAGCACTGGAGTACAGGGAGAGAGAAGAGATGCCAAAAAATCAATCCCTGCTGTCAAGAGGTGACCTGAGACCTCAGGGCACAAGCAGGAGCAGGGAGGCTGCATTGGCATGCACCACACAGGGCCGTCAGAGCTGAGAGATGCTGCAACATCCCCAGGCTGTCAGCTCATGGTGCTCATCGTCTCGGGAAGATGGAAGACTCCTTCTGATCATTTACATCAACCCAGAGAAAATGGTTGCCTGCAGAATGTCAAGCAGAGCATCAGGCATGTGAAAGTCTCAGAAATTCACATTTCAGAGCCCAGGGTTAACCCCAGCTCATACAGAATCCATTCAGACTGAAGGGACACCCCAGTGTAGTTTCCTGGCCTGGGGCTCACATCCTCCTCCCACCAGGAGCCTTGGGGCTCTTATAGGTTTCCACTGCAGCCCATGAGAGCTCCCAGGCAGTCAGGGACATACTCAATGCTAGCACTGTCCTTGTGCCCCACTCCCCAAGCAGATGACAGCCACAGGAGGCAACTGTGGGAGAAACCACAGCCAGGAGTGATGTACTGAGGGCCAGCAGACCTGGCAGGACTGGTTCCCTCCATGCTCACCAATCTTCCCCCCTGGCTGTGCTTAGCCTCCACCCAGCTCCTCCGGCTCAGCATGAAGGGGGAAACATCCCCTATGCTGCTGTTAGCACCAGGCATCCATGTCAAAACCAGTGAGTGTGCTGGACCACAGCCATTCACAGCAGCACAACCTCTCCCCACATCCTCTCCTGAGAGCAATTTCCTCCTGGAAATCTACATGGACTTGGGACTTTTGGGAAAGGAGACCTGCTCTGCAAGAGGCAAAGTCTCAGCTTTCACACCCAGTTCCCAACTCCTCTCCTCTGCAGGTACAGCATTTCCTAAGAAAGATGATATCAAGGATTAACAAAGAAGAGGAAACTGAAGCTCTAATTACTGCTTTTTTCGGGCTCCCTGCTGAACCCTGTTTCATGCCCTTCTCTCACCCTGCAGAGTCCCTCTCCCCTGCCTATGCTCTCCCTAGGACCCTGATGCACATCACTGCTATTTGCCAGTGGTACCCGACACCAGGGTAGCAACCACAACCACTGCGAGCTCTTTCCAAATCCAGCACCGTGCAGGACAATATCCAGGCGTCCTGCCTCTCTGGCCAGGCAGGATTAGGTCTAGGCAGGAACAGCAACTGTGCAGCAGCCCTCGGGTGAGCAGAGATACCATGCAGAGAGCAAGGCAGCTGGGAGCTTCTCCGTGGGAGAGAGCAGACTCCAGGCTTCAAAGCGGGCTAAAAAGAGAATAAGGCTGTACTTAACTCTGGCGAGGGCAGGCAGAGCCTTTCATCAAATGAGCACTGCTAATCACGAGCAAAGTTCTCAAGAGGAGGGCAGGGGTGTGGGGGTTTGCCTGCAAATGGCAAAGACCATTTGTGCTGGGCGGGAAGTAGCCCACACTCCAGGCTGGCTCGAGCTGACCCAACAGCACCAAAACGAACTGACCCAACGTGGCATCCAAAAACCCAGCAGAGGAGCACTCTCAGGAATCCCAGAAGTGACTGACGACTGTCCCACCAGCTCTGCCACCGGCATTCCTGTCTCACCACTTAACTGCTTTTATTTCAAGCTCCACGCTGCAGTGTGGCCCTGTGCTGGGAGCACAGAGGACCAGCAGCACCCAGCCCTTCAGGACGCTGGTGGGAGGGACAGGAGTCTGGTGAGCTGTTCGGAAACCACAGCGCAAAATGGGAAAGCTGGCTGTGGGAGGCTGGAGACACGGCTGGGCTCCTGGCCTGCCTGCTTACAGGTTGTTACCCAGCAGAAGAGGCCGAGCTGCCTTCATGTGTTCAGGTCACACACGGCCACAGCAGCACCGGCAGCATTGTCACGGCAAGGTGAAGTGCTGCCTTGGCACACAACAGCTGCTTGGACAAAGGAGAGCCCATTAGCAAATTAATTTTTAACCTTGTGTTTTGTCTGTTGCGACAACTGAAGGAGAAGAGCTCTTGGCAGACAGAGCTTTACTTATATCTCCTCAGAAAAGAGCAAACTCCAGCCTGTTGAGGTCTGGGCAGCCAAGGGAGCTGTGCCTCCCTGGCAGAGGATCCCAATTACACACAAGGTCTGGGAGCAGACATGCACCCAGGGTGGGATGACTGCTTATTTAACTCCACCAGCACAGGCTGATGAAGCACAGCAGGAATGTTCCATCTTAACACCTCCAGCTCTCCAGAACATGGAGCTTTGAAGCACACACCCTTGTTGTGCAGACAGATGTCAGATGAGAAACTGGGAGCATCAGCAAACCCCTTAAAGTCAGAAGAGACAGCCACAAACAGCACTGCACCCCCAGCAAGGGGCTGGAGGGCTGAACAGACCAGGGCACAGGGAGTTAACAGCAGCTTTCTCCCATTTCTGTGGTTCTCTAATACAATTAGATGCCACAGAAGCTTTTCTGGACTTCTGCCCATTAACCAATTACTCTGATTATGGTCTGTGAGGAAGAAGACCAGCATCTCAATAGGATCCTTCTTCTACCTCTGCAGCTTCACATAACCCCAGAAGGCCCCCCCAAAGCAGGTGCACATACAGTTTTGTACTGTATTGCCCAACCTGGCACCTGGAAAAGGCCACAAGCACCATGTCCCTTCCTTTACATCGGGACATTTACCCACATTGCTGTGGGTAAGCTTCCAGGCCTACCCACAGCAACTTTTCTGGCAGGGGAGAGCAGAGCAAGTCTGCTGCAACCTCGCTTACAGGAGGCTGATTCCAATAAGCTGATGATCCTGATTACAGATCTACACAAGATCTATAAAAGTACATTGGTCCAGGCAGTGACAACCTGAGGCATTGCACATGGACGGCAAATTGGGAAAGACTGGGAAGGGTGAACAAGAAGGAAATAGCCTGTCCTTCCCATCCTAAAATTGGATTAAATCCCATTTAAAAGACCTTTAAGTCAAGAGGCCTGAAAAAAACCAACTCATTTTGAGGTGGGACAGCAAAGATGGGCACAGAGCTCTGGAGAAGCCCAGCCTCACAAAAGGGTTCACTTGAGCCAGAAGGCACCCTCTCGTTGGAGAGTGGCTCCTCCCTGAGCCCCAGCCCTTTGGCCAGGCAGTCGACTGATGGCACAGTCCCCTCCCGGAGACGTGACCCTGGGAGGCCTCGGCACCCTTTGCATGCTCCAGCGGCCGCATCCACCTCCAGCAGTTCTCCCGATCCTGCGAGGGAAGCCGCTTGCCGGGGCGGGGGCAGGGCCGGTGGGCAGAGCCGGAGCGGCCGCGGCTCCGCTCCCGTGCGGGCACAGCCCCGCTGCTCCCCGCTCCTGCTACTGGAGGCTGGAGCTCTGCCCTTGGAGGGGAGCAGGGAGTTGGACAGACAAACAAAGGCACAATCGTAGGAGGGGGAATTGGCTGGAAAACACAAAAGCTCTAAACATGCCAATCATGTCGAGGCTGCGATGGCTCATTTCAAAACAAAGACGCTAATCTCCACTCTGGGAATTGTCCTGCAACTGGCAGGAGAAACCAGGGAGCTAATGAACAGCTACAAAGGAGTTTAACAAGCCTGCGACTGTCTTGGACTCCATTCACCTCAGAGCTCGAAACAGCCACAAGCAGCAGGCAGAGCGTTAACTCTGCAGTGACTGCTGCACTAGGAGCCTATTCTGATCCCATGGAAGTGGTCAGAACTGGACGGGAAAACACACCCTGATCCATAGGGACTGATGCTCAGGCACAAAGGAGGGACCAACCAGCCCTCAGCGGAGTTGTATCAGCACAGCCTGTGGGACATAGCTGGGGCAGGGACAACCGACTGCTGCTTCTTCAAGCCCTGTCCCTTAACACCCTCGGGGGAGCATGTGGGGTCCTTGCTGCCACCAGCCTCTCCCATCAGTTCCGCTCCCTCCTGCTGAATCCCGCTGAACCCCGCGAGTGCCGCTCGCCCCGCGTCATGTCCGAGCCCACCGGCACCTTCCCGGCCGGACCACAGGGTACAGAAACAGCCTGACAAGGCGCTGGGGTCTCCGCGGATAGCGGGAGCCCCGGAGCCGGCGTCCAGACTCGGGATGCAGCTGCGGGAGCTCTTTGGCTGTGGCCGAAGGGAAACCCCGGTCCCAGCGGGGTCGCCTTCCGCGGGCAGCGGGAGAGGGGCGGCAGTCCCGGGACGGAGCAGCATCTGCGGGAGCGCCGCCGCCCCGGGGCGGGTCCGGCAGCCCCCGCCCAGCCGGATGCCCACGCTGGCAGCGGCGGGGCGAGCCCCGTCCTCCGGAGAGCGCCAGGAGCCCCTTACCTGCCAGGATGGCCTTGCCGGGGTGCGTGAGCTTGGCCTTGCCGGCGGGGGCGGCGGCGGCCAGGCTGCGGGGCGCGGCGGGGG
>WEKY01015737.1:129861-152025 GCA_013390045.1 Picathartes gymnocephalus
GGGGCGGGGCGGGGCGGGGGCGGCCCGTGGGGGCCCGGGGAGCGGCTCTGCGAGCAGCGGGAGAACGGCAGCACAGCACCAGCGTGACCCGGCCCGCGCCTCGGTGCTGCGGGAATGGGGGTTGCTCAGCCCGCTCCCAGGAATCCACGGGAAAAGCGTCCGCGTGGGCACGGAGAGATGCCAGCCCGGCCGGAGAGACGTGGACAGCGGTGTCTCCTCCGCTGAGCAACATCAGCACCTCCGGGTACGCTTGGGCCAGGACTAGCTCTGAACCACCGCAAACCCCCGGTCAGCGAGGATGCACAACAGCGCGCTGCTGCGCGGGGACGACGGTCCAAGGGGAGGGAAAGGGGAGGGCTTGCTCCTCTCCGGCCCTTGGCTTGAATCCTTTCAGTGATAAAGAGATCAGGAACTCCCGGGGTAGGAAGCGTATGTGAACGCCCAGTGCAGGCGGAAGAGAAACAAAAACATTCTCAGATTAAAAGGCTGCTGTGAGTGCAGTGACACTCCGGGCTTAGCGGGGGTTTGTGTTGTTTTGTTGTTGGTTTTTGTTTTGTTTGGGGTTTTTTTTTGGAAGGGAAGGGGTGGATTATCTATTGCTCCGCAATAATTGGACTGTGCAAATTGCACCATAATGCGTTTTTGCTTTATCTGCAGACAGAGGAAGACAGTCCTGCTCTAGTTCGTGTCCAAAAGCTGTATTTACAGGATGCAGGGAAAGAAACCAACAGTTTTCGTTTCCATCCAGGATTTTGCACAAACCAAGAAACACTGGAGCTGTACTCCAGAGCTGTGCTCCCCCTTACACCTGGAGCAGCCACACTACTCCATAGAGGGAACATTTTGTGCAAGAAGTCACCCCCAGGTATGCATAAAACATGCTCCTGTCCAGACTTGCTCTCTATGCGCTTTGTGACATGGTTTTTGCTTAACGAGACTCAGCAGTCCAGCAGCTGCCAGCCGCATCCAAAAGCTCACTCTGCAGCTACACAGCCCTGGCTTCGTGGCCGAACCGCTGGCAGCGGGAAACTGAAGCACCTTTATTCTGCCAGGGTTAAAAGCAAACATACTTGCATTGCAGAACTCGCCCCCAGGTGAGATCAGAACTGCATGTGGTTTCACAACAGAGTTAAAATAGACACAGAGTGGTCTCATGCCAAGCCTAAGGCCCCCTCCTCTAACACAGGGAGGTAAAGGAGGGGCAGGAATTAACATGGGAAGGGTACACGGAAGGAGGAAACACTCATAGTCCCAGTCACAAATGCAGAGCACCTACTCGTGTTCAGGTTAGCACTATTAGAATGGTAAAGATAAATTCTTTCAAACATGGCAAACAAACAAATGCATTTGGATTTCTGATTAACCCTTGCAATTCCTCATACCTTTCCATCAAATTATCATGGCTTTCACATCTGTCTGCAGACACCTACACCCTTCTGCTGTAAGGCCATGATTACTTTTGCAACAAACACTGGCTCTTAGAGATTCCTGAATCATCAAGGCCTGTGCACAACCTCATCCTGTCCAAGAAAATACCACACCACATGCTTAATTCGCATCAGCCTCAATGGGATTCACAGCACTGCTTACCTTGCTGAACAGGGAAAGGATTATTCATATTTAATCACATGCAGATTGCAAGCCATATCCTGCAAGGACCTGACCTCCAAGAAGCTGCTAACACCACTTGTCAGCAGAAAGCCTGAAGGAGAAACAGATAAACAATCCCTGAAATTCCAGGGGCTGCAAGAGGTTTGTTTTAAATCCCATTAGTTATGGGGAAGTAAATACTTGACCAGGCTCACATAGTCAAGAGCATCTCCTAAGAAATGCATGGTCAAAGCATAGAAGAGCAACTACTGTTACAGACAACATCAAATCCATTATGTTACTGCTCTCGCTTCAGGAATTTTCATGGAAACAACCCTCTGACAATCTGAACTCACTGCCCTTGCTGGTGGCTGGTGCTTGTTTCTGCTGGCATACAAAGACACAAGAATTGTGAAATACGTAGTCAGGTGCTACTGCAGCCTGTGTGCCTCGTGGCACCTCTCCAGGCCCTAGTAATCAGAATTAAAAAGAGCTACTGAAAATGAAAGCAACTTTCACAATTTTTTTTTAAACACAAACAGCAATTGCAGAGTTTCCTGGATCTTGGAAGCACATGCTTACATGACCACACTTAGTTCCAACTTACTCCTCCCTTGCCCCTCCCTAAAATTATTATTATTACTTTTTTTTTAAATTGGCACTAGACAGCACACCATGGTTTCAGAGACCATGAGTGGTCAGTAGCGGGCAGATAACTTCCTATTATATATCCTGGGATCAGAGAACCTCTTAATTTCACTGAATTAACAGATGTATTATCACAGTTGCTACAACTCGTCAACTACAAACCTTTCCAAGCATTATTAGTCCCCATCACTTCCAGTCTTATGATAAAGTAAGAAAACTCATTTTCTCTCAGGTTCCCTATTGGGACCAAACAATTTCTTTATGCAAAACAGATCCTGCACATAACCAGCTTCAAGAAGTGAAAATACTGCAGATTTGAGTGAACAGTTCTCCAGCTTTCAAGTGTGTATAGCAGGAGCTACTGTGACTGTAAGAAAGATGATGCTATTCCACACAACGAACATGATTCCCATTTGAGCACACATGCAAAAAGAGCTCCTGTTGCTATTCAAGATTATTCACTGAGATTACCAGGACTGAGCCTCTCATGAGCACCACAGAAGATGCTATGTTCACATCTGCCTGTGGGCCTGACTCATCTCAGAAGAGAGCAAAGCCCATGTACAGCATGTACTGATTATCATTCTGCTACCCTGCCATGGTTGGGAGTCCCTCTCAGCAGGATGTGTTACTCAACAAAGCAACTCCTGTTTACAAGCTCTACTAGCAGTTGATGAGGCCATTTCCCCACCCCCTAAGTGGAAAAAAAGAGTACCTTACAAAAGGAGAGCAATTCAAAGATTTATTAAGCACTGTTTCCCACCCAAAGTCACTCTTAGCTCCCCAGCTGGATAACCAGTACTTGGGGAATTGTGCTCTGCATAATATTGGAGAATTTAGTGCTCTGGAAAACAAAATACCAGAAGACTTTGTAATTCCTTCCTTTCATAACCACTGGGGGGGAAAGGAGAAATGGAGATTTTTAGGCAACAAATTTTACTATCTTGATTAAAACCACAGCAGACAAAAAAAAAAAAAATCTTGAGTCATTGAACCACGCAGGAAATGCATAACTGAAAAAGCTCAGAGCCTGACTTAGGATTTTTAAATTCTGACACATAAAAGACAGGACTTCACTGACTGTATTTCAAATTCATCTTAAGCTTAAAAGCTGCCAACTTTATATTAGCTTGGAAGAAAACGGATGTTGTTGCCTTTTTGAAAGATGGCAAAAGCTTCAGACACACTGAAACAAATACCTATGCTAAGAATTTTTAAGTGTTTTATTAGTAAAACATGAGTCAGGATCTGTCATTACCTTTGGAAAGGTGCCCACAGAAAATGCACAGTATTGAAAAATGAGAAAGCAAAAGTAGTGACAAACTCTCTGGAGGCTGGATACCTGCTGAAGGAGATGGAGCACTAATGACTCCAGATCCATTAAACTGGACTGGTGCACCTGCAGGTTGCTATAGCAAGGCTTACTCACTTGGCAAACCACAACCTAGTAACACACGAGTGTCACAAAGCACTCTGGTGTCATCAAGCACTTTCCAGCCTTATGTCCTTATCTGGAAACAAATGAGATTGAAGCAGTCTTGGGGTACTCTGTAAAGCAAAAAAGGAAATACCGTCAGCTTGGAACCAATTGCAAAGCCAAACCATTTACAGCAGAAGAGACCCAGAAAGACTCCAAGAAGCTTTAGAGATGAGAAATAACACTGTGACAAGGTAATACATATACTTGATAAACTGCTTATTATGAGAACCTGGTACATACAGTGCTGCCTGTCCCAAGATTTGCAAGAGTTCTCACCTCATTTGTTTTTCAGCAGATTGAAAAACTGTCATGCTAGTTCAGTAACACTAGGAATTTCTCAGAGGCCAAGTCCTAGGCTGCCAATTAGGATATCACACATCCACACATAAGCATTAATTACAAGCAGTTGTCAGTCAGCTTTGCCAAAGTACTAAAGTTACACTCATTTGAGTGGGCATCTGACAACGAAGCGTTTGTTTGTCAGTATTAGAGTTCAAAAAAACCAAGGAAATTTCTTAGGCTTCTGAGTAACTACTGCTGGATTTGTTAGGGGGAAAAAAAAAAAAGTTGTTCCTTGTTTCACACAGCCCAATTAAGGATCCATGTTGTGCTCTAAGTGCCAGCTCTCAGCACTGCAGCTGCTAAAAGACTCTATTAAATAATCAGAATTAAGTTTTTGACCCTACAGTTAGTACTTTGCTGTATCATGCCTATTATTTGCACAAACTTCGACAGACTTCATCTACCTAGAATGTTTGTTTTTTAAGGAGCAAAAACTACTTCAGATCATTTCTTTCTGCTACACTACCATTTGATTATAGTCTTAAAAAGAGGGAAGGGAAATTGAAGTCTTGTAAAATACCACACCATTATGTCAAATAAGAAACAGGACTTACCTCAGTGATGCGTTCCTCCTGAATTCCCCTTGTGAATTGTTTGTCTTCTCTGATGCCAGATCTGTACGTGCCCAAACTTTGCCAGACCAGGGAAGATTCCCCTAAGGTCTGACAAATAGCAAGGGCCATTACACAGGAAGAGATCCATACTCTATTTCTCACAGGGAAAGCATGAGGCAGTAAAAGCCTGTATGCAGTCTCAATCAAGTTACCCTCTGGTGTAAGCCTGGAAGTTCGTCTCCAGATGCTGGACCTGCAGCAGATTCTGCACGAGCAGATCATTCTACAGGACAGCACCAGCCCTGTGTCACTGGGGTGGGAATTAGCAAGAAGCTTAGTTTTAAAGCAGATTCTCTGCAAAACAATCTTGTCCAAGTTTTCAAAAACTTGGACATTACAAATTCATGAAATGAATTAAATCTTTCACCTAACCCCTAAAAGAGGGGTTATTTCCTGCTGTGAATGATTCTACATTCAGAGTAGTGAAGTACCTTGTAAGGCAAGAGTTTGTTCCACATTCTAGGTACAGCTGCACTGTATTGGTGGGGAGTCTGTTTTGAATGCATGTTAGAATGCAAGATCAGAAAATTTATAAAAGCCATTATACTTAGCAAGACCTTAAATATCAGGAGAGTAACTAAAGCAAGACTGTTCATCAGAGCTGGCAGCTTTGCTTTCCTTGAGAACTCAGTCACTCCTGTAATTAGATTTCTAGACTGAAGCTATTAAGAATCCCCAGGCTACCTCAATTCTCTACAGTCAGGAGCCATTCCAGTATTTGATCTAGCACTTCACTGTGTCCCAGCATCAGCTTGCTGCTATGAAGTCAGAGCCCATTTTTAAGCTGACAGGATGGAAAGTCCTATAGTCATACTAATCCTAGAGCTGGTCTTCAGTTCTAGCTGACTTTACCCGAATTTATTTCAACTGACAAGGAACTGGTTACACAACAGAAGTACTATTTTGCTGGAAAATGGCAAGCTACCTGGCTAATTCCTGCTATAAGTAAGTCCGGACAGAGTGGAGATTTGCCTGAACTCATTAGTTGCTCAGCATTTCAAGCTGAGCTGTGAGTGCTGATCAGTTGGCTGCAGCAACACTTGGGGTACTCTGGCATCCATCAGGAGGGTGGAATTGCATCCCTTTGCCATTGCTGTCATGGTGTGGTGACCAAGAGAGACAACATTAGAATTGTGCCAAAGCACAGTCTGCTGTTACTGATTCCACAATCCTGACAATCTCCACTGGTTTGCATTTAAGGTGTTTTGCTCTGTTCCAATCAGGACTCAGTATGAAAAGGTGTAGCTTACCAAAACCACTGCTATATTGATATATCTCAGCAGAGAAGATTCTTTCATTGCAGCACCTCCCTCCACACAGGACTGAAGCACTCCCAGCCCCGTGAATGTGAATGAAAGCATGAGAACATGTGACTGCCTCCTGCAGCACGCCCTCCCCACGTGACGGCATGTGCTGATGTGTGCGGTGAAGAGACCACAACTCCTTTTAAATTACTTGCTAGGCCTTCCCTGTTATGTGCCTTGGCACAAGTCTCCCTTTTCCTGCCTGGCATCCTCAGTTGTCAGATTAAGAAACCTGATGCTATGAGTGGTAGTGTATTACTACCAGCCAGTCCCCACACCCAAGACAGTAAGACTAGAACCACACAGCAGATACTGCAGTTTTACATTTATAGCTGGACTTTTATAATATTCAAGATTAGCACAAGATTCATAACCATAAATTATACATTGTTATCTAAGTACATAAAACGTTAATGATACATGTATTTGAAGTGGCACAAAGAAATAATACATCCCTGTTGGCATTCTCAAAGGAAGAGGTGGGTGATGGACACGCTGTTGATCCTACTGCAGCACGGCAGAACTGAGTCAGTGCACCCTGGTCACTCAGGTGGTGCTGACTCTGCCCACCAGACAGGGTCAGAACATGGTGTGGCAGGAAGCCAATGCCAGAATCAGTTAAAGGTGCAAATAAAAAGTCAGGATTATGGTCCTCCCCCTACTGCCTCAATACAGTAGCAGTGTGTCCCCCTCCCCAGCCCTGACGCTGTGCTCTTGCATCTCCAGTGCTTTGGCAGCCCATGCACACTCCTATGTTCTCTTGCCACACACAGCTGAGGTTTGTTTTAGTACCATTTAACGTAGATAAGTAACATGCTCTCTTCTTGTTAAACAAAAAGGATCTGGGAAGTGTTTGCTCTCTGGCATGAGAAGATTTATTTTCTTCAAGTCTCAGATCTACTCCAGAAAATAGAGAACAGACTCCAACAGTATTGAACCCCAACAGCATTGAACTCCAACAGCATTATTGTCCAGAGAAGGAAACTTTCCCAATATTCCTCTAAACATTCAGAGCACAAATATTAGAAAAGCCCATTTTCTTTTGCACGTAAGAATGCAAATAAAATGGGGTGGTCAGATGTACACAAGCTTTCAACAATTCATTATTAACAAGATGTTTCACTGCCTTGTTAACAATCCTGCTACTTAAGTAGCTTCAGCTAAAGCTTTAACAACTTGGTGCCAGGCAATTTCCCAGCTGCCTTCAATGGGCTTTTCAAAACAAAGAAAATTATGCTCTCTTCCCCCTGGCCTCAAGTAGTTATTGCTATATGAGTTAGTGAAATAGTGCTTTAACTTCAGACAAGAGTCTCACAATGTCATTAACAAAAGCTGCCTTTCAGAGGTTGAAATGTAACCGGACAATAATCAATAAATAACAGTAACAGGCATCCTGCTGAAGTCTCCTCACTGAGCAGAGCAGCAAGTGTATTCAGCCAACAGAAGGTCATCTGTGCCTTGTACCCTTCTTGGAGAAGTTAAAACGGGACGGGAAGGAAGAGAACAAAGACAGTGAAGGTCTGTCAGAGAGCTAGTTACATACTGAAACCATAAACAGGCGGCTGGGTGAATCCTGGTGCTGTGTATCCATATGGGAAGTTTGCCTGGGGAGGTACTGCACTGGGGCCTGCTGTTAACATCAACTGCTGGCCTAGAAAAGCATGAGACAAAAAGAAAGTTAGTTTAAGATCTCAAGCTTCCCTAATGATAGCTGTGCTGGCTGATAGGGTTATTAGGCTTTGGCTAAAAATCAGCCCCTGTGCAAGCACACACCAGCAAGTCACACTATTCCCCAACACGTGCCATAGAATGGGCACCCATGCCATCTGCTCTTGCTACCAGGAAGCTACAAAACAGCAAGGCAGGACTCAGAGGGAAGATGAATACCAATTTATCTTAAGGTCCTAATAAACACGGCTTCTTTTGAAGAGACCATACTGAAAGCCAAACTGGTATTGTTTAACCCATGCATGGTCAGATCTAAAGAATAAAGCAATTCAAGCAAATAGTTAGGTCTGTTAGGTCTTAAAATCTGGAGGGTGCTGCAAAAGGTCTGAACACACCTTGACAGATTTGTTTTCATCACTAGGACCACACATGCCTCATGCATCTGTTAAATTCAGGTTAACATTTATATCAGACAGTGAACCAGTCACATCCTTCCCTTACCAGCCACTTCTAGGTGCTTGTTAGCAGAATGCCTCTTCAGAAGGGCTTCTAAAATAGCATCACACTTGAAGACAGCCATGGTGTTTTGGCTGCACATGTCTTAAAATGCGTGAGCTAGAAAGCCAGTCTGCCTTTCTACTTGAAAGAGCAGAAAGCAGACACATTCCTCAGACAGGAATAAGATGAGGAATTTTCATGCTCTGTAAGTTATTCCTGGGGTTGGCAACACGCTGGTATCCCCTGTCCTATTACCATACTGAAACACGATTCCTAAAGTAGAGATCTGAGCCATGTAAGAGGAGCAATACTTTAACCTGAAGAGCAGAAGTACTGCAAGAGTGAGATGTCACTTCAACAACTTACGCAGTTCATGGAGCAGAGACAACCATTCAATTACTGTCTCGTTGAAACCAGTTTTCTTGGATACAATGTAATCATATGTAAGCTGCCTCCACAAAGAGACACCAGAGTGACAATAGGTAATCAAGTAAAACCTACCAAATACTATTGGAGTGGGTTCAGTTACTTGTTCCTCTTCTTTTCTTAGGCTTTCAGAAGCATCAAGTTTATCCACCTACATTGAAGTGAACAGGAGATTTATGAAGGCCTTGTCTAGGAATTGCACCATTGTGTGAAGCTTTTCATGCCTGGTACCTCAGCTATCAAGTGCTCCTTTTTAGTCCAAGTTGGAGACTACTGAAATCTGCCTATTCCCAGCAAGCTTTGTTGTAAAACTGACTTCCCAATTCTTTTAGGTGTATTGCCATAAGCAGCAGCTCTAAAATGCAGATGAGGCTCATTACCTCAGGAATGGAAGGAAGCATTTTTTGGGGCCCTATTCTAGTCACTGCTAACTATGACCCCAAACTCAAACCCATCAGAGCGACCATCATCTCAAATGGGCCTAATCTATGCTAACCTACTAACCTACAATTCCTCTCCCCTTCAGCGAGAGCTCACAGATATTTGCAAATATTCCAGGCCCATGAAGTTTGATCTCATCTAGGACTACAGCCTAACCTGGTTGCAAGGTACTGGTTTAACCATACTGGTATTCACAAGAGACTTCTTCTAGGGGAAACTCTAGAACCACCATGGAAAGTGGTCTAGTAGTAGCTTTATACAGGTCTCCATCCTGTGCCAGAAAAAGCTCTGTTCATTCGAAACAAATTTGTGCAAGTGCTACAGTAATGCAGGAGCCCTGAACACAACTTTAGATTGTGAGTGTGGAGAGCAATCTGAACAGCAACAGTACCTTCCTTCTCAGGTTTAACAAGTTTTATCTTCCAGAAGAGAACCACTGAGATTGAAGACTACAAGGCATAAAAGTCACACAGCTTCACATCCTGGTACAGGCAGTACTAACATCCTGAGCAAACCTACATTTAGCCCAGTGCTGTATTTCAGCTGTTCCTCATCCTCCTTTCCCACTGCAAGAATCGTATCTGGTCTGAGAACTGCTTCAAGAGGGGTCTCTGTTACACTTCAGAGATGTTATCCAGATATGGTGTTTAACAGTTTCCTCAACTTTTTTGAAGTTTGCAACTCAAATTGACAACTTGAGTGGCAGCAGGTTTTTTACTGGTTCATTTATAGCTGTCAGCCTAAGAGCTCTCCAGCATAACTAAATATCGATGTTAAAAATGCTATCCAAATTACTATGGATCAAAGCAACTGACATCCACCCATTTCCAACTACCTGTCCTGCTCTCATTACCCTAACTCGGCTCTCTTGGGTTTGCCTTTCCCTGGCACTGTCCTACAGTGACTCTGGCCAGCAGCGCAGTCCTGCCCTCAGCTGGGCAAGCAGCAGAAATGCCGAGAGCAGCCATCCCCAACAAGGGATGAGCAGCTCCGGGAAAGCTGGACCACATCTGCTCTGCTGCCTCGAACTGGTTCAAAAGGTTTCCAGGTGATTGTCATTATACTCCGTGTGCCTGACCCCTTCTGGGACAGAGGCTACCCTGTCTTTAACACTTTTTTATGCAGAAAGGACAGATAAGTTCTGGAAGATGTACACACCCCACCAAAACTAGTCCATTCTTTTGTGCTTTTGAAGTTAGTTACATGACAATTTTAGACATACCACATTTATAAAGCCCATTCTCCAATTCCATGTTTTGCAGTTAATTCAACAGACTAAATTAGTTTCACTGTAAACCATTTCCACCATGCAGATTTTCCTTCTGGCAGGTTATCCCATATTTAGTACACATGATTACTTGTAAATCCAACCAGCAGTTTAAAATAAATGATTTTAGACCTAAAGCTCACATGGAAGAGTTCAGGTAAACTTGTACTGCAAGTTTCTCCTGAGTGAAATATGAGGAGTAGGAGATGTTTAAGATCTGTGCAAGTACTTTCGTCACACCAACAGGCAAAGAAGTTTATAGAAGCTTCATGGCACTATTCAAACTCACCATCATGCCTGAATTATGGTACACTTTGGTAATTTACAGCGCAAAAAGCAATTTGTCCTTGCAATACATCTTGTTACATGGCAACTGCTTTTCTTTATGAACAGCATCCTCTCTGCTACAAGATATCTAATACAGTGAAAAGGAGCCCAAAGTAAAGCCCTCCTCAAGCACTTGTTTTCGTTTCCCATGAAAAGGAGAAGAGTCTGGTTGGATTTTCAAGTTGCTTGTGAATAGTTATCCTTTTAGCATTAGAAAGTGAACAGGAAACGAGTTAGAGCTAAATTACACTGCTCTTCTGGCAGAAGCTACAGCTAGATTCCTGTAAAAGAAACCTAGGATATTGAGGGACACAAATGGACATAGAGAGTTTGAAATCAGAGTGTCACCTTATAGAACAGTCCATCAACCTGTAAGAAAATTCAGAGGGGAATACTTAACATGACTTATTAGAAGCAACCTCAAGCAGTCACTTTAACATTGCTCATTTTAATGAAGTTCTTTACTGTGATGTCCTATGCAATCCTACAGCATTCCCAGGCAGAATCTTAGCTTAGTATCTTAGAGCTGTTTGAGACAAGCATTTCAGGACCACACATGATCTGAATCTCTCTTCCCTCAGTTGAGGACCAGCTCTTGGTATCAGTATTGTATAACCAGACTATGCATCCAAAGTTCTGTTTTCCATTTAGAAAAACCAAACACCTTTAGCAGTCTATTCCTATGGCTGATACAGGAAAAATATGCACTATTAGTTACTCAAAAGACCTATGCTTTTTTTACTCTAGGAAATAAAGGGACTTTACTTTCACAGTTACACAAAGATAAAAGGGATGTACGTGTTGTCCTCACCAAGTTTTCAGTTCATCAACTATGGAGCTGCTGTGAGGAGCACAGTTGCTTATGTCTACTGCTAAAAGCAGTTTAACTAGACCTCTTCAAGTGCCAAGGCATCTATTTATAAACTTCGCTTGCTAGCCTGAAGCGACGAAACCTACAGAACTTCAAGAAGACTTACTCTATGAGAAATGGTAATATTCCAAATATATACAAAGAGCTCTGATTTACATAATGCTAATCATACAGCAGACTAAACTCTTAGCTTTTTAGCCTATGCAATACTCACTTTGGTAAGGTACTCTCTCATCACTTGGATGAAATAAGGCATTGCAAAGTCCATGATGTTATGTCTCCATGCCAACTCAAGGACTACATCTGGGTGCAGCAAGTCATAGCATGTGAAAAGGCAGGCTGCAAAGCACTCCTGCTTGCCTTCTTCCAAGAACCACTGGAGCAGCTTCTCAGCCAGCTCTGCATCTTTGGACTCTGCAGCATACTGCATAGCATCCTACAGAAGAGAACCACTGTTAAGCTTGACCCTTGAGTGACATCATCTTGCTCTGCATCTTACAAGCATGTTATTGCTAGCTAGACAAGCCAGGTATTTGGCATACCATGAAGTTAGTCTTTAACAACACCAGGCACGTTCTGTAGGAGGCAAGATACCACACACAACAACTCTAGGCAAGCCAGATACTTTATTAACATCATCTAACAGGTTTCCTACAGACTATGCACGAATTGACCTGTGTGAACTCACTACAAGCTTGAAGAGCATACCAGCGTAATCGCATTTCATCTGTACCCTTGCAAGAGCCTGTGACTTGAGTTCTATGGAGGAATGTTCCATACTGATACAGGTAACTGTACAGATGCCACTGATTGATAGAGATGGATTCCCAGATACAGGACAACATTATGACACTAGATTTAAGACATGCATTTGAAATTGCAACCACTTCTGCGTTAAGATTCTTTCCTTCAAGTGAAGGACTACTAATTAAAACTCCAGATTTGAAACTAACAAACATTCAGTATCCAGGAGATTCGTGCAGTATCATGAACTCACCTTATACAGACGGTCTTTCTTGCACAGCTCCACACTCTGTTTCCAGCGGTTGTTACCCTTGTACAAGTATGCTGCAATACGCCTAAATTCAATTAGTTCATGCTTTTCCAGACGCTGAGCCAACGTTATGTTATCAAAGTTGTCATAGGCATCAATGGAAGCTCTCAAACCCTGTTTGAGAGAGAGTTGTTACACATGCTTCTGGATGGCAGTAGGTGAGAACTGGAGTAGAGAAGCATCTAATCATGGTGCACAAGTGTTTCAGTTCTGCCAGCTGGATCTTGATACTATGGTTACACCTTCTTTACTGAAGTGTTTCATGCACCTCTCCAAATGGTATTTTCTAACCAAGCAAGATGTTAACTTGGTCATTCTGACTCCAGACAGAAGAGCTACTTACCATTAAAAGACAAAGCATGTCTTCAAATAGCAGCCAGTGGGGCCAGAAGGAAATTTATTTACTCAAGTCCTGCCCACTGAGTACACACCTGATACTGACCTTTGTGAGATCTGTTTTGACAAAAAAATCTGTGGCACCTGCTTTTCTGCAAATCATTGATGTCTCGAGACTCCTGCCTGCTAAGGGCCTGACTGCATGCCCTCTCTCCGTTGCACTGGAGAAGTGTTATCTTTATTACTGTAAGTGTTATCTTATTACTGTGTCAGCAGCTTTTTGTGAGAGGACCATCCCTCAGGCTTAGCAATCTATTTTTTGGGGCTCACCTGGAAATCTTCCTCTTCTGTTAAAAGGTTGTTCAGAGCTTCATTAACTCCTTTGTTGTTGTGATTCTGGACTGAACGCAGATAAGGCTTTACTAGAAGTAGCTGATTAACCTGGAAAGAAGATGTTTCCAATACAAGATTAAGTATAGCAATCCTGACACTGCATTCTCCTGAAAAAGGTTCCCATTTGTTATTACAAGAGTTTGTGCTTATTGTTAAAACCCTTCAGACAATGTATCTTGTATTGCCAGGAGTAAAATAAAACAGTCTCCAAGGCCAGTTATGCAACTCTTCCTGCATTTCCCACATAAAGCCAGGACTGGGCTGCTTTTTGGTCCTTTATACTGGAGTCAAAGCTACTCAGCAGATGTCAACTCTGTTTTCCAGCCAAAGCCTGGAGTATCTTGACTTGAGCAAGAGGACTTTTTGTTGACCTACCCTCTCCCAAACTCACTTTTGAGAAAAAATTGACTGTCCTGGTGTGATCCAGTCGTGGAGATAATACAAGCAGGAGATCATTGATCAGCAGAGGTTTGTAGTCTAAGTAGAACTGCAAGGCTTTGTAGTACAGCTCCACATTGGCCACCTGCGTGATTAGAGACTAGTTAGTACTTCAAACAGAAGTAAGCTTAAGGTGTCTAGTTCAGACCACTTAACTCAGCACAAAGTTTATGTGACTCCTACTAAACAACAGCTTAACTTTCCTTCTAGAGGTCAGAAGTTTTACACTTATGCAGAATTCTTGTTCAATCTCATGACTGCTTCTTGTACCATCTGCTTCCAGACAGTGAAATCTCAGTTTACCAGGGGCATTACAAACCAATTCTAATCCATCCACTGAAGAGGTCGTGGCACAGACAGCCCACTACAGTTAATATGACCATTTGTCAACTTCTGAAGCCAGTGAAGACTGTAGCCTTAAAAAGTCTTTAAATTGTTTCCTTGAAACTCCCAAGACCAGTAAGAATGTACTCTTATTTAAATCTTGTTTAAACTATTCCTTGATTCACTATTCTCTGCTGTACTCGTGGGACTGCCCACCCCATTTCTAACACTGAAACAGCTGGACACATATGCAGAAATCTTCCAAGAACAATTACAACCTCAGACTAGGACAGCAGTAAGTTCAAAGGTATTAAGGAGGTTAGGTCTCTTGCTTGTGACCTATGATCCTTGACAGCCTCTGAAAACATTCTATGCTAGCTGCTGCCACTCAACACAATATGCTGCACAGCAGAAAAGAAATAGTGTAAGATCAGATTAATTCTTTGTGCTAAACTAACTGGAAGTTGTTTTTAAGTACAGCAGAAAACTGAGTAGTAGCTTAAGCAAACTGTTTTCTAAAAAGCAATTCTGTTGTGCATTTTTGCCTCTGTCCCGAAAGAAGCTTTGAACACTTTGTCTCAGTTACCACATTACTTACCTTGGCAATTATGTCTTTAAACTGGCCTTCTTTCCAGGCATCAGTGGGATGATTCATCATAGTAATTATTGCATTGTCATACTCCTCATACTTGTCATAGAGGAATACAAGTTCTGCCCAGAGATGAGCCTGTTCTGCAGCTCTGAGCACCTAATACAACGAACAAAAAAATGCACCAGGTTTGATTCACTGGCAGCTTCCCACCTTCACTTGCAGCTACCTTACTGCATACCTTTGGAATATTAACTCTAGACCAGAAAAGCTCTAGATGTTCCCTCATTTTCTGTGGCTTGAATTTGGAGTATAAGATGGCAAGTTCAGTAAACATCCCCATGTGAGCACGCTCTAGGCCCAAAGCAGCTTCCAAAAGGGCAATCAGTTCTTCAAAGTAACCACGATCCTGGATGTTAGGAAAAGTAAGGATTAATAAAGCTTGGTAAAATGCATATTTACTTAAATTCAACATGTTTTGATTTTCTCTCCAATTGAATGTGCTTAGATTTGTAAGACGTGATTCCAGTGAGGTGAGAGAATTATAAAAGAAGGGACAGTGAAAACTATTACCACTCCATTTACTACAGAAAAAATGCACATCGCCACTAGAAAATTAAGATAGAGGAAAAAGAGAATTTAAATATGAGCCCCCAAGGTATCATTCTTTTCTGAGACCACTTTATTAGCAGATACAAGTATGCTATAGGAGTCTTCTAGAATATCAACAGTGACTGACCTGATAGTAACTGATCAGCTCCTCAAGTTCATCAGCATGGATGACTATGTGTAAGCCACAGATCTGTGCCAAGCGGAATTCTTTTCCATCCACACAAGCGAAGCAGACCTGTAATGAAAGCCAGCAAAAAGTTAACAGGACAAAGGCTTTATCAAATTTGAGGTTTACTAACAGTTCCAACTAGGAACCAACTAGGTATTTCCATAATACTTGTTCTACAATTAAAATCTGCTACTAAAGCCCACAAGTTTAAGTTACCTCCTTCCAAGTCCTTGTGCTGTTGGCTTTGCGGCCACTGTCCACTGCTGCCTGATACTCCCCAAGGTGCACCAAGGTAGATGCCAGGCGAGCAAAGTTGGATACATTGTTATAGAGAAGCTTTGCTGCTTCGTACATCCCCTCTTCATAACAGCGATCACCGACCTGAATGAGGAGTCCAAGGTAAACAAGGGTACCAGCAAGACTGAGTCGTCAGCTAAGCAGCAGCAAGTCACACTTGGGAACTGTGGACCAAGACATACCTGTTGTATATGGGCATTATTAGGACCACTAATAAACTCCTCCAGTTCTGACAGACGATTAGTTTTTGCCAAAGCAAAAATGAGTTCTGTCTCTACATAAGACTCTCTAGCCTTCTTCCTGGCCATTTGTAAGAACTTGACTAGGTCCTCCCAGTTATCTGGAAGAGAGCAGAGATATGTAAGGTCCTGTGTTTAGTGATTCTGTGTTGTTTACCTTGCCCACCTTAGGGACAGTTTTCACTAGAAGGCTCAAGGCTCACCTCTATCATGACAGTAAGCCATTTGCACTTGAGTTATGGAATTCCCTGTCAACACCAAGTCACCTTCAGGTAAGACTGGACTTCTTGCTACTGTTCTGCAATCCAACTGGCAAGCAATTCTGCCACATACAGCTAAATAAATACATTATACTTAGTGATATTTTAGATAACAGTCCAAATTATCTCCACAGAGAGGTCTATGTTTCGTGTAGCAAGACAGACAACCTTTGTTGACAGGAATCTCACTTAATGCACTGACTGTTCCCTTTTCCTCTGAAACACAATTCATCAGTCTCAATAGTCCCTACTGCTCAACGTAAATGCAATAACCTAGCTTATATCCAAACAACCTGAAGTTGAAGATGCTTTGCCTTACCATTTCTATTAGCTGCCTGAACGACTTCCATGTATGCAGATGGATCATCTGCCTTTATATAGGAGTCAATGGCTTCCTTCACCAAGTCCTTCTGGAGCTGTGCTCTGGCCAGCTGGCTCCACACTGCTGGTTCATTACATCTCTCTGCAAATTCATAAGCACGGTCTAAGTTGCCAATGTGCTCAATCAGCACCTGTTTGAAATTGAAGTTCCAAGTTAAAAAAGTTTGGTAACACTGTCCCTTCTAACAGAACTCTTTCTTCAAGTGCATACACTGCTCTATGTAAACAATATGAAGCTAACTGCTCTTAGAACTGCCATTTCTGTCCAGGGAAGCATACACCATCATACAGAAACCACACCTCACCTGAATTGCTGAAGTATTGACATCAAATTTTCTGAATATAGCAAAGGCTTCCTCGTATAGCTCATTACTGATGGCAATGTTTGCAATATCTGGGGCATCATAATTATCCAGCCGATTGATGTATTCCATCACTCGGGTGCGGTCAGCCTTAATGGCAGTCAGGATCAGCAGATTCTGGAGATTCCTTTGGTTAACAGAAGGCATAGGCTATAAGCAGTGCACGGCAACACCTGCTTAAGTGACATGGATTGTACATGTGAAAAAATAAACCCACTTATTGTCACTAGCAACAACCTTTGATCCCCAGATTGAGAACCACTGACATGTACCTTCAAAAAGAAATTGCTTACCAATATTAGCATCCTCTGTTCTCAACACATCACTGCAAATTGCATGGTGTGAACTAGCTCTGTTCTTCAAGCACACAGCACTCTAAATTCTAGCTTTTCACCTGATTATAAACACTGAAGAGTGCTTAGATCTTGCAACCAAGAGGCCCATGATAATCTGGATCATTCACAACCTAAACAAAGACACTGAATAGGCTAAATGTGAAGACAAAGCGCTCCTCTTACCTGTGTTCACTGAATACAGAATTATCCAAGACAATTTTTTCCAGTAACTCAATGAGTTCATTTGGCAGATCAGCAGTCATGAAAGCTTTCACAGTTACAGAAACTTCCTCTGGATCCTGTGTCTCTGATAAAGCTGTCTGGACAACCTAGATTCAACAGCAAGAAACTATAAAGTGTTTTCCCCAAATTAAGTATTTCCCCATTTTTCAAGTTATTTGTCCAGTGAACTACAAATTAAAGCTTCAGAACTTTGAGAGTATTTCGATAAAGACAGCAAGAAACAGCTATTAGCTGTATCTCATATATAAATGAAGTCACATCTTATATCTGTATGGGAAACAAATTCACTAGAGGAAGGTCATTCTTCAGGACAGAAAACAAAATCTTACTGGTAGCTAAATCTTATGACCATGAAGGTCAGAATTAATCCCTGCCACTCCAACTCTTACAAACTTCTATATGGTTGAGATCAGGCCTTAAGGGACCTTGTGGGGGAAGAGTGCTACTTTAATGCTCCCTAACGTTTCTGAGACATCCTGAGGTATCCACATATTGGAAGTTTAGCCTTTCTGCTGTACCTGGTCAATAAGCTGCCGCCTGAATGGGTTGTTTTCTTCCAGTACATTTGCCCAGAGCTCAGGGTCCTTCCTGCGCACCAGATAGCGAGCCTCGCTCTTAAACAGGGAGTTCTCATTGCACACCTGAAGAAGTTACAATTATTGGAATTATTGTTAAGGGTCAGTACCACAGGACAAGTTTAGCTAACTATGAACAAGACAGTCTAGAAGGCTGACTAGAACTAATTTCTGACCAATGCTAAGTGCCAGAGACAAGTTCTTACCCAACCTCTGATCTGGAAGGCTCATGGAGAAGGTCTCCAGCAGAAATTTCTACAGCTTCTCTTGGTTTTGCCCAACACACAAGTACTGTGACAGTGGCTTCACAGTAACTATTTGCTTCTGGTTGAAGTGAAGACCTGCAGAAGCCTGAAGAACTTAAGTTTTAAATCTAGAAAGGGAAGCCACTTGCCTGGGCAGTGTTAAGTAGTGAACTGAGGAATGGTGCAGGTGTTTAAAGCTAGAAGTAGGTTATCTATTTGGTGCCATTAGCTTTACACATGTTTACAAGTGTTCAGAATAGTGGCCAAGTGGCTTGGATTTTCTTGTTAAGGTGTTAAGGGTACAGAACAAATGTGAAAGTCCTTCTAGAAGTGCATTGTGGAAGAGTTACAAGTCTTCATCCTATGGGTACCACTAGCTTCAATTTCCAGCTAGAAGAGTAGAAACATGAAGGCCTAAGGCATCTTATACCAACAGCTCACACTGCTAGTATCCAAATAAGTCTGTGGAATCTCAATTACTGTGCTGTAAGCAAATCAGCACTAGCACAACATTGCTTTATGCTTTACATTTATCAGTTGCAGGAGTTGACCCTTCTTCTAGGAGACAACAATGTCTCAAGAATAATTCTAACAGGAAGATCTTTTCTCCATAACCAGAAACACCTTCTCAGAACATCAGTTCAGGGAAGAAACTGGTACAGACAGGCTTTTACGGTTAATCAGAATGGTTAAGGTTTATCCTAGAACAACAACTCAAAGCTACCTTCATATCCTGAAAGAAAGGAGACAAATGTAGCCAGCCCTTTTTTAACAGCTACAGTGGAACTATTACTTCAAAATTAACCACTTCAGGCTGGAAAGTCATTCACTTTCAGTAGCAAGCCTGGATTATACTACCATTCTAATGCTCACAGATGACATTCTCTCCATATACCAGTATGGAAGTGCAGGTAGGAGGAGAATGTTTTTTCAGCAGCCACAAGCACTACTGGCTTAATCTGGCATTTACGCTCTGGTGTTCACATTGAGACTAGAAAGTGTTTGAGAACCCTGAGAATTTCAACTGCCCTTGAAATTCTGAGGGATGTCCTAAGAACAACAAGCTTAAAGATAGGAGAGGAATGCTGTTGGATTAAGTCCTTGTAGTTAGACTGTTAACCAGAAATGAGGAAAATAAATGTTAAGTATTGGAGCAACTCTATGGGTCAGTCACAAAGGAAAATTAAAAGCCCTATTTTAGTTTCTGGGAAACTTTTCTTTCACTGTAGAGTCAGGCTAGATGACAGCCTGTTCCTTCTGCTGAGCCTTCAAGGCTCAAAAAAATCAAATTAACAAAGCTTTAATGGTAGGCATATTCATTATCTGGGCCAAATAAACAAACTAATTTCAAGCAGAATCAGTGGATGAAAGACATGGATGGTACTTCAAAGTTGCAGTTACACAATTTCAGTTTAGACATAGAGCGTAAGTTCTTTTCATCAGCATAAAAATTACTGTCTCCATATAGAAGAACTCCACCTGCCTCAACACCTGAGACTGCAACACAGGATTCTGCAAGTGTTAAACTAATAGCCAGACAGGCTTCCACTTCAGGCAGCAAGTAGATCTTTTAAACATATTTATAAATGCAGTTTTGCTAACCTTTATGAGTTCCAGATCGCACTGTCCCCTCTCATAAGCAACGCAGGCCAGATGAGGGTCCCTCTTTTCACAATATTTGCCAACTACACGGCTGTCATAGTAAGGATTCTCACGAAGGAAGCGCTCTGGATTATTATTACTGTCAATGTAGATTTTGGCCAAAGCATTATGAGTCGCAGGTTCTTCACAGCCTTCGTGAATCCTTGATTCAAGCCATGGCAACAGCAACTTAAGCCTTTGAAGAAGTAAACACTTTAGGTTTATAAGTCAGACTGAGGTATGTTTGACAGCTACCATGCAGTACTTGGCCTTCCCTTCAAGCAAGTCTGCCGGTCAAACTTAAAAGCAAACACAGACCAGCCAGTTATTTTTTAATGAGTCTTAAAGGAGTGGAGGCCAGATCTGCAGTTTAACATCAGGGAAGGTTGCAGATACCCCTAGTTTTATAATCTCTCAACTCCTGTTGTATTAGCTGGCAGTTCACACTTAAAGCCATTTGTTCATTTTACAGGTAGTTAGAAACTAATTACAGAACCTGCTGTGTGCCTGCAGCTAGACTGTCAAGACAATTTGATCCAAATTTACTCTGAAGGCACATCCCATGGCTGGCTGTACAGGAGTGTTCAAAAGCCATATTATACATCATGCAGTGCTGTCAGGCATTCTTACATGACCCAAACAATCAAAAGACTGACTAGCAAATTTGAATTGCTTTTCTGTAACGGAACACAGAGCAGTATTAGTACTGTATCATTTAACAAAACTGCATCCAATTCAATCTGTGTATAGCAGGGTCAGGGAAGCCCAACACTGGTGCCTACAGATGCATTTCCAATTACCGATTTCTTTTTTCCACTTCAGCCACCAGCTCATCTGTGGAGAACTGCCCTCTCACCACCATGATCAAGTTCTTGATGACATCTTCAGAACAATCTACATCAAGAAGCCCTCCAACCACTGCTGGTATACGGCTAGGATTCACCTACAATAAACCACCATCATTAAAATTAGTTATCAGCATTACTAATAATGCACCACCAGTTCTGCATATGGGGAAGTTCTAGTTAACAATTTCAATTATGCTTCAGAGCAGAGAACTATGAATAACTAATATTTGTGTATAGATTCCAGGAATAATGTTTTTTCTGATAGACAAAAGGCTTATTGAAGAGCCTCTGCACTGGGAGAGTGAGCAAAAAAGAGACAGCAGATTATGCTGTAGTCTACTAAATTCCTTATAATGAAATAAAGAACAAGTCCTTACCTTCTGTACATAGATCTCAATATACTTCTGCAGATTATTGCGATATAAATACAGCACCAGGTCATGAACAAAGTCAAACCGATCACAGACAATGATCAGAGGAAGCTGATCTGTGAGCTTTGCCTCCTGTATTTTGTGTAAAAGAGAAAAAAGTGACATAAGATTCTTCACAGCCATGCCAACTAAACCTTCTTGGTATTTCCCTCCATTAGAAAGCTACAGTTCTGCTGCTGAGCAAAATATACAGAAGACCCTTCAATCTGCTGGGTGGAATATTTACCTTCAGAAAGTTCTTCACTCTTTCTGGGTTATAGCAGTTACTTTCACGGCAGATTCTTTCCACTTCCTTTATCTGACCAGTCTTGCAAGCTGCCTGGATGTACTTGAAGTGAACATCTGGATCCTGGCTGAAGTTTACAATGGAACCCAAGAAATAGAACAGTCCTGGAAAGAGTCACATGTGTTTAACATTGTTAGAAGTGAACCAAGTGAAGGCTGTACGGCTTCAACTTGTGACTTAGTTCAGCCCCGCTGAAAGAGTCGCTTTCAGTCAACTGCAGGGAACATCAGAAGGATTCTTTTCCCTTTTTTCAGGTTTCATCTTTCTTTCTGATCTTTACTCAAGAGAGTTAAGAAACTATATAGAACAGAACGACCCCTAGAACTCACTGTGATGAGTTCACTTTGATAAATGTATACTAAGATCCAGTCATGTGACAAGTACCTCTCCCATAAAAGCTACAATCCTTACTATTAGCTTCAATCAGTCAGTGCTTCCAAGTAAGCTGCTTCCCTCTAATACTGTACCTTCATAGCTTTTGAAAGATTCAAAAAGCTCCACAAGAGACTGGGTGCCAAGCTGTTCATGGTATTTAGAAGCAACTTGCACACAGAGCTGTAGGTTTTGCCTAATGTTGGCTGACAGCATGGCACGCAAACACTCCACAGAGTCTTCAACTGAGAGAGAGCC
>WEKY01015737.1:154480-190611 GCA_013390045.1 Picathartes gymnocephalus
TGTAGCATCAACAAAAATATTGTTCACACTCAACTGTTACAATTCAACAGAAGTAGGCCAATGTCATGATCAAGCCTACCTTGTCTTCCTTCAGCCACTTCTCCAGAAGCTGTTTGCGGCCCTGCTGCAGGACGGGGCGACAGAGCTCCAGAGATTCAAACTTGTTCAGCTGTCCCTGGTCAAGCAATATTCCAAAGTACTGGAGCAGGGGAGAGGCCTGCCCAGGCTGAGCTGGTACACTCTGGAACTTCCTAATTGTATCACTGGTACGCAGAATTCCCTGAAAAGCCACAAGATAAGAGAAGCAATGTTTAATTAGTAAAGACTGAATAGCATTAGTAAAAAAAGCAAGTTTTAAGGATAGACTGAAGCATCTACTGTTAAACCTTCAGGATAGAGACTATCATACTAGTGACTTTCTAGCAAGAAGTCACTGGCCACAGAAAGTCCAGTCTGGTTAGAAATGGATAGCAGGCACTGCTTTATGGGATCCAGGGGAATGTATTAGTCAGAATCACTACCAGACTGCACAGAACTAGTAACACTGCATTTCTGTTTTGAATGTCAAGCTCTGAAATGCAAGTGAGCTAAGCAATCCACTAAGCTAAGGCAAAAGTTCATGATTTCTAAGCTTTACCTTTGGAGGTAATTACCTTTGGTGCAGATGCAGCTACTTTAGCAGCATCTGCATAGTTTCCTTGAGCAAAGAGTGTGTTAAACTTTCTGGCAAATAACTCCTCTGCCCCAGCTAGGTTACTACGTATAGCCATTCGCAGTCCCAAGTCAGGATTCTGGAGAACATTCGTAGCGTAGTTCACTATGTTGTCTTCCTCAACACACACAGAAAGCACCTGGAATGGACAAGAGGCATACTGAGGAGTACTGTCCTTTCCACAACTACTATGAAACACAACAACAAAAGGGCGATGCAGCCCATCAGTGAAGGAGTAGATTATTAAAAAACCAAGTTCCTCTCCAAGTTGTTCTGTACTAGGAGAGATCAAAAATTGATTAATCAAATAGTCATTTGCTCCCTTGACATTTGTTGCATCAAGTCACTCATTAGGTTTGTTACATTCCATCTGACCTTGAGAAGGCTCAGAAACAGAATGCTGGATTTGTTACCTGTCCTTTTTTGTTCACACCAATAATGCCTGAGGTAGGTTCATGAGGAGCTGTGACAAAGATAGTATCAGCACTAATACGATTCATGTAGATGCACACGCCAGACTCCAAGTCATACATGTGGATATATCCATACTTCGTGATCAGATAAATAACACCATGCTTAATTCCAATCTGCCAAAAGACAGGGTTTTATTAGTCAAAACTAGTAAGACTGTAACACTTAAGACAGCTGCCTTTAGCCTAGTCACAAGAAAGTACTGCAGCGACATGCCTTTGTACTGACACTAAGAACAAATATAGCTTCGGGCTTCTTCCTTTCAGACTCAAAAGCAATGAAGAGCTTTGCTGGCCTTTTGCAGGCATAGCTCCAGTGAATAGAGAGGTTGAAGGGAAATTAAAATTCATCTGCAGCAAAGGACATACTCCTCATCCTAATAAGCCAAACTGAGGAAAAAAGTTTGGGCATAATCAGCATTCTAGTCTAGATATGTCAGTACAAGTTTCTGTTCAGAAATACCAATGAGATAATCCCATTCTCGTCCAACAAAGCCTACCCAAAGCACCAGCAGAATCTAAACCAAGCTGATCTACTGAGTACTCCAGTTTATCTGTCAAGTCACTGAAACTGGGGAAGCTTTTGAGCCAAAAGGGTCGTCAGACAAGGAAAGTACTCTCCCCCTGGAACAAGTCTTTGGATGTTTTGTTAATTAAACCTTAAGATGGAGTATAGAGCCACATGAATCCTGCCATGCACACTCCTTAGTTATGGGCATCTCTTGGTCTATTTAGGAGCTGGTCTATTAGACTTGTCAGCAGTCCTGTGCTCTGAGATAGTTTGCTTTTATGACAATTTCTAGTCCTGCAGACATGCTAAGTGGAATTTGGTCTGTGATAGCAACCAGCTCTGTTCTTTCCTGAAGAACCTCCCACTAATGCCCCAAACGGCCTTTTCTGTGCTGCCACTACAGGAGGTATGCTAGTTCTGTGCTAATGCTAATATTCTTATATAGAACTTGGAACATTAGTAGGCAGCCAAATAGCCAAAGTGATGTTGGATACATTCTCCCTGAAGACACTGTCAAGGGGTTTTTTGGGGGTCTGTTTCATTTGGTTTTTTTTCATAGAAGTTTTGTTGGAGCTTTTTGTTTATTATTTTTTAAAATACAACCTCCAGTTGACATCTAGACAAATACAGGAACAGTCTATATACTTAAGTTACTGTTTTAATGTCCACGCTACCTCCCACAAACCTATTAACACCCCTCCCAGAACTAGGAAGAATGACAGCCAAGCACTAGAGGAAGCATTCTTTGCAACAGATGTCAGCTCCTTGCCAGGCTATAAAGCTCATTTTTTGTGGGGGGGCCGGGTCAAACATTTACCTGCATTGCCACAGGAAAGTCTGTTTGTGCCTCAGGTGGGAAGAACACATCAACAGCTTTCTTAACAAATGGCTGATTTCCAGTAGCTGGCTGACCTACTTCGATTATGTGCAGCTAGGAAGAAAAGAGTTCATGTCACAAGATTGCCTGCAAGTACAGCCACAGGAAAGAAGTTCCTTTCCTCAGATAAGCTACTGAAGGCATCTGCCACATTTGGCCAACAGTCTGGGGAGCTGTGCTCCACATATTCAGAATGTTAAGTTTTCTGGAACTTGATAAATTAAAAGAATAAAAAAACCAAAACAACCATGCTTTCTATGAAAGTGGACTATTTCTATTCAAGACAACCCGTTCAAGATGTTTTGAGTCAGACTTGTTAATTCATCAGTTTTGCTGGACAAGACTAGAAAGGCCAAGACATTTACTGTGACGTTACCTCAGCCCTGCACAGACTGCTCAGCCATTGTAGCATATTCATTGCTACTGAATTCCATGTTCAGTTTGACGCAAACAACCTACCTATGGCACTATAGCAACATAGCTGCAGACTTTACCTTGCCTCCTGCAGGACTCCTCACAGCAAAACAGAAGAGGGTAGAAGGTTTGGCATTTCCCTCTATTTTGAACTCTGCAAAAGCTGCTGCATGGCCTTCTATAGGCTGGGAGACTTTTCTATCAACCGAGTACAGCTGCATTGCACCAACCACACGATTTTGCTAGAAAAAAGAAAGGTCAGCTTTTAGAGATAAGATTTCAAATGTTTGTAGCAAGACCCTTGGGACAGTAAACTAAAAAACAGCAAATGCCTCTCATCCCCTCCTCCAACACTCGAACCGAACTAAAAGTCAGGTTATTCCTACACGAAAGACAGTTTTTTTATTTACAGAAACCAAAGTTAAACTACAGCAGCTATTAAGTGAAACGGGCCAGGGCTCTCCCAATCATCTTCATAACATGTTGCTGCCATGGAACTTACCTGTGCTGAAATTCCTATCAGCAGCAGCCATTTTTGGTGTTCATCTGTTCTGTAATTGATGATTTGGCAGCCTGCAAGACTAGCATGTCTATCAAACATCTTCTGGGGTTGTGATTCTCCCTCCATGCTCCAGTGGTACACTGCCGTCTCTGTCACCAAGGCAACTGTATTCACAGATATCCATTTCCAGAAGATCACTTCCTCTGCCATTGTGTGGGCTTTCATTTTACTTTTCATCTCAATGTTAAAGATCTGAAGTGTTTTCCCAGCTAGTATGACAAAATCCAAGAAACATCACAGATCAATTACCACAATGGCCATCCTGTAGGTTGCCTATTTGCAAGCACCCAGTTTAACCCACTATCCCAGTGGCGTTACAAACAGGATTAGTGTCCTGTCACATCTCAGTCTCCTCTGATACTTGACTCTTAACAGAATCCCCTCTCCACCCCCAACACTACCAAAAAAATCTTCTTACAGACACTCACACAGACATTCCAACAACTGACAAGCACGGACACTTTAATTAACTATAAGCTGTAGTAAAAAGATGGTCTAAGCTACAGAGGTTGTGTAAGCTCTTGTTTAGTTGGCAGCACTGGTAATGCCAAGTTATAGATGTCTAGTAGATGTCATTCAGTATAATTAATAGAAAGAATGGCTCCAGTTTATGTCAATTCAGTAGCTGCTGAAGATGACCTGAACTGAGTCTAACAGCAAGAGATTTAAAACAGCTTGAGATAGCCAAAGATTACAGCTCCCATTTTGTTTTCCTGCTGGATGAACTGCACACTGAACTAGATGCACTTTGTACAACAAGTACCTAGTGAAGAGGACACTCAAAAGTTCAAAAAGACTATAGGAAGGTTTGGAGCTTTACTTCCAGTTAAGATTACTTCTTCATGACGCAGGAAAGTACACTGCAGGTTTAGGCTTGATTTTAGTAGTCCTTTTAACTACCAAAAGCTCTACCCTACTAAGTAGGCTTAAAACCAATGTTAACTGAACTTAATTATAAAGAATAAGGGAATCTATTCCTTTCATGAAGTCAAAGTGATGTTTTGTTTTACTGCAGATAAGACAACTCAGCTCCAGGAATATTCTTTTCTGTTCGCAAGACACCCACTCAGACTGCTGGAGTATTGGCTTGTAATGCCATTATTTCT
Source organism: Picathartes gymnocephalus (assembly GCA_013390045.1). NCBI lineage: Eukaryota > Metazoa > Chordata > Aves > Passeriformes > Picathartidae > Picathartes > Picathartes gymnocephalus. The sequence goes on from WEKY01015737.1 coordinate 159,133, forward strand.
ATCCTCATTTCAGAAGTGTTTCCTGTTAGTAACACTTGTGCCTGCCAAACTGGGAGATGTTCACTGATAGCTAAAGGCCGCTGGCCACAGTGAAGTCGTATTCAAGAGTTACTAATCCCAAGCTAATATGTATCTCAAACTGCCCCATAATGTTCGAGCATAATTTATACATAAATTGATCATGTTAGTTTAATGCAGTGCCAAGAGAGAACGCAAGACTTCAGAGCTATCACATGCAGCATTTGCTGCCTGGTTTAACCGCATTGAGAACTATCAATCTGATCAATGACATCCTAGGATAGCTTGCTAAGTTTCCTGGGACCAAAAGCAGCCTGCTAATGAACACTTTGCTCTGCACATGCACTTACTGTGTTAGATGCAGTAAGTCCAGGCCTGTAAACTGATAGCAGGAAACAGCATATTTACTGTGTTGGACAACAATTTGTCCAGCAATGGCCTGGTGCTATCAAGAGATGGATTTTGAACTCCCACAGTGTGCAGCCTCACATGCAGCCAGGAGACAAGTAGCTCTGGAAGGGCTTCTGGTCACCATCTAAACAACAATCTCAATATGTGCATACAGAAATGGCTCTTAAGGACAGTCTTCCTGAAGAGGAAGCAGGATGTCTTTTCTAGTTTTAAGAACATAGAAGAAACTGACAGACATCTAAAAGCTCATGCTTGTCTCTTTTCTAGACTAAATTTGACTGCTGTGTCACAGCTGGAAATGACTCTACAGGCTTCACTATGCAGTTTAGCCCTGGATGATGGGAGTTGCAGAAACCACAGCTCTACAATTCCCTAAGTGTGGCAACAGAAAATCAAACTTCACAACCTTAAACTGTAATTAAACTACAAAAAAAAAATCTGTTATTTGGATTGAGAAAGCAGGACCTGCTATACAGTCATTGTGAGGGCAAGTGTGCATTCGAGTCTTATGTCTACTTGAACATTTTATTAGGCCAAGATTCAAGACAAAAAGACTTAAGTTTTTCTGATCGAACTATCAAACTGGTGAGTCTGTTTAGACTATACAGGCGTAATCAAGTAAGCAGATTCAACTTTTGATCATCAGCACAAGAATTTACATGTCTATTGAGTGGAGTATGACATTTCTCCATTCCACAAAGAATGGAAGCACCCTCAAATGCTGCATTCTCCACTTACATCCATTGCTGAGTACTCCCAGTACAGAGCAGTGCAAGAGGACTAAGAACACAAGGACAATGCATAAATCTTGGTACATCAGGAGAATGCCACATGCAATCCAGAAATGAAATTGTGCATACTGTACTTCAGTTTGAATCAAGAATCATTTCATTTCTTTTTCTGAGGGTGGGTTTCTACATTTATTGCTCAATAATCCTGGGATTATGAGCAACTCCCCATCATGGCACACTGAATCACAATATGCAACCACTTTGACCATTGAAGCCTCACTCGATCAGCAGGGAAAAGTCTGAAGTGACAGACTGACTTAAACCATGTCTTCAGGTTATCATGGATAACATATTGGTTAGGTAGCTCTATTAACCCACTTTTCCACCCAACCTTCTGATCACTAGATTATTTATGGAAGAGATCATTAAGTTTGCAACACTTGACAACACAAGTTTGCATGTCAACATGACATCATTAACTCAACCTTGTTGGTTCAGAAGACAGATTTATTCACTCTGAATGGACAGAATACTCCTTTTAAGCAAGTCTTAACTGGCAAGAATAAAGCTATATTCTTTGAAGCTGATGATAATCCATTTAGTTAGTATATTACTTTTAAAACCAGATTACATAGTTTCCTTTTAAGAGGCAGACGAAGCTCTGCTAGTGTAGAGAAGGCACTTTCCTTGCCAATACAGTTTGTTTAAAGGGGTCCAAGATAAAGGACAGTCAACTGTTAACAGATCTGAATTTTTTTGTTACCTTTACCCATACCAAGGGTAAGGCAGCCCCTTGCAAGTTGTCTGTCTCAGCTGAATCACCAATTCAGCTGAAGTCAAACATTCACTTTAGTTCTCACCTGATGTCTCGGTATAAGCCTGAGATCAAAGAAAAGAAGTTAAAGATTTTGTGCCAGTTCTGAGGCCAGTTCAGTTTCTTGGACCCCTAAGTAATTTCACCATGACTTTGCACAATAAAAAACACACTTAGGCAGAAATGAATAGCACACAGGGCATGCTGGCAGAGGTCTCTCATAAAAATATTGCAACTTCATTTTGTCTATCAACTGTACTTCCATCACATATACACACAAACATTAAAAGCACACTCTCCTCCTTCACTTGGTACAGTCAATAGTCAAAACAGCCAAATGGTTAGAAAGGAGCCAATGGAGAACAATCTTTGTAATACCAGTTGAGGATTAAGATTCCCTCACCTGGCCATGAAGTGAACTGTCAAATGGCTACCTTAAAGTTCAGTACTTTTTATGAGATTGGACCATTCTGTACTACCAAACATACAATGTCAGGACAAAGTTCACTCACCATCTGTTTAGATAAGATGCAGGAAGAAAAGTACATAGTCAGTAACAGTTATTGAGATTAAATACCAGATGTTGGTCACTTGAGAAAAGAGCCAGAGATGTATTAAAAATTACTTCTTTGAGCTCAGAGTGCTATTTAAGGGCAGTAACAACACCACACATAGCTGCAAGACCTCATGACTGTCAAACTTAACATGCTTATGTTCAGACTTTTACACTTACTGGCCATCCTTATGACATTTTTGTCACTACCTAGTAAAACCTTCAGAGCAACAAGAAAGGGCCAAGACAGGGCAGAAAATACGGTTTTACACCCCTATCTATACAAGTGTCCATAATGTTTACAATACCTATTTAAAGGGAAAGTATACCAGATGCTGACCTGGTCCTCAGTGAGGATAGGAGGCTGCAGTGCCAGGTCCAAAGCATCTCGCACCCACTTGGGAGGCAAATCATCCAAAGATTACTGAAAGATCTACTGCCAAAAATACAGCATGCAAGTTGAGGCAAGAATTCTTATCCTCATATATATTCTTCTTAGAAAGTTTACATCAAGTTTAAAACCAATAATAAGCAGTAATACAGCTAAAGAGTAGTTTTCAAACTGCAATCACACAGGGTTACTGACCTTTTAGCGCTATTACTTTAGAGGCTGGATTCATGATGGCACTTTCTGCAGAAATTGGACGTCTGATGGGTGTTGTTGGATCACTCATGTCAATTATCACTACTTGTGCCTGCTCTCCTACTTTCTCCCTTATGCAGATGAACTTGTCAGATTCCATTGTTAGGGTGCTGAATCCAATGTTTGCTGGATTAATGCCCAAATTTTGGAGCTAGAAAGACAAAAAAAGTGCTTTATTATCCTTCCCATGTTGAAGGTCCAACTCAAGTCTCTATGTCTAAAATCTCCTCCAGAAGTAAACACAAGACTGACAAGTTTCTCTGACTAGAGTGGACACTACTGATCTATGGTTTATCCTCTGATTCTCTTTGTTCCACAGGCAAAGAACTACGCAATTGTCAGTACGCAGGTCCTAAAGACATTCCGAAGCTGTATTATTGATGCAAACTAACAGGAGTTTTAACTTATGTGTTTATTGCTTAACCTGGTTCTCATAATGTGGTAAGACTGTACACTAGCAGTAGCGTCACTATTCCAGTTCTAGCAAAGCTGGTAAATTTTATGTTCAAAACTTAAGTGGCAGAACTACAATGTTCGGCATCAGTGGGTAGTGCAGAAAGAATAGACTACCCTTATGCAACCCACTCTTAGCAAGTGTGGAATGAAGTCCACACAGCAAGTCCCAATTGGCCTACAAATTGATTTGTTCATCTTACTTCCTAGAACACCTAACTCTTACCAGTGAAAAGTAAGAAAGATGTGTTAAAATAAACAGTCATTTCATCTCTCCTTGCCCAAGATATCATGCCATTAGGCTCAACAACAAAGGCAGGGACTGTAATGCAGGCCCCTTCCAGCCGTATGCCCAGCTCTACTCTAAAAACCTAACTTGTGCTCAACCACACAACAGAAAAAACAAAGTAGTTACGCTAAATGTAACCTGGAGTCATTTTGTGCTGCCAGACCCCCCTACAAGATGGCTATATCTCATTTTCATCCTTTTGTGTTAACTTTGTCCATTCACTCTCAATTTCAGTTAACAGGAAGAAGAGGCAGTGAACAAACATCACTGTTTCATTGGTCCACAGTAAATCAGATTTACCTATGCAGCACACCCCGGTTTGGTATGTCTGCTAGCTGCATTTTATATAACAGTGACAAGCCTGAGCACCTGCTTTATGCCCCAAAGCAATGCTTTTCAAGCACAGAAACTGTATCAGCTTCACTGAAGCTTCTCAAGGATTAACCTATACTGCTTTTCAGTGCACTGCAAGAGAAAAATTACTGCCCTCAAGGAGACAGGATAGAATCTACCACCAGCATCACTGAGTCATTTTTTCCTTCAATATATACCACCAGGAGCTTCATACAAGAGACTAAATCCCTTGGGCAAGAAGTCCCATGATGGCATCACAAACACTGTTTTAGTGTGTTTGAGCTGGCTGATCATGGCTTGTTACAGCTGCTGTAATGCTACTCACTAAGTCGTAAATTGGGTATGTAACAGAGATACCTTTAAGTGTGGTGTGTCAGGACTGTGCCCAAGAATGCCTCAAGAATTGTTTGTTTTCTGTTGAGCTGACTAATGAAGAGCTATTCAGCTCAGTAACTGCTAATTTCAACAGACACAAGTTTCAGTAATGTAATATAAGCCAAATGTACACATGCATAAAAAGACATTTACCCATTCCCGTAAGTATCTCTCAGCAGAATTGAGAGCCATTCAGTTAACACCTCACTTCAGGGGTAAATACTTAATACACAACAGTAAACTTCAGCAGGTGCCATTCATTCCAAAAGAGAATCAAAGTTTAGGCACAAGGTCATCAGATCATGCTTGCATCTAGAGTTTTGAAAACAAATCTACCAGACAGGTGGCTCTTACAGGCTTCTGAGTCAGTAAGGAAAGTTTTCATACCAAGACAACTTGTGTACCCTTCATATGTAACACAGAATGTTTTAGCACCCAATAAACATGCAAGTTGTAGCTCCATCAAGTTCGGTGACCTTGAACAACAGAGGAATAACAGATAGGCTCTTCATTCCACTGCTCCTGCTCACTTGCTCTACCCCAGGCAATGTCCACATACTGTCACAAATTACATGTTCACGTAGTAGACACTTAGGCACTTCCCGAGTCCATCTGCCAACAGAATACAGTCCATTATAAGAGACTAAGCGTCACAAGAGTAGTCAAGAGATTTAACTGCAGCACAGCTAAGTTCCTAATTTGATAAAATTAATCCAAATCCAGATGTATTTCCAGAACATTGAAGCAGAAACATAGCTTTAGCAAGGTCTCTTCTCAATTAGTGTGCTTCAGTTAGACCTACTCTTCAAGAAACAGCCCCTGGCCACACATTTTGCATAGTGAGAACCTTGAGGCATTTCCTACTTGAAGTTCAGCTTTAAACCCACCATTATTCACTTCAAAGTCTGGCCCCTGTTGAAGAAAACATTTTCACTAAGACAAGTATGGTTTTGCATCACACTCTGGTATTAAAACTTCCTGCTTTAAACTATTATAAAATCTAGCAAAGGCTTCAGAAAAGGTAATGCTTATACTACTTTAGTATCACTGCCACCCTTATTATTAGGGAAACCCGTCACATCTTTTAAAGGCTAAATGCAAGTACTCCCTAAAGGATGGTCATGTGAATACTACAAGTCTCAGTCAATGATGACAACACTGAAGACTGTTCCTATCATTAGGGGAGTGGTACATATCCTCCTGAGATATGTGAGGCAGTGTAACAGGTATATTCCTTACTGACTACGCAGAAGAATGTGAGCAGAAACCCTCTACCATCAAATAACAGACATCAGCCAGCATCACTTCTACCCTGGATGGGACAAATTTTCCATGACGATCTGAACAACATTGTTCTAAAGCACCTCCCCACCTTCCTCAAGCAGAAAATTAGTAGAACTTTATTACAGGAGATAGCAAGCACTTAGCTATGTATCTTAAAAGGCCTCAGGTGAAGATGCTACAGGTCATTACCGAGGTTTATAGATCTCACTAGCGATTTTTCAGTTCATTTTCATACAGGAGTGAAGAAGCCTCTCGACTACTACTAAATTTTCATTTTTTATTATGCTTCTTAGTCAAGCAGTACCCTCTCTCAAACTAAGGTTGTTTTCCTCTGAAAATAAAGATTCAGCATTACACAGTCATTGCCGACGTATTTATTATGATTTCCATTATTCCATTTACCATCATTTCCATGATTTCACTCACACTTAACTTTTGGTTAATCCAGTTAAGCCCTACCAAGAATCCCCATGTAAGTTACAGCAAGCCTTGCTGTAGGGCAAAGGGTAACATTCTGTTCTACAAATAACAGCCTAATGCCTCTCCTGCCCTAACACCCATCAGCTACACATACAGCGTAGGACCATTTTCACTATCAGGCTGAATGAAGCAGATAACAAACATTATTGCTTCACGGCTATCTAGTACTACTACAGGTTGGATTAGATACCGTAAGACTTTTACACATCTTAAGACACTGGAAAGTTACTGACATGGTAAAGATTGAACCAAGATGTATTATTTGATTCTCAACATGAATGAAGACACAAAGATATTCAGGATGAAAGACCATTATTAATCTGATATTTAGTCTTTCTCCGTTCTTTACCAGCATTGTACCATTTGCTAAGAAATGAAGTCAAGATGTCTTTTACACAAGAGCGCTACTAAATATTGACTTTTTTAATGCATTTTCCTTACTGTGGAGTGCAGCAGTCTAGACTGAGCCAGCACAGACCAACTCAGATACTGATACCTCTAGTCTTCAAATGAAGTCTGTTTCTCTAATGGGAAATAATTAAACCTTATTGTCTAATACTGACACTCCAGTAATTGGGACCTACCATCAGTTAAATGCTGGAGTCAGAACCCTGCAAATTTAATATCTCTCCAGAGTTTAATAAGTATCCCATTTCAGTTTTATGCCACATAATTCTAGTATAAATGCTTGTTAGAGGTGATCAACTATTGTTTTTAAGGCCACTAGAAAAGTTAGGTTTGGACTGAGGCCGTACGTACCCAAATAAAAACTGCCTGCTAAAAGCTCTGTAAGTACATATCTTTTTAAACATAATACAAACCAAGAATGCAGTAATAGTTTCCCATAACTCTCACTCATGTGATTACATAAAGCTCTAACCATCGCCAGTAAGGATGTGCACGTAATTGTTGGGCATCCATGCTCAACTGCACACTCTCACCTCATCTCCTGCTATAGTTCCCATTTTGACAGCTGAGGGACACCAAGGAAGTACAGAAGACCCAAAACACGCAAGACCACCGGTCTGAGCTGCAGCTGCAATCAGGTTTCATCTTAAGTGATAGTTACTCCCTACACAAAAATCTATTTCTATATGTGTGTGATGAGGATTGTATCATCTATTGAATGAGTATCACTACCATGTGCAGGCCACTTCTGAATCCAATGAACGAATATGGGCTCTTCATCACTAAATAGCTGGATCAAGTCATAATATTTAGCCCTACCTTTTGAATACAAATCTAAAAAGTCACTTACAGCTTGCAAATATCTTGAGTGCTTTTTTAAGTCCACATGTCCAGCCAAAGCAAACTTATGAAAGCCATCCAGCTCAGTCCTGCCTATTGCACAACAGATAGTAATTCTTAATAAGACAAGCCAGACTATCCAAACAGAAAGTGGTTTTGTCTTGAAAATGATAGAAGTCAATCTACATCCTCTATGCTTAAAACCAGGATACTTCAGCTTGTCAGTGCTGCACCAAGACGTGCAGCACTTATATATCGAAAGCATGTCATGCACACAGGTCTTCTCACAGTAATTGGCTGTGCTCTAGAGCCTGTATCAGTTACTGAACAGAAAGCAGAACTGTATGTCTGTGCATTGAAGGGATGAAGGTTCCAATCTTGGAACATGAGATCTTGCTTAAGCAACAATTTTCTCCCATAGACAAGCAAAGGTTTTTGCTAGTGAGAACTGAAAAAAGCTCAAAGAGGCACAAAGAGATGCTTTTAAGACAAAAGCAATGATTAAGTGCAGGGAAAGTTTAATTTTAGATCAGGAACACTTTGTACACTGGATTCCAGTAGTATTGCTTCCAGTCTATGCACCAGTATATTTGGTCTTTTACTGCACTTCCATTGTAAACTACAATTCCTTTGGAAGAGTTCTGGTAAATAATTTATAATTCACTGCTCCAACAGAAACACTGGAGTTAAGAACCTGATTAAATCACATTAGCTTAAGTAGTATGCACGAGTAATTCACTGCAGCAGGACTTGGCATAGTTTGCACTGCTGCAGCTGGGCAGTCACCAGACAGATAAAAACTAAGTCCTTGTCTTATTCCCCTCCCTTGCTGTGGAACTTAAACTCTAATATCCTCTGGGGAAAAAAATGAGCGAGATGAAAGTTCTTTATGATTTTGTGAAGACTCATAGTGACAGAGTTCATATCTAAAAATAACTGTTCAACTGCATTAAATGGAGCTAAACAAACAGACTTTATGTTCTTTCTACCGCATTAAGACCTGACCATCTTTCTTTCACTGCAGCTATTCTCCATCCTTCAACTCAGGACTTGAACATACAAGCTGCAACAACTTCAAATTTAACTTGCCCTGCGACTGGCAGTCACACCTCCTGCACAGGCTTGGAGCTACTACAGTCAAAGACAAAATGAGCTGCACAAAGAATGTAAACAGTCTGCTTGAACCCTAGCACTCCTCCAATTCTACAGCGACCAAGATCACTGTTTCACTTCACACTACCATTTATCCACTTCCAGTGAGAGAGAGTGGGAGAGAAGAGTTCAGTATTTAGCACTGCAATTTATGTTTAGCTTCTCTGGAGAGCACTTTCTGCATGGTTCAGTTCTTCTTTTAGTGAAGTACATACAACTACCTCGGGAAGACTCCGAATTTAAGGGAAATAGTGTTTCATCAGCAACAGGCTGAAGCTGGAATTAATTATAGCACTAACTGATATTCTAATCACTTAAAGCCATATTAATTAAAAAGGCTACAGGTAGAAACAGTACACAGACTGAATTAAGGCACAGAAAGATTTAACTTAGGATCACTGAAACACAACAATTACATGAAATTGTAACCTTTTTGGCTTTATCATAAAGCAGCATAGTAGATTTACTATATTAATTTTAAATGTGATAATATAACCATAGTCAAGACAATTACTTGTAAGTAATGGGAGGGGCGGGGGGGGGAGAGAGAATAATCTGATAAGGCTAAATACATGTGACAGTGCAGTATTATGAAGAGAAGGCCTAATGTTTTCACAAATTCTCTACCAGTCAACAACAAGCACCATTAAGTAAGGACTCTAGATTCTAGTTTACAACATCCAGTAAGAGCTGATATAACTGTACTGCAGATATCCAGCCAGAGCAAACACTGTGAGTTCCTACATTCCTTCCATTTTCCCTCCCTATTTATCCCACCATGTAGGGACAACGGCAGAAGAAGCATGATGAGGCTGCTACATGCCTACTCCCAGCTACTACTGATCTCAATCTCTCCTGAGCAGAGTACTGCTTTAAGAGCTTCTGCACTCAGCCTGGGGGAGAAGCAGGAAAGAGTGAATGCTGAAAAAGTTTGTTCCTACATGTTAGCAACTGACATCCCAGGGTTTTCCCTGCTTCTCCATGCAGCTTTCATACTGAGGAAAAGTGACTCAAGCACAAGTTTAGCCTTTTCAATAAGATCAAATTGCTTAAAAGCAAAAAATAGAGTATGACTTCAGTACTAATCCCTCGAAAAGTGGGCAGGCAGCCCCCTACCCAAACCTGCGTTAGCACAATGCTGATATTGGCAGTGTTGCAAGACGCATGACACTAGTAATCACAGAAACAGTCATTTAACATGCAGAGCAGCACAGGACACCTCTTGCATATTAAGTGTGATGTCCTCTCATCGCTATTGTATAGATCAAACACAATCAGCAGGATTGGTTACGCTTGCTAGTTTTAAATGGTAAAACCTATATGCTCTCTAAGGAGAGTCTGACATCAAAACCACTTTAATCCCAAGTTTTTTACTCAGACAGCTGCTCTGCAGCTCTTATGAACCTATTTGAGATTACTATAATCACTGCTATAGTGGACACAGGCAGGGAGGGGGTGAAGTAACCATAGAATTCTTGACCATGTTAAACTCTCCTAACCCATGAAAACTCAGAGGACACAGGTGTGTCTCCTCCCTTGGACAGAGAGATTAGATATTTCAGGAATTCACTCTAATTACTGGTTTTTTCAGGCCAGAGCTCCTTCTAGGGTCACCAGGACAGTTCTTCCAGTTAAACAAAAAAAATACTTCCCAAAGGGAGCTGGAAGTGGCCGTAACCATTTCCCAAGCTGAAATATCCAGAGTGGCATGATGTCCACACTGGGGGATGATACACAGTTCATATTTTGAAATGGATGCCTGATTTGACAGAAAGGGGCGGTACAGCCACAGAAGGATGACTTGCCAAGTCCACTTCCTGTTCTCCATTCATTTAGCAAATTCCTTTAATTCCTGCCTCAAACTGCACGTTCAAAGACTGCTGTTCTCTCACTCCATCTACAACCCTCCCTCACCACCAGGTCACAAGGAAGCACATAAACCTGTTTGTCTGTGCTGCATCCATTAGCCATGGATCTTTTCCAATGCTGGCATTATGGTTTTCACAGGATATTAAGAACAGAACCATGTCATTTGGGGGGAGGTTTTTTTAATATTGTTATGTTTGGAAGGAGGAACAGAGGCTGTGCAGCTTCCAAGTCCAAATGGTTTCTTGCACCTCATCTCACCAATTTCCTCACAGCTGTACAAAAAGAGGTTCCCAGGAACGTTCGCGATCCAGAGGCTGAAAGTCGTTTAGGTAAAAGGGAAAAACCACGATCCGCCTGCAAGACTGCGGCGTCCACCCAAGCTGAAGCGGGGAGCGCCCGCGGTGCCCGGGGCGAGCAGCGCGGCTCCGGCGCGGCGCCGCCCCCTCCCCGGAGCGGGAGGTCCCTCAGGCGACGAGTGACTCTGCACAAATCGCGGCCGCTCCGCACGCCGCGGGGACGCAGCTCCGGGGATGGACGGACGGACGGACGGATGGATGGATGAACAGAAGCGGCAGCCCGGAGTCCGCACCGGGAGCGGGCTCGGCCCTGCGCGCCTTCCCGCGGCGCCTAGCGGGACGACGGCCGCACTCTGGAGTGAAGGAAGGAGGGGACGGCGCGGGTTCCCCCGCGGCCTGGCCCCTCTCCCCACCCTCAGCGCGCCCCCGGCCCGCCTAGGCCGCGGCCCCCCCTCTCCTAGAGACGGGGTGAGGCAGAAGAGCGGGGACTACCACCCCACGCCTTCTCCGCTGCCCCCCTGCGCTCACCTGGAAGTGCTCCTGGAAGCGAATGGGCAGTATCTGGGCCATGGCTGGGGGCGAACTCCCCAGGGTAGGGGCGCGGGGCAGGGGCGGGCAGTGAAGCGGGGCAACCGCCCGTGCTCCCCTCACGGCGGTGGGAGCGGCGCAGGCGCGGAGCCCTCGCTGGGATTGCTCCCGGCGCGCCCGCCGCCCTCCTCGGCCTCAGCGCGGGGCCGCTCACGCGCCGGGATCACTCCGCACCTCACCAGCCTGCCAGGGTCTCCTCAAATAGTCCCTCCCCGCCGCGCTTCTTCCCCCGCCCATCGCCGCCGCCTCTCGCCCGCCCTCACTCTCCCGCCTTCCCCTGCCCCGCTGTCCCTCACTCCCGCTGAGGGCACGGGCTGTGGCGGGGCTCCGAGGAGCGAGTGGTCTCAGCCGCGGCTTCGGCCAGCAGAGAGGGGCGGGAGGGGTCCCTAGTGTGCAGCCAGAGTGCAGGTATCCTTCCGCTGCTGCCATACACGCTCACGTGACTCGGCCCACTCCCCGGCTCCCTCCGGCGCTGTCCCCGGCCCACCCTCACCTCGACCCCCGGGGCTCCTCCTGACCCGGCCTGACACAGAACCCCGAGGTCCCTCCCGGCCCACCCTCACCCCGACCCCCGGGGCTGCCCCCTGACCCACCCTCACACGGACCACCAGGGCTTCTCCGTCCCCTTCCCCACAGACGCACGGCGGTGCCGGGGCGATGCTCCCCTCAACATCCCGGGACTCGCGCTGGAGGTGAGGAGTAAGACAGGGAACACCCAGAAGCTGCCTGGTAGGCACTGGAAGCCGGGAGCCACCGCCTTGGCACCTACCGTCGTGACTGGCTGCGCCAAAGTGCGACCCTTCTCTTTCTCCTCCTTCCCCTCCTTGGCAGCCCCAGAACCCCCAAATGCTCTGGGGTCTGGCTGGGTCAGACTGTTGCTCTTGGCCCACGATCCACCAACTTAACCCTAGCACTATGTGGGCTTTGCTACCTGCAGTCATGCCCGAAGGTAGATGAGGGGGTTTATGACCAGTTACCCGCTATGAAAACCAGCCAACTGTTCTGCCTTGTTCAGTTTCTAAAAAGAAATAGTGCTCCTTCCCCAAGGGTTGACATTGTGAGTTGGAAGCTATTAAATAATCAAGAAGTGAAGGGTCCAACATGCAAGAGTTACATGAACACCTTTTTTTTTTTTTCACCCTCACTCCTAGTCAGCCCATTAGCATTAGATGAGGGAGGTGAAGGTAACGTTAGTGCTATTATACTTCTCCTAAATTACAGTAATTCTTTGAGGTGGAAATGGCTGCAGTGGTGCTAGCTCCAGCAGTTTTATCCAGAGCATTGTGTTGTTCACATTTTCCCAGAGAGCTCAGCTCTGGGAAACACAAGATTATAGGAGAATCTCTTAATACAAAGCTGAACAAGGGACCCCTGAAGACTCAAAACCAGAAGGCAGATTAAAACAATTTCAAATACATTACAATTTAAAACCTCATTATTTTCACTTAACCTCATTCATTTTTAATACATGGAGTTGGGAATTACCAAAACTGGGTTAAGTTTCTGAAGGAATCGTAGGCATGGCTTGCTGAGACACTTGAGTTCCTACTGGCACACACGGTCCCAGGCTGCAGCCATGGGGATGCCTTGGTCAAGAATGGGAGACCTGAAGGTGTACAGCTGGACTGAGGAAACACTGAACAGCCCATTGAACAGGTGGCTGGGAATGAGATGCTGCTAAAGCCCCAGCCCTGCAGAAATCTGGGATCTGTATATCTCCCCAGAGGACTCAGGATTGGGGTTACACAGCAAGGTCTAGTCTCTCAAAAGAACAAAGCAAAAACTGGAGGTAAAGTGGCGACAGCTTTTCCATATGTGGTCCAAAGGGGTTTGAATAGCATCTGCTCTTCAGGTTTGTTAGTTGCAGCTTAATTTTGGTGGGTTATGAGTTTCTAAATGAGGGCAAGTCAGCAGTGCTGCAGAGACAGACCACCAGTGGGACATCAGGACATATCTGTCATCAGCCCATTTTGGTGTAGTGAGCTTGTTCTGTCAACTTCCCTCCGTCATATTCACTTTATGGATGCTAATTAATTATATCTAGAGCTCCTATTTTTGCTAATTTGCATCTATTTCTTTAAAAAAAAATGCCACATACTTTCATCATTTATTGTACAAATTAAGTAGTACCTCTTAAGTAGTGTACATAGTTATAAGATATACATTTTTATATCATTGATATTTTAAAGAAAATTGTGACGAAGCAACAGATTTGTCTCTGAGATATTTTTCTTATTAAGAATTACAAATGCACAAAGGTCACTATGTACTGTGTGCAGTCTTAGTAGTCGGGCACTAAGCTGCTGCCATGAACTAGAGAGATCACTGGCTACGGAAACTGAGGCTCTTTTACAGTATAATTAAAATTAAAGGTCTGTTATATTTCTTCACTCTAATTTTAATAATATAATCCTTCATGCCCACTCCCAGCTGGCCAAATCCTAATTACAACATCTCATAATTTCTGTAGTAAAAAAAAGTATCTCACTTTATGTGTGCTTTGCCACACTTCTGTCTGCTGATGTCTTTCTCATTTGTACCTTCTTTGCACTGCTCCTTGTTTAAATATCTGTCCTTTATAAGACCTGGCTTTGTTGTTCTCAAGGGTTGGATTCTTTGCAAGTGTGATCAGCTCTGAAGAGTGAGCTGAGAGTGTTGGACATTTAGGCACAAATCAAAAAAATGGGAAAAGTATTTTGCCATCTTTTCTCCACTTTGCAGCCTGCTGAGCTTCCACAGCTAAAGAAACTGACCTCTGTACTGTCAGCTGTGTGCATGGATGTTTTAACTGAGTCTTTTAACCTTGTTTTCTATATTTAGTTTGGGGTCTCTCAATGAAAAGGCACTACTGGTCTTATTTAAGGTATTTTTCCTACAGTCTATAGTCTGCTAAAAGGGAATGTAAAAGGTCTAATGGTTTGCTGCCTTAGTGCCCCTGTGATTAGCTGACTGCTACTCCCCTGCTCCTTCATACAAGGCAGAGCCACAGCACTCAGCAGCTGAGCAGGGTGTAATCCCTAGCAATCCTTTAACAATGCAAATGGAAAAGCTCCTGGTAAATGTTTCTCTATTTTTTTCATGAGTTGCTCTCATCCAAATATTTGGGTTTCTAGCCTATGGATGCCAGTCTGATCCAGTGTTTGAGAAGAGCCCTGGGAAGAGCTGTCTTGGAGGGGCTGTTATTTACATGGAAAAATGTTGTATGTATATTCCCACAGAGTCAGCCAAGGAAGTCTCACTGAAAAAGCAACGTGCATTTCTCTTAAATGTTTCTCTCGGGTTCTTGCTCAACAATATCCGTTCAAATCACTGGTTAACTACACAAGTGTTCAATTTCCAAATGTTTGGCCATTCTCCTGTTTTGATGCAAGAAGGTAAAAAAAGTCACTGGCACATCTTCTGGCCTATAAGAGAAAGCATCCACTACAGGAGACCTGTCTGAGTGGGAACACCCAAACACTTGGAATGTTCCTCAAAGTGCAGCTGCAAGGAACAAGGAGCCTGTGGGTTGGACTTGCACATCCTTGTGCATGATCACTGCAAACTGCTGGAGAGCTGCTGCATGTGGCAAAGCACTGAACACAGGATGTTGATCCACATCTGTTCCCAGCTGAATGCTGCCTGGCACTGTCAGAGTTTCAATGTTTCACCTAACAGATAAATCCAAATCTTAGGAATGCTGGATCAGCAGTTGCAGCACAAAAATGTTTTGGTGCACCAATGACAGTGTCACAACAATTCCTAAAGTTCTGATTCGGTCTCTCGTGGAGAAAATTTGCATTTCATGCATCTCAAGGCCCTCACTGACTGCCCTGTTTGCTTCAGGATCCAGTTTGAAGTTGTACTCCTTGTTTTTCAAACCACACCCTCGTTCCATGGACTTCTTTCCAGCTTGTCTCCTGGAGACGGCGGAGTCTGCCCCTTTCCTCCCCTCTGTCTCTTCTCTCTCCTTCCAACAAACTCCTTGCTGCTGAGTCAAGAACTGTCTTCTGTCATTCTCTCTCATCTAGAACTGACTCCTTGTACATGTCCCACAGTCCTTCATTTTACTGCAAAGTTCCATTCAAATAATGCTCTTTTTGCATGGAATTCAATTATTCTTTTCCATCTGTTCTTACTGAATGCATAACTCTGGGTCATACAAAGCACTCTGAGGCTCTCGATGAGTTTCTTCTGTGGTTTATGTAAGTCATTGTGCAATCTCCTGAGAGCAGGCTGGTAAAAATTGCAATGCTTTTAAAGAAGTTATTTGAAATGTAAAGATTACGTTGCAGAGTTGTTTAGTATGTAATTGTATGATGTCTAATTCATTCTTTGACAGGAGAATGGTATCCTTCATGCTTAGCATTTAAAGACAGTCTTGTAATGGTGGATTTTACTCTTGACATGTTCCTGATAAAGGTCACTTTATGAATTTAGTTCAGTATGTGAAGGCCCATCCTGTATTCCACATGTATTGCACATCTAAAAGCACTGCTGGAGATTATTATCTCCATCTCTCCATCATCTCCATCAGCAGATTCTGATAGCGTTTAATGTCAAAATGAACAGAGTGTCTAGAGGCAGTAGCAGTGCAGGAGGTCTTTAGGTTCCCCACAGAGAATGTCATGGTGATACAAAATTTACCTGCAGTGTGCAAGCAATATGCCTGTCTTGAGTCCCAGGAGCATTTCGGTTTGAAGGAGCCATGAGCCAACATCAATGTTCTCTGTGCATTCATAGAGTTGTTTGCTCCTCCCTGGACACTGGTGTTCTTCAGGCTTTGCAACACAGGTGCTGAATTCCTTGCATGGCAGTTTCTTAGCTGAAATTGCAACTCCTTCAGTCCAGCCTTGTAAAAACAGGGGTGTAGTGGTAAGTGACGCAAAGCCAGATAAAGGGCAGGGGAATCAACGTCGGTCTTCAAAATCCTGACAGATGCATCAGGGCTGCATCCTACAGCAACCTTTTTAGAAGCTGAATTCCTCCAGAGTACCTTCTCTGGCAGCTCATTCATCAAGCGGGTAGAGAGTGAATGTGTTCTTTGAAAATACAAGCAGTGGCAGGAGATGATGTAGCTCATATAAATCCAGTGTGCATCTCTTGTTAATTTCATATAGACCAAGTAAAATTTTAGCTTAAAGGATCTGATCCTTAATTACCATTTAGGAGGAGAACTAGTCAGTGTGCATAAACAGGGAATGAGAAAGGGCTGGAAAGGACCTGGAGGGGTCTGCTGGTTACATTTTAGAATATAGTGGTAAACCATAGGGATGGTAAACAGACTTTATTTTCTAAAGGGTGTTTACAATACATACCCTTCTCCTACTCCTGGAAAGAAGTACTCAAAGATACTGGATTCCAGCAAGTTTCATGAAAACAGGCATCCAGAGAATGGAGAGACTTTTATTTAGAAGGAATGGCTAAAGTGGGAGTTCACCTTTTATTGGCAAATCTGTGAAGCAGTCAGTGCAAATCATGAAAAAAAAATTCTTTGACCAAGGTCAGTACCTTCTTGAATTAGTTTCACTGTTCATGAAATATTTTTGTTTCCTTTCCTTATGCCTAAATTCCTGCTTTTATATGAAACTGTACCTTTGTCTGCATTAACTTTAAACATAGGTTCAGAAATCATCTCCTGAAACCACCATTATTTTCTGAACTGTGTTCTCCCCTTCAAAAACAGGTTTTTGTTAGACCATGTAATGCTGTTTTGTGTAACACAAAGGCTCTGGTTTTTCTTCTATC
This sequence comes from Picathartes gymnocephalus, assembly GCA_013390045.1. NCBI lineage: Eukaryota > Metazoa > Chordata > Aves > Passeriformes > Picathartidae > Picathartes > Picathartes gymnocephalus. The sequence goes on from WEKY01015737.1 coordinate 176,418, forward strand.
AGCTTGTCGGACATCAGGAAACTGAAGATAAAAGTCACTCTCATTTTCTTACTCACTCCTGGCTTTCTCTGTCTGGAGGTGTTTGTGGAACAGGTTTTAATGGACATTCTCTGCATTTCTTGCTTCTTAATGACATATACAGGCTGAATAGAACAGACTGGCTTTTCTGGAACTTCAGTCATAACTAGAATTTTCAAGATACAAGCACAACACAAAGATATTTCCCAGAGAGATTCAACAATCACACATTTACCACCTTTTAGATTATTGACAACAAGCAAGATGGCTGAGCTGGAATAAAATGTAGGCAAGCACAGGCTTACAAACTGAAAGTCCTCATAATGAAATGTCTATCTAAAAAAAAATATTCCTACTAGTGCTCAGTGCCTACTAGGCAGAAGCAGTACATAAGCACTTTGCAACCCTGTCACTAGAACGAATTTAGATGACACAAGATGAAGACAGCCTTGCCCCTTTATGCCAGAGCTCTCAGTGTAACTGATGCCACTTGTGTGAGGGATGTTGAAAAAAGGGAGAAAACCTGTGCAGAGGCCTTAACAAGCACCAGAGGGAATTTACAATGCTGCCTTTTTAGAGTAGAATTAATCTTTTTAGAAAGATATTCCTGAATTTAAAGAATATTTGGTACTTTCTAGTTTTCTAAACGCCCGAGGGATGCCCTGAAACATAAAAAATTACATCACACTTCTGGCAAACTCTGCTGTTCCAGATATGTAGTGTATCTTCAGCAAACACAAAAAATCAAAGGGGAAGCATACAAAGTGGTAGTTAAACCATTTATTTAGTATTTGTTGTCACGTATCTTTGCAGACTTTTGGTCCTGGTCATGGAAAAAATGTGATCCAATAAAGTACTAATTTCAAAAAGAATATATGGAGGTTTCTATGGAGTAGCTTTTAGTTGCCTCCTTTCTGCACCAAGCCATACTGCATCTGGAAAGCAAAGAGATGATTTCTATGCCCAGTGCCAGAATTTTCCCTCTTTCATCTTAGCTCTCCAAAAGTCATTTGCTCCAACTCAACCAGAGTCTAATGCTTAAAATTCTGGATGGAGTAAGGCTCTAGCTACAATGCACCAAAAGTGAGTCATCTTTGTGTGTTTCTACCCATTTTATGAAGACTGAAACGTGTTAATAATAAGCAGCTTTTCTTTTGTTTCTTTGGTTGGAAGAGGCACACTAAAGAATTGAAAGAAACAAGTTTAGTGTTAAGAACTTTCATGGGCCCCCCCTAAGATCTTAAATATCTGCATATTTCTCTTCTAGCTCAGAATGTGACAGCACATGATGGGTTGCCTGATGCAAGAACTGTGTTCATTTAATGCATATTGCCAAGTTCGTGTCTGCAAATAGGAGCTTGATTTGCTGTATCTGGGCTGTGACTGGTCATACTCCTTCACAGAGGCACCAAAATAGCAGAATAAATGGTAGAATACAGGGAACTCTTGAGCTTTTTGATCAATTATTCCAAAACAAGGATAGTCAAATCTAGGCCATAGGGTTAAAATGCAGCCCAAATCCACTCTCATTTGTAATAGAAACATTTTGGAATGGTCTGTCTTTTCCCAGTCCACCTACTCATGTCAAAAAATGTTGCAGTTGGATTTGCTGGTGATCCCGAGGTCGTGGTAAGCTGTGGGCATGGTCTGTGGCTAGGCAGGGCTTCCTGATGCATTCACTGGTGTGTTACCTCCTCAGCTGCTGGGTTACAAAACAACAAAGCAGCATCTATTACACTGCTGATCTGATATCGCTTCCTCTGTCATCTCCCTTCATAGTTACATATGACATGCAGAATTATTTTCAGCTCTACTTGGCTTGCATGTAATCCAGCTTTGCAGCTCCCCCCCGGACTCTGTAAATACAACAGCAGGAAGAAGCCACCTTTTGTCCCTTTGGGCCAGGAGGACATGCCAAACATCAACGTGGATGTGTTCCTGAAGACCAACTGCTCTCTGTAAGTCTGCTCACAGATTTCATAATCCATCTGTTTTTTGTAAAATGCAGTTATTTACAGCAAAGTTCACTTCACAGTACAGTAGCTGCTGTTTATGTTGCTATTTCTGGTGAGGCTCAATATTGTCTATTTTTCATTCTATCTCAATGCTGCCTTTAATTGCCTCCTTCTAGCAGATTTATGTATTATCCCTCCTGGCTGTTCACACACAGACTTCCCTTTACTTGGCAATCTTCCAGTCACTCCGTACTACAGAGAGAGGTACTAAAACAGCAGAACAGTTGATGAGAGTTAAAATAAAACTACATTATGTTGTACTACATGACCTACAGGTGACTAAACAATTGGACAATAGAGTGTCTGAGAGTCATCAGAAGTTCTCTTCCTTCTCTTGACTGTTCATTTTATACTTTTGGGCAGGTACAAAAAAAGGTGGTAGAGGCTTAACAAATGTATCTTGAAATGTTATCTAATGCCTTTATTTATCACTACTCCAGGGAAGAGTATGTTGGAATTAATGATTCTCAACAAACGAAAATTGCTCTCCTGGGAATCAGCTTCATAACCCTGACACTTGAGACACGTGGGGAAGCAGAGACATTCCCTGGAGATCTGCTGGGGTCATTAACACAGCCAGGCAGTACATCTACATGTGCCCAACTGCAAAGATAAAAGGAAGCTTAATGGTTTTAATGTGGTGCTCAACAGAAATACACGTTTATTTCCTAAGTAAGTACACTCTTAATTTAAGGCTCCAGTGTCTTGCTGTTTAATGCACCCAGACCCCACTGCTCTGTCACTGCCAGTAGCTGCTGGTGTCCAGTAACACATGGAAATCAGCAATGTGGGGCTGTGCCCACAGAAGAGCTGCTTTGGTTGTGCTATTCATGCTACCTCACTTGGGCACAGGTGAAGCCCTTAGGCTCCTGGCAGGCTGCCACTGTAAACCCAGCACAGCTGGCTTGAGTGGAAAGTAAGGCCGCAATATTGCATTTCAAACAGCGATTAGTAAAGCAGGTGATTGAAAAAAAAGGTGTCTGTTTAGCTTATGGAGATTGTGGAAAAGAAAACAGCTCCAGAAATCTGAAGCTAGAAATGCTACAGCAGTCAGGTACATCAGATTTCTCTGAATGAGCTTCTGTCCCTCCACCTTTGGCTGCAAAGATGAAGGTCTTTCTCAGATGAGTGCTGGACAAGCAGTTGAAATCCAGCTCAATAGCAAGCCCTTCAAAAGGGTCAAGGGCGAGGATTCAGGCAGTAAAATAAATACCTGGAGATGGAAAAATCCTTCTCCGTTTTTCCTCCCACATGTTTTGGAATTATTGTGCCAGGAAATTATTAAATCAGGCAAGTTTCAGTAATGAATGTATTGCTTGGATGGCATGGGAAGTTGTTGAGGGATATGGCTAAGGAAAATAACTTTCTAAAGCAATGAAAGATCAGATAGATGAGCAGGATTATAACTTATATGGACTTCTGAAAATAGTGCTGGTATGGGAGGATATTCTTCAAATTAGTACAAGTGAGGATTAAGAGGATGTGTGTACATAAAAAGCAGAGGGATCTTTATTCAGTATTTTCTGCTGTCATTCAGAACAAAGGTTCCCAGTGATATTTTGGTTTAACTTTGAAGACTCTGACACCTAATTAGGAGAGGGACAAATCAGACCTGCTAAAGCAGTTCTGTATCTAGAAGGCCATTTTTAAGTCTTGAGAACAAGGCTACATTTGCAGTGCCACAAATGCCAGTTCAGGGCATGCCAGAGTTGTTCTGTGGCTCAATAAGGTTGGTGCCTTCATAAGAGGCCCCTCATGAGCTTGTTTTCTCACCTGCACTTTGCTTAATGTTGCAATTCAGTTTTGGGTCATTCAACAAAAATTAACCCATCACTGAATGATTGCAACTATGTCATTTAGGAAAGAACGCCCTTCTCTCCATATGGTGATACAGTATGTACTGATGAATATTTTCTACCTGTCTCAGTCACACCTGACACAGGGAGCACATGGAGAAGAGGTGGGAGGTGGCAGTGGCAGTTTGGCTGCAGCAAAGTGGGCTCTGCATCATCACTGACTGTGCCTACCTTGCATTCTGAGCATGTGGGGAGGGATCCCAAAGGCCGTGAGACACCCCAGGGCTCGCCAAAAGTTTGCTCAAGTGAAATTCAGCAGCTCCTCAGAGTGCTGGCCTGGGGTAGAGCTCAGCACTGTCCATTAACAGAGCAGATTTACAGTTAATGTGGAGGGAAAAGGAGAGTCATCTTGAATGGGGATGCCAAGGAGGCCCACTGTTTTCCACAGAATATCCACAGCTAGAGCTGGAAGCCCATTTTCTAGAAGGTTCTGCCTTTCCAACAGCAAACTCACAGTCTATCTAGACTTCTTATAGTGGAGGCAGGGCTGCACAGTCACTGTATTTAGTAAACCCTGCCTGGCATTCCAGGATCTTCCCGATTTGGCAGGCTGTTTATTCTGGGAGCACCTCCCTGCTTGCTTTCAACTAAACCCTGCCAGTCCTTCAGTTCTAGCCCCAGTGGGGTTGTGCTTCATATTTTCCCAGTCTGGGAATTTGTAATAAATTTGCTTGGAAGCAAATAAACCAACCAACCTACCAAAATGAAACTAAAATTGTAGAACTCCCTCTTAAAGCCAAACCTATTTTCAGAAGCAGGGAGAGGGCCAGGCAGGACCACGGGGTCCTTCATTCCAACACCCCCTGCTCCGCCTGGTGCTACATACTCGGATGAGCATCCTTTACCTCCCCTCCCTTGCTCATTCCTCAGGAAGGCAGGGACTGCACTGTAAGCAAGGGAGTCCTTGCGAAAACACAAAGGGTTGAAATGCCTGACCAGCCATAAACAAACAGAAATACCCTTAAGACTCTGAAACTGGTTCTCATGCCAGCAGAGCAAACTATTAAAATTCCTAGCAGATATCCACAATCCACTGCACTGATCCATTCTCTACCATCTCCCACTGTGCTCTTTGTACTATTTTGATTTTTCTATATGCGACATCTAAGTGCTGAGATGGAAGAGCTCTCAATTCCCATTTGTTGAAGAACTCTCAGCGAAAAAGCAGCAAACCGAAGTTATCTGAATATATATATAAAAAAAAATCAGTCCCTCTATTAACTTTCTCTTCTCAAAGCTTTTGTAATAAATAGCATTTCTCAATCTCTGCTTTACAAAATTAAAATCTAATAAACAAAATTAAACTCTACTACAAAAAAAGTTCAGAAGCCAAAGTTCCTCCTTTCACATACAAGTAAGAACCTATCTGAAGGTCAAGATATTCACAAGTTTTCTACCATCACCAAAATTGGGACCACACAAATATCACGAGAAGATTTGCAAGAAGGTTTGTATCTTTTTTTTTCCTTACTGCTGTTTCACCTGCCTTGTTCATGCATACGTCCAGTTATTGATATTCCTGATAATACCAGGCACTATGGCAAGGTTACTTTTAAAGAAACATCTGGAATTATTTTATCATGACAAATAAATTTTCTTTGCAAAAATAAATGGTTTACATTACTCTCTCAGGATCTAAGAGAATCTACTCAATAACACAGAAATGTCATACCCTCTTTTTATTCTCAGAAAACAAAACCTTCCAGCTGCAAACTTATGTCCATGCTGGTGCAAACTTAATAGAGTACGTCCTGCATTTTAATAGATATTATGGGGGAAAAGTATCAATGAAGTTGTAATTAAAAAAAATTGGGAAACAAATGCAACAACTCTTCATTAACAATAAGCACCTTTTATTGACTGTCTTACCATTCAACACTCATTCCATTCAATCTCTTAAATTGCTGAACAACAGTCCAGTTTAGCATTTAAATAAAAGATAATGCAATTTGACTTGTACAAAAAGTGTTATACCTAGGTGGCACAGAATTAAAGTTCTATTTAAAAATGCCATAGACACAAATATCATTACCTGTGATTCAAAAATTAAGTCCTATGTATTTCAAAGTAAAAATTAACACAACTTCCATATGATGTTATGCTTGTAAAAATGCCTACAAAAATCTGTTTGTTCAGAAGGCAGACTGATTGGAAAGTATTTTCTATTTCACCATTTAACAAAAGACATCACTTCACAAAAACTTCTAGGCAGCAAAATATTTCAGGTGAATTTCATAGGTTAAAAGAACCCCTGACACCACAGTGTCCCAAAATTTCAGCAGGCCCAATACAGCTCAGCACAGCAAAAAAAACTGTGTAGTACAGACTAAAATTCAGCTACACATCATTTGTTGCAAGATTTAATTCAGTGCTCAGGAAATTTAAAAATCAAATACACCTCGGAGTCTAGTCATCAGATACTGCTTATTCCCATTTTTTCCTTGCTGCTTTTACAATTTTATGTCTGTGTTATGAAGGGTATATGCTACTTCCCAGTGTTTAAAATCTCTTCAAAATTGATTAGCAAACTTTTTGAGAAACTGGCAAATTGCCTTTCATAAAGAATACTTCAAATATTTTTCTGCCATCATCTTCTGAGCTTATTAAACTTCTACCCAAGCCAATAAAATTAACCAGAGCTATTTTGCTGCAAGAACACCAGCTTATATGCCAACATGAATATGCAAGCAAAATCATTTATTTTATCACATTAGCATGTGAGTGCAAATTAAACTTCTTCTGAAAGTCCTGGACTCTACACAGTTTAAGTTTTTCAACAGTACCCAAGAAGGAAACGGTAGGAAAAGTTGCTGAAGTAAATCCTTCATTACACATGCAAAATGGCATTTCCTGGAAAAGCAAAAATCATGTGGTTATTTTCCTTCAAATTTCCTTTTCCTGTAGGATGGAAAGTTATTCCAAGAGAAAAAAAATCATCACTATTACAAAATAGTGGTGTCTCCTCATGTCAGTTAGACTAAAGTTTGTTATCAGCAAAAATCAATATGAAAGCAGAGATAAGCAATTAGTTTGTAGCAGAAATTCCTTTATCCATGCACCATCTTTTTCCTCCTCCAAAAGAAATCGAATGTAGGAAATGATCCTTTAAAACAAGGCCATTAAAACAAAACAAAAATGATAAATAGAGCAGGAAACCCTAAGGAAAGGCAGGCATACATTACTGAGGCAGTGAGTGGGATTGTTAGAAGACCTGAGGAGTTAGACCTCTGTATAATTCCACATGGCTGAGATCCTGGGTTGCTACTCTGCTTGGATCAGGGCGTTCTCAAAGCACAAATAAGGATTTATTTTTTATTTCCAAAGCAGAAATAGGGATTTATTTTTTATTCTCCTTCCCTGCCTGTATTTTTAAAGGCATCAAAGACATCCAGGATGCAGTGAACATTTCATAAGGCCAACACAACTAAACATTTGCTCAAAAACTTGAGTTAATTTTATGAAATAATTTAGACTAAAAATGGAATAGCTTGCATTAGAAAGACAGCACACTTCACCCTTAAATCAAGGATTTTTGAGTGGATTCAAGCTCCAGATTTCTTACTACACATAACACAATCAGATCCTCCAGTGCGATTTTTCCTCCATTTGCTATAACTTAGTCAAGAAAGTCTAAGGTCTGTCTTTGTTATCAGTCTTACTTTAACAAACACTGAGTAAGGACACAGTTGCTTACAGGTGAAGGCAGATTTCACACTAAAAGGAGTGTTATTAAAACAAATAAAAAACTAGGCCAGGTATAATCAAAATTTTCATCTTCTTTCACTGAGGGATTTAACATATGAATACTAACAACTGTATAATTTACTAAATGTATCAACTGTCTTGAGACATCAAATCATATAATCAATAAATATTCTAACAGAGTAGGAGAATTAATCATGGTATAAACCCAGATAGTAAAATGATATATTAATAGGCTAATAATATACTATAATAATAATAAAATAATTCTTAATGAGCATAAATTATACTAACTGAAAAATTAAAAAGCAATTAAAGGTACTTGACAGCTCTTGAAGCATTTTATGTCCCTCCAAAAGAGATTTTTTTGGGGGGACTGAAATCAATGCCATCAGTAACAAAGGAAGCAGAGGCTCACCTTAAAACTAATTCACAACTCAACCCTGCTAGTATGCCAGGAATAGTATTTTTTCCATAATACTATGTCCAGTAAGTGTAGCTTTTTTAGTGATTTAATTTTCTACAAGTGAACTTTCTGGACACAGTAAAACAAGAAAGGCTCAGGTTCTCCTATCTCCTTAACAATTCGATGCAACTTATGGCAAGTGAGCTCAAGGTAAATCCCCTGAAAAAGGAACATGGGGGGTGTGACTGTGACATCCACGAAGGAGACAAGCTTGATAGCCCAGAACACTGAAGTCTTTCTTTAATTCATAAGGCAATGTGGCATTAGTTCAAAAGAAGTAACAATCTCTTCCTAGCCACACACTGTCCCTTGTGATGTTCCAATACTGACACAGGTCCCTTGGCCTCTCCAAGCAGGAGTAACTTGCTTGTTTTCAAGACAGACAGCAAGCTCTCTCTGTCATGTCTTTAGTCTGGAGCAGAATTGTGATTATTTTGTTCTACAGTGACCCTTTCAAAAGAAGAAAACAAAGTGAAAGGCCCAAATTCTATCTGGAAGACTAAAAAATAGTTTTGGGCTTTTCTTCATTTGCAGGGATTTTTCATACCTGCTAAGCCAACGAAGATGAATGTGAACCTCAGTGGAGCTTCTCAACAGTCACATTACTTAGCAAAGCACAGCACCTGCTCCATCCCTAATCACATCTGAAATAAATGCTAAAACAATCTTCTACAATCTGTTTGTACACTCTAAGATCAATTTTCCATTTCTAAAATGGAATCTGTTTTTTCAAATAACCACCTAAATGAATAAGCTGAGAAAGAGCAGAAAATTAAAAGCAGATGGTGACCATTTCTGCAAAAGAATCTTTAAGAGCACAGACATTTAAGCCCTGATTTTGTTACCCAAATTTTTGGGTCTCTGTCAATGAACATTTCTTGCAGACCACCCCATACCCTCAGAGATTTTTACTGACAAGACTGTAAAGGCAACAGAATTTAGTTACCCAAACATAAAAACCACAATTTGTGCATGCATCATTTGGGCAAAGTCATCTTAGGAAAGGGAACACACAGAGGATATTACCATTACTGCATGACACCCTTGATATTTTACAACTTCCACAGAACAGTTAATTCCTTAAGCTCCAGAAATGTCAGAGAACAGTCACTTAAAAATATTTTTACAGCTGGAAATCAGCATTTTTTTCAAATTTAACATATCTGTAGGTAAACAGAATTAGCAACATTTGTTCTGAACAAAGCAGCACAATCTGCTCCCCCTGCCCCCTCCTCAAAACAAAGGCAAAAATGCCATTCCATTTCTCTTCACAGCTCCCAGGCCAAGGACACTGCAGCTTTGTGGAGTGCGAATTCCTCCGTGCACGCAGTTACACAATGGAGTGGGGCATCCTGACCCACTGCTGAGAGATTTCACTCCACATGCGCTTTTCCCGTGTAGACTAAGAGGAAATGTAAAGTATTATGCTGACTTAAGACCATGTAATTTTAATGACAACAAAACCAGTAACATAGCAGAAAAAAAAAGAGAAACAGATACCGCCCAAGGTTTTTTTTTTAAGAGATCAGTTGAGATGAGGCATTCAGGGTGGACCAACACTGGACAAAAGAAATTCTAAAAATCCTTTAAAGTTGTCGGACTTTCCTATCAGTGTTTTTAATGTTGACATCCAGTGTCTCTACTTTCTTTGTGAGCCGATCCAACATATCATCCTGCTCTTCTATTTCAGTCTGCAGGCCAAGAGCAAGGCTTTTCAGGCGGCTCAGCCCAGAAGACATCTCATCTGTCAAGGCAGAGAGGGACCATAAGGAATCAAAGTGCTATAACACATATTGTCTGAATGGACACTATCAGAATATCCTTCTTCTCCAAAACCCTGGGTCAGAAAACGTTCAATACAATTCCTCAAGTCTGAGTGTTCCTCTGAAATAGAGGAAGCACTGGTATGTTCATAGCTGTACAGTTACTGCCAGAAACGGTCACTTCCTCCTTTTTTTTACATTGCAACTGCAAATGCTTAGCACCAAATTTGATCTTTATCAAATTACATACTGTGTAATGTAGTTTGTACTTTTTTAAATGTATCTAATAGAGAATTTGGTACATATTTTCTCTGCTCAGCATACACAGTATGCTCACTACCTCAACTGTTTTTCTTTAAACCTCATGCAGAGACCAATGTGCTGAAGATTTAAGCAGTTATTTATCATAGATGAAAAACTCCCATTTCTAGATTTTCTAGTTGACCAAAAGGTGATTATTTCATTGCAGGATTGATTGGTATAAATGCTTCTTGAGGTTAGTAAGTTTTCCACAGCTTGTGAACAGAACAAATGGGCTTCCACTAGCTCTTATGACCCACTATTTCTCTGTGATTTATTCCTTTCTGACTTTTTTCCAATTTCTTCTTTCTAGGTCAGCTACGTGTAAGCAAACCAGCACTTTGTCTATATGCTACAGAACAAAGGAAGACAAACTCAGCTGAATGATTTTGAGAAGTAATAAAAGAAATGCAGCAAATCCACATACTAAATATTTAGTGCCTTTTAATTCTTAGCAATTTTTAGCAAAACTTGTATTCCAAAAGCTGTGCATTGCTTTAAATGATTTGGGTCTAAACTGATGTACCATGTAGACAGTTTTGAAATGCAAACACAAGCAGATAATTAGAAAAATTATCATCAAATTTTGCATGCTAACTAAGCAAAAAAGTGTTGGCAATATATCACTTAATTTTATCTGGTTTAGGAATCAAAAAATCACAACTGTATGACATCAAACAGCTTCAGTTTCCTCACTCACCTAAGTTGGTATCAATTTTCTGGTGGTAAGCTCGCAGTTGTTGGTTCTTTGGGTAGGCATCCCTTTGCACTGAAGAAACTAAATCTGCTTTGTTGAAATCATTGTCTGTTAAGAGTATAGAGTAGAGAATATTATATAATGAAAAAGCTTGTGAGAAGAGGTTTTGAAGTTTTAGGAAGGCTGTTAAAAATTAGTTTGAACACAGCAGTCAGGTAATCACATAACCAGAGTATCAGGAGTAGTCCAACACCATTGTCTATAGGCCAGCTTTCACGATGAACACTTAAGCTACAATTATTCTCTTTTGGGCTGCCACTTGTAGTTCTAGTAGGGAGTTGGGAGCGAAAAGCCAACCCAGCCCGCAGCGCACACCCCGGTGGGACAAAGGGCTGGGACGGGCACCGGGACCCGCAAGGAGCCTCCCCAGCCGAGGCCGCTCTGCCCTCTGCTGGACAGAGCCCGGCACTACACGGAGTGGGATGGGGTTCACGTCCCCAAAAGCCTTCATTTCGTCGCTCACAACAACATCATTGATATCCTGCTGCTTTCCCACTCTTACTACGAGAAATAACCGAGGCTCACTGTATAAGGAAACAGTTATTTGGTAGGAAAAAGCCCTCACAGAAGTTAACAGATTTGAGCGGAGGAATGAGGCCAAACTCCAAACACCACTGTCTGAGAATCAAGAAATTACTTCAGTTTGACGGGTTAGAACCCATGTTTGAAATAACAAGGAAAAGGTATCTGAAAACTATGGCAAATGATGGTTAAAAGGAGAACCTCTGAACGTGTAACATTTTGGCAAACCTGGGGAAGCCCTGTCTGCACACTCTTGTGCATTCTCTATGCAAATATTAAGCACTGGATGCTTTTGTCTTTAGTGGGTGTAACAGCTTCACTACAGATACAGAGTTTAATGGAAACAATTCCCTAGACTTCAAAGCATGAAGACTGGGATACAAATCTCCCGATGTTAGGCAGCAATGTAAGTCAGCAGCTGGGCAGGCTGAAGGATCACTGCCTTCATCACTCTACAAGTTTGCCGCACGTGGATAACAGGTGTTCAGTGTAAAATAAAGGTAACAAACCTGAATTATCTAGCTTCCTTAAATTTGGATGGTTTTCCTGGTATTTTGACTCTTGTTCTTTACTAGACATCATTGCTTCTTTTAACCTAGTAAAAAAAAATAAAAAGAAAGCATTGCTATTAACCTCAGCATTAAAGAAAAAAGGTTGCTAGACTATCTCAGGAGTTTACAGGAGTCTGAAAGAATCAACAGATGTTTTACATTCTGATTTTCTAGTGACATTCCAGAGATGCTGTGGGAGACAAGTCCCAAATAAAAAGTTTGTGTTACTTACCTGCTGTTAGCATAATATTCAGGGGCTCCATTCTGCTCTGGCTTGCTCTCTGGAGGTTTGGCTTTGAAGTAGTTTACCAAGCCCCCCCAAACACTCTTGATGCTGTTTATGTGCCTTTGACTGGTTTTCAAGTCCTGGTCCATTTTATCCACCATCTGCTCCGTGCGCTTCAGTGCCTCTCCCTGACGGACGAGCTCCTAACGGGCATTGACAGAGAAGGGCAGATCATAAAGCCAGGATAAACTGAGACATCAATTAACACTAAAGGTGACACTCTAAAGTAGGATAACAGTGTTCCTTCATCCATGCAGATTATTTCTGAGGGCAAACAGCTTTTTCCCTCGCTCCATTTCCTCCAGGAAGGATTTCAATCAAGAGTTGCTTGTCAGCCACAGCCTTAACCAGGTGTAAAATCCTCACCCCTGTGACGTGCCAGCTTCGTGGCAGCAACCACAAACAGCGTCCAGGAGTTTTCTCTACAGGCCTTTTAGCAGGCTGGCATTTGCATCTATGGCTGATCACCAGATGGGTGATGCGGTGGAAATGTATAGGTTTATGGCAGGGGAATGAGCAAGCAGGACAATTTCTAGTTATGAATGGCACCTTCATTGGGAAAAGATTCTATTTTCACCTTACTGGGATGTTTCTGATAATTCAGAAACAGAATAACCAAAGGAAATAAACCCAGACAGAATTTCTTCAAACTTCAGGAATATTTTAGTTGATTCTAACAGAGCAGGATTTAGGAATCTTTATATATAGAAGTACATTATTTTCTAATTCAGCAGCACAAACACTATTCCAAAGTAATCCAAAGATTAATGCTTGGCAGGAAAGCTGCCTGCAGCTACCACCAGTACAAAACAAAGAACTTGTTTTCATATTCTTGCTAAACTCTGGGAAATTTTAGTTAAATATTCTTTTTTTTTCTCCTCTCAATAAAGCACAAACACACAGACTTCAAGTTTTACCACATGCCCTGTGTGAAGCCTGAAATCTTGATTCCTCACTTGTGATTTCCTGGACACACATCACGAGTCTGCAAGTTCACAGAAGTCCCACCAAGAACCATCTGAGCACAAGAATTGGTTGCAGCTTGGGGATGCTCTGGGGTTAATTTAGACAACCACAACACTAACACCCAAGGAATATCTCATTAGCAGGTGACACAGCAGACAAGACCTTTATGAGCCCTAGCAAAAAGTGCTGAAACAGAGCCAGAGGAATGAAGGAAATGATTAATCAGAGGGAACCGAAGCACATCGCAAACAACTAACAGGGAAGGCTGTCAGCTAAAAATTAAAAAGAACTGCTGAAAGCAGCTGAAAACACGGCCGAATCCCAGCCTCAGTACTATACAGCCAGACAGGCTGTAACTGGGATTTTTCCCTCAAAACCCAAACGGCACCACCCAGAAACCACAGGGCCAGGCTGGCTGCAAAACATGGAGTAACCCTAAAGAGGGACTTTACGGGAGACTGTCTGGGGAGAGAGGGAGAACAAGACTCCTCTCCCGGAGCTCTGAGCGAAGGGGCAGCCCCCGGGCCCTGCGGCCGCTCCTCCCCAGCGGCCCGGCGAAGGCTTCGGTCCCGACTCCGACCCACCTCGGAGGCGGCCACGCCGATGCGCTCGGACTCGTAGAGGAGCGACAGGGAGCGGGTGGTGCTGTCGGCGGTGGCGGCGGAGCGGCGCAGCACCTCCTGCTGCAGGTACCGCTGCCGGTCCTCGGCGCCCGCCCCGCCGGGACCCGCCGGCGCCACATCCTCCTCCTCGTCCTCTGCGAAGGGGTTGTAGCTCCTCGAGAGCGCCGACATGGCTCTGCCGACCGCGGGAACGTCCGCGAGGAGCCCTCGCCCCTCACAGAAACCCCCCACAAACCACCGCCTGGGGCCGCGGCCGCTTCGCTGCTTCCGCCCACCGCGCCGAGCGCCGGCCGGAAGCGCTGGGCGGAGCCACCGAGCGCCGTCCCCCCCGCGGGGCGGGGTGAGCGCGCCGCTGGGGGACAGGCGGCT